>JAIUJO010000080.1:1097500-1492500 GCA_023846275.1 Vanilla planifolia | reverse complement strand
GAAGAAGAAGTGGAAGAAGAAGAGGAAGAAAAAAAAGAAGAGGGAAAAGAAGCAGAAGAAGAAGAACAAGAAGATGAAGAAGAAGAAAACGAAGAAGACGAAGAAGAAGAAGACGAGGAAGAAGAAGAAGAATAAGACGAAGAAGAAGAAGACATAGAAGAAGAAGAAAAAAAAGAAGAAGAAGAGGAAGATGGAGAAGAAGAATATGTTGAAAAGACGAAGAAAAAGAAGATGAAGAAGAGGAAGAAGAAGACGAAGAAAAAGGAGATCAAGAAGAAGACGTAGAAGAAGAAGATTAAGAAGAAGACGGAGATGAAGAAGAAGACAAAGAAGAAGAAGAGGAAGAAGAAGATGAAGAAGAAGACGAAGAAGAAGAAATCGAAGAAGAAGACGATGAAGAAGAAGCAAAGAAGAAGTCGAAGAAGAAGAAGACGAAGAAGATGACGAAGAAGAAGAAGAAGTAGAAGATGAAGAAGAAGAAGAAGAAGAAGAAGACGAAGAAGAAAAGAAGAAGGCAAAGAAGAAGTAGTAGAACAAGATGAAGAAGAAGAAGAAGAAGAAGAAGATGAACAAGAAGAAGAAGAAGAAGAAGAAGAAACAGAAGAAGATGATGAAGAAGAAGAAGATGAAGACGAAGAAGAAGAAGAAGAAGAAGAAGAAGTAGATGAAGAAGAACATGAAGAAGAAGAAGAAGAAGACGAAGAAGAAGAAGAAGACGACGACGAAGAAGAAGAAGAAGAAGAAGAAGAAGAACATGAAGAAAAAGAAGAAGAAGAAGACGAAGAACAAGAAGAAGAAGAATGAGAAGAAGAAGAAGAAGAAGGAGAGGAAGAAGAAGAAGAAGGAAAAGTAGCAGAAGAAGGAGAACAATAAGAAGAAGGAAGAGATGAAGAAGAAGAAGAAGAAGGAGGAGAAGAAGAAGAAGAAGAAGAAGATGGAGAAGAAGAATAAGAAGAAGAAGAAGGAGAAAGAGAAGGAGAAGAAGAAGAAGAAGAGGAAGAAGAAGAAGAAGAAGGACAAGAGGGAGAACGAGAAGAAGTAGAAGAAGAAGAAGATGATGATGATGAAGGAGGAAAAGAAGAAGATGATGAAAAAGAAGAAGAAGAGAAAGAAGAAGAAGAAGAAGAAGAAAAAGAAGAAGAAGAATGGGAAGAAGAAGATGATGAAGTGGAAGAAGTAGAAGAAGAAGAAGAAGAAGAAGAAGAAGTAGTAGTAGTAGAAGGAGAAGAAGTAGAAGAAGAAGAACGGGAAGAAGTGGAAGAAGGAGAAGAAGAAGAAGAAGAAGAAGGTGAAGGAGAAAAACAAGGAGAGGAAGAAGAAGATGAAGAAGGGGAAGAAGAGGAGTAGGAAGAAGAAGAAGTAGAAGAAGAAGAAGAAGAAGAAGAAGAAGAGGAAAAAGAATAAGAAAGAATATGAAGAAGAATAAGAAGAAGAACAAGCACAAGATGAAGGAGGTTAAGATGAAGAAGGAGAAGAGGAACAAGAAGAAAAAGAAGAAGAAGAAGAAGAAGAAGAAGAAGGAGAAGAAGAAGAAGTTGTACAAGAGAAGTAGAAGAAGATGAACAAGAATAAAAAGAGGAAGAAGAAGAAGTTAAAGAAGAAGAAGAAGAAGAAGAAGTGGGAGAAGAAGAAGATAAAGATGAAGAAGAGCTTGAAGAAGAGTTGTTGATGCAGAAGAAGAAGAAGAAAATGATGATGAAGAGAAAGAAGACGAAAGACATGAAGAAGGTGAAGAAGAAAAAGAAGAAGAAAAAGTAGAAGAAGAAGAAGAAGAAAAATAAAATGAAGAAGTCAAAAAAGAAGATGAAGATGAAGATGAAGATGTAGAAGAAGATGAAGAAGAACAAGAAGAAGAATATGATAAAAAAAAAGTAGTAAAAGAAAAATAAAGGAAGAAGAAAAATGAGGAAGAGGAGAAGAAGAAGAAGAAGAAGAAGAAGAAGAAGAAGAAAGGCAAAAAGAAAAAGACGAAGGTGAAGACGAAGAAGGAGGAGGATGAGGAGAATAAAAAGATGAACAAGAAGATGAAGAAGTATAAGAATTAGAATAATAATAATATTAATAATAGCAATAATAATAAAATCAAAAACAATAATAATAATAATAATAGTAAGAACAAGAGAAACAGGAAGGAGATGGAGATGAAAATAGGGAAGTAGAAGTTGAAGAAGAAGAATAGGAAGAAGAAGTAGAAAAAAAGAAGATGAAGAAGAGGAAGAAAGAGACGAAAAAGAAGAAGAAGAATAAGTGGAAGAAGAAGAAGATGGTGAAAAAGAGTAAGTATAGTAATAATGACAATAATAATAGTAACAAGAAGAAGAACATTCAGATGTAGAAGAAGAAAGAGATGAAGAAGAAGAAAAAGTAGTAGTAGAATAACGAGAAGAAGAAGAAGAAGTTGAGGAGGAGGAACACAAAGAAGAAAAAGAGGAAGAAGTAGAAGAAGATGAAGAAGAAAAAGGAGAAGACAAACAAGAAGAAGAAGAAGTTGAAGAATAAGAAGAAGAAGAAGACGAAGAAGAAGAAGAAGAAGCAGAGGAATAAGTATAAGAAAACAATAAAAAGATGAAAAGGAACAATAAGAGATAGAAGATGCCAAAGAAGAAGAGGAAGAAGTTGAAGAAGAAGAAGATGAAGAAGAATAAGAAGAAGAAGGAGAAGAAGATAATGAAGAAGAAGAAAGAGAAGTAGAAGAAGACGATGATGTTTATGATGAAGAAGAAAGTGAAAAAAGAAGAAGATGGCAAAGAAGACGACGAAGTAGAAGGAGAAGAAGAAGAAGAAGAAAAAGAAGAAAAAGTTGAAGAAGAAGAAGAAGAAGAAGTAGAAGAAGCAGAAGAAGAAGAAGAAGAAGAAGAAGAAGATGATGAAGAAGATGAAGAACAAGAAGAAGAAAAAGAAGAGGAAGAAGAAGAAGAAGAAGAATAAAAAGAAGTAGAAGTAGAAGAAGAAGTAGAAGTAGAAGAAGAAGAAGAAGAAGAAGAGGAAGAAGAAGAAGTGGAAGAAGAGAAAGAGGAAGAAGGAAAAGAAGAAGAAGAAGTTTGGAAAAAGAAGTGGAAGAAGAAGAAGAAGTACAAGAGGAAGAAGATGGAGCAAAAGAATAATAATAATAATAATAATAATAATAATAACAATAACAAGAAGAAGAAGATGAAGATTAGAAGAATTAGAAGAAGAAGAAGAAGAATTTAACAGAAGAACAAGAAGGAGACGAAGATGAAAAAGAAAAGGAGTTTGAAGAAGGTGAAGAAGAATAAGACAAAAGAAGAAGAAGAAGAAGAAGAAGAAAAGAAGAAAATAAAGAAGAAGAAGAAGAAAGAGAGGAAGACGAAGAAGAGAAGAAGAAGAAGAAGAAGAAGAAGAAGAAGAATTAGAATAATTAGAAGAAGAAGAAAAAGAAGAAGAATTTAACAGATGAACAAGAAGGAGACAAAGAATAGGAAGAAGAAGAAGAAGAGGAATTAGAAGAAAAAGAAGAAGAACAAGAAGAAGAAGAAGAGGAAGGCGAAGAAGAAGAAGAAGAAGATGAAGAAGAAGACGAAGGACACGAAGAATAAGAAGAAGAAGAAGAAGAAGAAGGAGAAGAAGTAGAAGAGAAGAAGAAGAAGTAGTAGAAGAAGAGGAACAAGAAGAAGAAGAAGATTAGGAAGAAGAAGCCGAACAAGAAGAGAAGTACAATGAGGATGAGGAACAGGAAGAAAAATAAGACGAAGAAGAAGAAGAGGAAGAAGAAGAAGAAGAAGAAGAAGAAAATGTAGAAGTAGAAGAAGAAGAAGAAGAGGAAGAAGAAAAAGAAGGTGAAGAAGAATAAAAATGGTAAGAAGGAGAGGAAGAACAAGGAGAAGGAGAAGAAGAAGGAAGAGTAGGAGAAGAGGAAGAAAAAGAAGAAGAAGGAGGAGAAGAAGGAGAAGATGGAGGAGTAGAAGATGAAGAAGAAGAAGAAGAAGGAGAAGGAGAAAAGGAAGAAGAAGAAGAAGAAGAAGAAGAAGAAAAGGAAGAAGAAGAAGAAGAAGAAGAAGTTGAGGAGGAAGAAGAAGAAGAAGAAGAAAAAGAAGAAGAAGGAGAAGAGGAAGAAGAAGAAGAAGAGAAAGAAGAAGAAGAAGAAGAAGAAGAAGAAGAGGAAGATGAAGTAGAAGAAGTGGAAGAGGAAGTATAAGAAGAAGAAGTTGAAGAAGAAGTAGAAGGGTGAGATGAAGAAGTAGAAGTGGAAGAAGTAGAACAGTTAGGCGAAGAAGAAGAAGAGTAAGACAAAGAATAAGAAAAAGAAGTAGAGGAAGAATAAGAATGAGAAAATTAAGAAGAAGAAGAAGAAGAAAAAGAAGAAGAAGACAAGAATGTTGAACAAAAGCAAGAAAAAGAAGGAGAAGAAGAAGAACAACAACAACAAGAACTAGAAGAAGAAGAAGAAGAAGAAAAAGAAGAAGAAATAAATGAAGAAGAAGAAGAAGTAGAAGAAAAAGAAGAAGATATAGAAGAAGAAGAAGAAGTAGAAGAAGAAGAAGAAGAAGAAAAAGAAGAATGTTCTCACCACTCTGGTTGTAGATTAAAATAAGGAGCAATGCGAGCAAGAAGATGGATACAACGAACGCAGTGGCCATCAAAGTTAAAGTAATGGTTATTAAATGGTGCAAAATGTCGAGGGTTATCCAGGCCAATTAGACAATCGGAATTAAAATTAAAAGGTAACAAAGCAAAGCTAAATTGATAGGTGGCTTGTTGATTATGAATATCTGGGATTGAGATTGAGAGGTTAGCAGCTTTATGAGTGACAGGTACTTGTCAACCCATATATTTAGTGAGGGAAGTTTTTTTCTAAACGAATCCAAAATTATTTTGGTATAAAACTTTGTTGTAATAACCCAACTTTAGTGCCTATGTCGATCAGCGCATGAAGGGTGACATCCAAGTGTTCAGGAAGATTTATGGTAATAGAGAGATGATATGTAATTGGGCTTTCTTTTATAAATCCATCAAGGAGGAATAATAGATTTTTTATTTTCTAGAAGTCGCAAGGTACGACCTTCCACTGGATCTTGTACTGGAATATGAAAGCTTGGTGTAGCTTCTAGAGATTCAGAGGTTTGTCCTTTGTCGAAATACCTTGGAAGACTTAATGAAGAAGTGGTCTGATTGATAGGATTCTTTTTAATAATAGAAATTGCATTACCAGAAGTAATAAAATATTGTACTGGTATTTGTACATTTGGTTTTAAGGTTTTTACAAAAAGTTGTATATCATTGTCTAGCTTAAGATGTCGTATATCTACGACTTTGGGTTGGATTGTTTTACCAATTCTGACATTAAATAATTTTACAAAAATATTTGGGGTGATGGATCTAAACATAGATGTGTCATTAGAGTCATACAATGTTTCTATTGTATTTCTAGGATTTTTGATCCTAGTAATAATTGTATACCTTTTAGACTAATTGATAGTGTATAAGTTTTTTCAACATTTTGATCATCTAGTCTTATACAAAAATAAGGATAGATATTTTTTTCCAAATAATCTATTGGTAAAATTGGATTTAGCACCTCTAATAATGCTACTTAGAGGATTATTCCTGATTCTTTCATCCTTACAGACTATCATTATTGGTGTATTAATTCTACTATGAAATAGAGTAGTTATTTTTAATTGGTTCATACCTATGTGTACATATTTCATCTTTGGGTATTTTTTTTAATTTTTTAATTTTTTTTATTGAGAAGACTTATAGATGTTAAGTCATCATCTCCTTTTAATTCAATATGTCTTCGCATACGCAAGAAAATATATGTACGTTTATTATGAAAACAAGATTTTAAAGAAGGGGCTTTATAAATCTCATTTGTTTCTCAATGAGTTATAGCCTCTTTCTATTTTTCTAAGTCTTCATCTGAGATTTCAGATTGTTCTCCTATACTATAATGTAGTTCTGTTATATTTACTTTTTTTGAAGGAATGGTATTCATATTTACTCTAAATTCTTTGTATTTTTTGGAGTTTTCTGCTACAATAGTTTTCGATGTTATTATTGAAAAATCCTTATATTTATGAATAACAAGTAATCTAATTGCATCACTAGGCCTAATTAAATATTCCAAATCTTTGAGACATGTGTTTTTAATCAAGACTATTGATGCTTGGTATGTAATACGTTCTATTATCCCATGGGTAATAAAGATGATTTGTTTGGCATGATACGTGATATTATGTGTTATCTCATAGTATCTAAAGGGTATTTAAATCATTACAACTAGCGTTGCTACTGTAGTTCAATAATGTTTGAGTCTAAGCATTTTGCCCATGTATACAGTATATCCTAGTGATGATATGTGTTACTTTTTCGAAGTTTTAGTGCACATAATAAAGGAATAACCTTTATTTATATTAGAGTTTTGTTTATAGTAATCATATTGATTTTGAGTTCGTCAAAATCTTTTAATTATTTCTCTGAACGTTGTTCAAATTAAGACTCTGTAGAGTTGGATTCTGACTCTGTAGAGTCATAATATGATATAATTTCATAGATAGAATTACTGTCTTTTGAAATTTCATTAACAGTTTCAATATTGATAGAATATTCTTCTATGTTAGGGATGATAACTTTTTCATGTTAACATTCATTTGCATAATGTACTTCTTTGTTACATTTAAAATATCTAAAATGTTTTTTACCTTTCTTTTTATTATATTTTTTTAATAATTTTCTTTTTCTTTAATTTTTCAACTTATTTATGCTTAGGTTTCCACCTTCGTTTAGTAATTTTATATTTATGACTTCTTTTTTGTCTTAAAGAATAAGGTTTGGTGTAAAAAGGTTGCTCGTTATAAAAAAGCTGACAACCATAGATGTAATTTTGATCTTTAGAAAACTTTGAGCAACAATTGTAATATATTTGAGACATGCTCAGTACTATATTAGAAGGTTGTGCAACTCTTCATGCATTAAGGGTTGGACAAAAAGTGGGCTATCAGCTAAGAGGGAATCCAACAAGGTACTGGAAATGAAGATGAGTTGTTTTTAGAAATTAACATTATGGTTTTGTAGAGTGCTAATGCTCCATTTAATTGGGTGATACACTTGAGGAAGTAGTGGAACAAATGAGGACGTCGTGTTAGGATATAGTTATGCTGAATGTAGGAATAGAAATGATGATGGCATGAACAAATTTGTGTAAGTGAAGTTGTTACTAGACGACTACTGCAACACTAGAAAATGGCAAGAGGTAGGGAATTTGGCTACTATTATGAACTCCTTAATCCATTATGGCATTTTACTAGGAGGTCAATTACTAGTGGTGTACATAAGTAGTATGAATGTGAGGAGGTAGGCAACAATTTTGTGTGGATATAGTAGGTTGTGGAAATGGTGCTTGTGGAGTCTACTAAGGTAGGGAGCTTGTTGTATGATGACACAAAAAAATGATAAGTGCAAGAATGAAGGGGGATTCTATAGATGTGAAGTTGGAGGGCATTCTAAAAAGTTGTGGAAGTTAAAAAGACAAGACAAGCTATGGTTTTTTCCTTGAAGCTGGTTGTGTAGTCTGAATGGGATTGATAAATTTCTTGAATTGCTAAGGTGGTTATGCTATAAAATGCTAGACACTGTATGTGAGTTATGTGGTTACGGCTTCTTCAAATGCTTTGCTAGAAGTGGGAATAGGATGTACACTTTAAGTGGAAGTGTTGCCAATTTATTGAAAGGCCAGTTGCTATTACAGGGAGATACTGGAGGTTGCTATGCTTTTCTATTACAAAAAATGATTTAAGCTTGCTGTATGGAATATTCAAAGGATTAGGGATAAGAAATCAATGGGTTGCCTACAATGGTTTATAAGAACGAGGACTATTACAGTAGTTGCTCTTGTAGAAACAAGGGTGGAGAAATTAAATAGGAGAGATGCAAATTTTGTTCTTGGCAAAGATTAGGAGTTTATAGTGAAATCATCAACTAGCTTTTCTAGAGGGATTGTGATTCTATGGAGGAGCTGGGTGAACTTGAAAGTTATGAAGATTTCCATGTAAGTACTTATAGTGCAGGCAAGGGTAGCAAAGGATAGGCTGATAAGATGTTGTGTGGTGTATGCATCCAAGGACCCTAGCAAGAGGACTACAGTGTGGGAGATCTTGACAGAGGAGGAAAGAGGTGGGGGACCCAAGAATGTGGTAGGGAACTTCAATGTAGTAATGTGACAGAAGGAGAAGAGATGAGGGAAGAGCTTTAGAAGTGGGCAAGGATAGCAGGAGTTTTTTAAAATCATGCCAGAATTGGAGTTGATTGACTTGGGATATGTCGGTACTAGGTACACTTGGTGCAATGGAAAAGGAGGTGCTCAAATATTGGAGAGGCTGGATAGAGTGCTAACAAATCTCCATGGAATATAGAACTTTCTCACAACTATAGTTACTCATTTCTCACACATTGGGTTAGATCATTGCCCATTAGTTATGGAGTTAGAGACATGTCAGGGGATGGCCATTAATAAAAGAAATCAATTTGAGAGTTCTTGGCTTGTATTTCCTCAAACTATTGGGGTCATAAAGAAACTATGGAATAGATCAGCAAGAGGGAATCCAATGGAGAGGCTTTCTACAAAATTTTGTATATCCCTAGCTACTTTGAGCAGGTGGAGCAAGACTAAGATGTGCAATGTTATTGATAAGAATGGTGAACTTGAAAACGAAATCTAAGGTCTACAACTCAAGGAATTTGAGATGGGTCTTAATGATCAAGAACATATCTAGCTCCAGCATCTCATTTCTTGTTTTCAAAAGGCAAGTGCACTTCAGAGATTGAAATACTAGTTTCTTCTAGGCTACTACAACTTTTAGGTGGAGAGATAAGCACATACTATAATTAAATGATGATAAAGGGGAGGTGGTTAGTTCCATAGAAAAAATTGAAAGCATATTGGTGAACTATTTTAAGTCAAAGTGGTGCAATACTGATGTTGATTATGCTCCACTATAATACCAACCTTACAGATGCATTGAATTGGAACAAGAAGGAATGCTCACCGTGTACGATATTGAGGATAAAGTTATCAGAGCTATCACATCTATAAGGAACAGCAAGGCACTCGAGATGGATGGGGTTATAGTGGAGTTCATACAAGGGTATTGGGAGATTACTTAGGGGGATATTGTTAGAGTTGCATTATAATTTTTTCATGATAAACAGATGCCAAACGGTTGGAAGGATACTCTTGTTGGACTTATTCCTAAATTGTGGGTTGCAGAACAAAATAGTTTAGGCCTATAAGTTTGTGCAATGTTGCATACAAAATAGTGGCAAGGATCTTGGTGATAAGAATGAAGATAGTTTTACCTGATCTAATTGTGAAGGAACAAGGTGCTTTTGTTTCGAGCAAACCTATCTTAGATAATATATTTATTACTCAAGAAATGGCAACCAGGATGCACTCTTTAGTCCCTAAAGAGGGTCTTATGCAATAAAGGTGGATATGGAACTTGCATATGTTAAGATGAGATGGTAGTTTGTCATTTATATGGTGAAATTCTTAGGATTCCTAATAGTATAGTGTTAGTGAGTAAATACTTGAATCTCAATACCAAGGTTTGGGGTGTTATTAAATGAGGTCAGAATCCTATGGATTAAGGCCAAGAGAGGGCTTAGACAAGGATGTCTATTATCACTATATCTATTAATCATTACATCTAAATTTCTATCTAGGCTTATGAAGAAGTATGAAGATATGACAATGGTGGGATTTTGATGTGGGTCAATCTCTCCAATCATTTCTCATCTGTTATATGTTATTGATGTTATTCTATATGTTTTTACTACATATGCTACTATTAGGGTAGTAAGACAAATTTTGGAGGATTATGGTAAGTCTTCTAGGCGTAAGGTAAATCTTATTTTGGCAAGGGGATGATGAGAAAGAGATGAAAGATGGTGGCTGTTAAATTTCATATGACCCCGTAGGATATCTTAATTATTTGGGGATACTTATTTTGGCAAAGTTACTAAGCAAGGGAGACTTTAACTTTATCATTCAAAGAGTGGAACAACAAGTTGCAAAATAGAGAATCAGGCCTCTTTCCTTGGTAGGCAGGATTGTTATGATCAACTTTGTGCTAACAGTAATTCTTAATTTCTACTTAAGCCATTATGTGGTGCTAAAGGGGGTGATCAATGTATTAATGCAGTACACCTGCTCATATGCAAGGAATTTAATCTAGAATTAATACATTTCAATGCTTTTTACTGGACATAGTAAGGCAATCATGCTACAAACTGTGCGTTTCGAGTGCATGCATACCTCATTCTGGGCACTGTGAGGTTCGGTGTTTGCTTGGCGTGGCTTCTCGTGCAACAATTTCTATAGTACTCTATTGCATCAATAGATTGAAATTCCACTTGTCAAGGTTAGTTCTAACCTTGAACTTTGAAATTTCATATAGCTCTATTTTTTGGAATACCTTGTGCTACTACTCGAACTTGTCCTATAATTGCTGCAAGTTTTGTGTTGTGTAATTTCTTTGTAATTGCTTTGTTGTGTTGTTATACTGGAAGTGCTGGAAAATAATTACACAGGTTGTGTTGTCTAAAATTTTGTTTGTTGAAATAATTGCTACAAGAGCTAGTTAAAATATATACTCCAATTGCTTTACTGTGTTACTGTTGTTGTGCTGGGATTGTTGAAAGTGTAGGGTGATACCTATAATAGGGCTGGCACCAAATCAAAGAAGAGCACCAGAAGGGGAAACATTATGAACATTTGTCCTCTATGCGTAATGAATTGCTGGTTGGGGAGTGCAGTTATATTGTAATCTCAGCAAATAAGGAAGTCGTACTGGCAGTCTCTACACTTGATGATGAAGTAAGGCAGATTTGAATGATTGTGAAATATTGGTACTGGCATAAAATCTACTAGAGAGCTAGAGGAGACAAACTCTTACATAGGGATGGAGCGAAAGGTAGTCATTGCTCAGGACATAACAAGTGGAAGTGGAGATTGCAACAACTCTATGAATAATGGAGCACCAAGGTGAGGGAACATTCAAAAAAATACCAATAAGGATCAAAATAAAGAAGGGTAAGACAATATGATGCAAGGAGTGAGATATTGTGACGGTGGTAGATAGGATAATTCCAACAAAGTAAACTTCAAGGATACGTCGTTAGTTCGAAGGATCTCAAATATTGCAATTACAAAAACCACTGAGTGCCCTCCTTATATAGATACATAAGAGGTTGCTTCTAAGATGATGGATTTGTAGTACAGGATGAGATTATTATGTTAGATTCGGCATGCAACAGATGGAAAGAGTTTCATTAGTTTTACCTGGTGGGGAGTCTATGGCAATACCCTCCCTTTCTACATTATTGCAATGCTTTTACATCACAGGTGTGGCCATTTCAAAATTTTTAGAATATATGATCTATCATCAAGTTACTTTTGTCTTCATTTTGATTCAAGTAGGGACAAGAATGTGGTGTGGCTTGGGGGACCATGGCAGGTAGTGGGACAAACCATGGGGTTGGATGTATGGACCCCTGAGTTCAGGCCGAGTGCTATGACTATAATGTGCCCCAATGTACGTGAGATTTGCCATGCTTTCTTTGCTATATTGGGACATGGAAAATATTTTATGTATTCCTGAAGCTATTGGGAAACAAATTTTATTGGATGGATGGACCACTGATTTGCAACAATCCTCATATGCAAGGTCTGTGTTAAGATGGACCTCTCAAACATTTGAAGCCAGTAATGTTGCTGAGTGGGCTATTGAGAATGACATTATAATCTTTTAAGTATGAGAGCATTCCTCGAACATGTTACATTTATGGCCATGTTGGCCACTACACAAATCAATGTTCAATTGCGAGGAAACGAGTTGATTTGATAGGGGAGGCAGAAGCAGGCAAGAAGGAGGAGACTAATAAATCATCGCAAAGGCACAAGGAACCTCAACAACAAAGCACTCAGTTGGATGAGGGTGAGAGAGCAAAGAAAGGGCTAGGCCCTTGAATTCTAGTGCAATCGTGAAGATGGTGGGCTGTCGTGCATGTGCAAGAAAGATTTCAAAATCCCATAGCTACTCTAAACTTTTAGAGGGATTTAAGGGTGCAGTTACTAATGATAAAGAAAAGAGGTACCAAGGCAAGCATAGAAGTGTCTTTATTGCAAGTAGGGAACCTTTCAGATAAGTATGGACCCCAAAGGGAAGCTACAAAAGAGGTGACTCAATTTACCAAAGGTGGCCAACTTAAGAAGAGCTCAAAAAATAAGGAGACCAATGGGAAAAGAAGATTACAGTAGGGTGGTCATACGATTGAGGGAGGTTCAAGCCATGTTGCTGTGTAAAACTAAATGGAGAGAGAGGGACCTCTCAACTACAGTTCATGGGCTACAGCATTTGCAATGGAATATGCTTGGTGATGAAGTATAGAGGTGCAACTTATAGTGAGAGGTGCAAGGACTGCATTGTCTCCAAGTAGGGTGATTAGTGTGTATGCATTTTGTTTAAAGTGGTGGATGCTCTCCTTAGTTACTGCTATTGTAGTTGCTAAGAAATTTTGTTGATAAGGAGTTAGAAAGTTGCTTTGAGACATGCTTAGTACTGTATTAGAAGGCCGTGCAACTCTTCATGCATTAAGGGCTGGGCACAAAATGGGCAGCAAGCTAAGAGGGAATCCAACAAGGCATTGGAAATGAAGATGTTAGTAGGAAATTAATAGTGTGGTTTTGCAAAGTGTTGTTGCTCCATTTAATTGGGCAATACACTTGAGGAAGTAAGTAATGAATGTGGATGTAGCATTGGATGTAGCTATGCTAAATGTAAGTAGAGAAATGAGGATGGCAAGGGCAAATTAGTGGAAGTGAAGTTGCTGCTAGAGGACTACTACAACATTGCAAGATGGTAAGAGGTAGGGAATTTGGTTGCTGTTATGAACTCTTTAAGCCATTATGGCATTCTACTGGGAGGCCAATTGCAGCTGTAGTGGTGCTAAACATGTGCTTGGTGGCGTATCATCAGCAGTATGAGTGTGAGGAGGTAGGCAATAGTTTTGTGTAGAGATAGGAGGCTGCTGAAAATGGTTTTGGTGGAGTCTACTGAGGAAGGGAGCTTGTTGCATGATGACTCAAAAAAATGATAAGTGTAAGAATGAAGTGGGATGCTATAGATGTGAAGTTGGAGGGCATTCAGGAAACTTGTGGAAGTTCAAAAGACAACACAAGCTATGTTTTTTTCTTTAAATCTAGCTAAGTGTCCTGGATGGAATTGCTAAATCCCCTTAATTGCTAAGATGGTTGGGCTACAAAATGATGGACACTGTATGTGGAGTTATGTGGTTACAACTACTTCAAATTCCTTGCTATAAGTCGGAATTAGATGTACACTTCAAGTGGAAGTGTTGCTACTTCACTGAAAGGCCAGCTGCTATTTGTGGGAGATACTAGAGGTTGTTATGCTTTACTATTCCCAAAAATGATTTAAGTTTGTTGTATGGAATATTCGAAGAATAAGGGATAAGAAATTGAGGGGTTATCTACAGTGACTTGTAAGAACAATGAGTATTGCAATAGTTGCTCTTGTTGAAACCATGGTGGAGAAATTAAATCAGCTGCTTGTTTGGAGGGATTGTGGTTCCATGGAGGAGCTAGGTGAACTTGAAAGTTATGAAGATTTTGTTGTGACTACTTGTGGTGTAGGCAAGGGTAGGGGAGGATAGGCTGATAAATATTATGGTGTATGCATCTAAGGATCTTAGCAAGAAAAATGTTGTGTGGGAGATCCTGACAAAGGAGGCTAGAGGTTCCATGTAGGGCACTTCAATATTATAATGTCACAGGAGGAGAAGAGAGGAGGGAAGAGGTTTAGAGGTAGGTGAGTATAGTAGGAGTTTTCTAAAATCATGTAAGAATTGAAGTTGGTTGACTTGGGATATGTGGGTAATAGGTACACTTGGTGTAATGGGAAAGAAGGAGGTGCCCAAATATTACAGAGGCTAGATAGAGTTCTAACAAATCTCTAGGAAAAATACGACTTTCCCACAACTACATTTACTCACTTATCACACATTGGGTCAAATCATTGCCTATTACTGATTGAGCTGGGGACACGTCAGGGGATGGCCACTGATAGAATAAATCAATTTGAGAGTGCTTGGCTTGTATTTCCTAAGACTGTAGGGATCATATAAAAAGTGTGGAATAGATCAGCAAGAGGGAATCCCATGGAGAGGCTTTATACAAAATTTTATATATTCCTAGTTGCTTTGAGCAAGTGGAGCAAGACAGAGATGTGCAAAGTTATTGAAAAGAATGATAAACTTGAAAAGGAAATCCACGATCTACAACTCAAGGAATCTGAGGTGAGTCTTAATGATCAGGAACATATCTAGCTCCCACAACTCATTTCTTCTTTTCATAAGGTAAGTACACTTAAGGAGAGATGGTGGTGGCAAAGAGGAAAGGTCAAATGAGCTCAACTTGGAGATTTAAATTCTAGTTTCTTCTAGGCTACTACAACTTTTAGGTGGAGGAATAAGCATATACTGTAGTTAAATGATGATAAGGAGGAGATGGTTAGTTCCATTGATAAAATTAAAAGCTTGCAGGTGAACCATTTTGAGTCAAAGTGGTGCAATACTGATGTTGATTATCCCCTTCTGTAATACCAATCTTATAGATGCATTAGATTGGAATAGGAAGGAATGCACTCCATGTAGGTTATTGAGGAAGACGTTATTAGAGCCATCAGACCTAAAAGGAAGAACAAGGCACCCGGGATGGATGGGGTTACAATGGAGTTCAATACAAGGGTATTGGGAGATTACTCACAAGGATATTGTTGGAGTTGTGCCACAATTTTTTCATGATACATATATGCCAATGGATTAGAAGGATACTCTTATTGGACTTATTCTGAAACTGTGGGTTGCAGACTTATCTTTGTGGCAAGACTAAAGAATGTTTTACCATACCTAATTGTGAAGGAATAAGGTGCTTTTGTCCTTGGCAGACCTATCTTAGATAATATTTTTATTGCTCAAGAAATCGCAACTAGGATACACTCTTCAGTCTCCAAAGGGTCTTGTAGCAATAAAGGTGGATATAGAACATGCATATGCTAAGTTGAGATGGTAGTTTGTTCTTGGGCTTCCGAATAGTGTGGTGTGAGATGCTGAATACTTGTATCTTAACACCAAGGTTACGGGTGTTATTGAATGTGGTCAGAATCCCATGGATTGAGGCCAAGAGAGGACTTAGGCAAGGATGCATGTTGTCACCATATCTGTTCACCATTACATCTAAATTTCTATCTCAGCTTGTAAAGAAGTATGAAGCTATGACATTGAAAGGATCTTGGTGTGGACCAACTTCTCCAATCATTTCTCATCTATTTTTTGCTATTGATGTCATTCTATATGCTCCTACTACATATGCTATTGTTAGGGTAGTAAGATAAATTTTGGAGGATTATGGGAAGTATTCTAGATAGAAGATAAATCTTGTTAAATTAAGAGTTTATTTTAGCAAAGGGATCGTGGGAAAGAGAAGGAAGATGGTGGCTGGCAAAGTTCATATGGTCCAACTAAAAAATCTTAATTATTTGGGATACCTATTTTAGCAAAGTTGCTAAACAATGGAGACTTTAACTTTATCATTCAAATAGTGGAAGAACAAGCTGCAAAATAGAGAATCAAGCCACTTTCCTTGGCAGGTAGGATTGTTATGATCAACTCTACGATAATGAAGGACTTACAACACATTATGTGGACTAGAGTATTGTCACTTTTCCAAAGGATGAGGGTGGTTTGGGTATCCATGATCTTAGTATTTGGCAACGAGCCTTGACTTGAAGCAATGTAGGAAGATCTTGGTGAGAGAAGGTCGTGTGTGGGTGGAGGTGATGAGGAGTTAATATTTGATGGGAGAAAAGATGGGGGTGTTCCACAGAGAGCTTTCTAGGCAAGTAGACTAATCAAGGAGGCAATGCTATGGGTAGTACAGAACTTTGTGTGGAGGATTGGAGTGGGTAGGGATCTACTTTTTGGTAAAAACAATTGGCTCAGCTTTCTTCCAATCGAGTGGTGGCCAATTTACATGAATTTGGGGCTAGAATTGCAAAAGTTTATAATGAATGCATTTTTAGCATGGGAAATAGGATGTGAGAAGTCTTAAAGCTTGGGCTAGTGAATTATTACTTGATAGGGTACTACATCTTCCTTGGATGCTGACTGATAGCATGGATTAGTTATTGCAATTACAAACTAAGCCCATGGAGGTGCACAACACTGAGCTCTACTCATCAATGATTCATACTAGAATTATGGAAAATGTTGGAAGCTCATGACCAACTGTAAGTAATTATAGTTGGATTTGGATGCTCAAGGTACTACCCAAGGTGAGCATTTTCATCTGGAGATTAGTTAAAAGTTGTATTCCTACCACTGAATAGCTATTTAAAAAAAGAAAGGTAGAGTGTAGTACCTACATTTGGGGTTGTAACCAGGCCGAAACTTCACAACATTTATTGTGCGATTGTTGGAAGGTGACAGAGGTTTAGAATGTGTAGCACATGACAGACACTGTTACAACTCTTATTCCAAGCAGCAGTGGAACAAGCAACAACAATTTTACAATAAATAACCTTGAAGGCAAATGATTTGAGGTGTGGAGGGTGATTAAGTATGTAGCTATTGTTGTTACAACTCTTTATAACATTTGGACTAATAGAAATTTAAAAAGACAAAAGGAGTTGGTCATGAGTAATGCTGTTCTATTGTGAAATACTCAAGTTGATGTGGTGGCTACGATAAAAGAAAACAACTTGGCTTCACCCATGTCTTACGGGAGTACACACAACTCACATGAGTTGAATGTTGCCTTATTTTAGGCTCGTCCTTCAACTGGATGGATCAAAATCAATTATGATGCGATAGTTCAGGATGAGGCTGTGAGCCTGGGAATTGTTGTTAGAGATCACTATGGTATGCCACTACTTGTTGCTGGAAGGAGGGTTGTTTCTTAATCGAGCATTGCTATGGAGGTGCATCCCAATTTGGATTCTTTGACATTGCTCAGGTCAAAGTTCTCGATTTATCATACATTGAGATTTAGTCAGATTCTACTATGGTCATTTAAGAGGTTTGCAATCTTGTACATCACCCTTCACGTGGAAGAAGATTCAAAGACTGTCTAATATGTTGGAGGCATGGATACCTTTTGGTTAATTCATATTATAGGCAAGGAAATGCTCCATTAGACTAGGAGGCACATTATGCATGTTCATTTTGTTTTTCTTGGGACTGGGGTATGCCTCTTCCCAAACTGCTTTTGATGCAATTGTTTTTGGACTTTTTGTTTGATCCTTTGTGGAGGACATTTTGTAGTCTTAGACCATTAATAAATTATCAATAGAACCGAAAGACTTTGATTTCTAGTAAGGTACTGATGGAGACCAAAGGGCAACACCCACCAATCCCTGGTCAATATTATTTATGGTTTATACTAGGATAGTATCTGATAATCTTTAAGCCCCCAACTTTTGTTTTTGATTATTGAAGTCATCTTTACCAAATGCTTTCACAATGGTTTCTCTTTCATAAATCCAAGGAATTCACATTATATTATGAAATACGAATGCCCACGACTGTCCCTCTTAATCATTACTCTGATCCCAAATGCCAAGGTAATAGGCTCGAAATCCTGCGATGTTATACCGTGCTAATGCATCCAGAGTGTAGGCTACCTTTGAGCACCCTAATTTCTTCAAAGTAACAATGCTAAAGATAAGACCTAGCCAACTAAGGTTGGATCACATTGTCGACCAAAGGATCAAGGCGAGTGGTGCCCACCGAAAGGTGCACCGACCGACCCAAACCAAGGTCTAACTATGAGCTTTTTAACTACAACAACTTAAATATATGCTATTGAAACTTGAATTACCGTGGCTATTTACACCAGAATTGCTCTCCAATGGATCCTCGTTAAAGGATTTAGATTGTACTCATTCAAATTACCATACTCATGGAGCATTGTTATTTATTGTCACTACCTCCCCATGTAAGGATTGGGCAATTTTTGTGCCTTTTATTTTCCATGGATGTGGTGGCCATCTCTCAACCTCCTACACTGGAATTGAACCCTAAACCTTTGTCACCCGTCACCACCATGACTGCCTCCTACCCTACCATAGAAAGTTGATAGGGCATAAATTTCAATGATGAATTGCTGGCACGAGGGCCATGCTATCTAACAAGTTATCATGAATGTCAAGGAGTTGGCCAAAAGCCCCATCGACCTTTTACCTAACAAATGCATCCCTTCCAAAAGTTGGGATTTGGTGCACGTATGAGCTCCAGAATTATTACGGTTATCCGAGTAATAAATGCCATCAAACAAACTATAACTTGTTTCATGAGCCATTTATAGTTTCACATTCTAAAATTATTTATACTTACACATGCATGGCTTAATCTTTGAGAGAAGCATATGACTATTGGCAGGATCAACTAGGTAAATTACAATGATAATGCACCAGGAAAAACCCAATATCATAATTAACACGTTCGTCATGTCGGTTGATAACTCACTTAAAGGAAGAGTCAATGCTCCCATGTTGGGATACCATCCTCTAAGTATCAAAACATTGCCTCTCAACAATTGCAATCGGCAAGGACAACCCTATTTGGCAGAGAATGAAAAGATCGAAATGAGTGATCTCCAAGTGTATGCCAATAAGAGAGTAGGGACAAGCATGCATTCAATAGCATTACAAAATGTCGTAGTTCCAACACTAGAGTACTGTGGCATCATTAAAATAATTGAATGGAACAACCCATTTAATAGATAAGTAAACAAAATATGGATTTCCTCACAAAGAAGGTTCTATCAAGAGATAAAGCCCTATTAATATAATGGCTGGCCACACCATGAGGCAACCAAGCCATACAAAGCAGCACCACAAAAAACATCTATTATGCAAAAATGATCTCTCGTTAATCAAATTCCCTTAGCCCAAAGAGCCTCGAAGATGTACAAAAATGTTATACCCAGTAAAAATTTTTATGTTAATCTTTAATAAATTAATTTTTGGCTTGGATGATTTCAGATCGACAGTAGGATGAGCCAGGAGCTCAATTAGAGGCTATTGGAATTTCTGAAATTTCTAGGGATTTTTCGGAACACCGAGGTAATTTTTAAGTAATTTTCCCTGTTTATTTGGATTTATTGGATTTTTGGAAAATTCGAAAATCAATTATGATCGGTTATTTTAAAACCGGAAATTGGTTTTTACCGCGTGTGAACCGGACCGGAACGGTTCAGCGGAGGCGGAGGCGGTTCGCCGAGTGAGTTTGCGCGTGCGTTCTGATAAGCGGATCGGACGGTCGTGATCGACAGTTGGGATTGAACCGGCTGATCGGGTGCTTACCGTGTCAATAGCGTGTCGACAGCGCGTATCTGGTGCTTACCGTGTCGAAAGCGTGTCAATGGTGCGTAACGGGTTTTCACCGTGTCGGCCAGGAATATAAAACTCTCGCGAACGATTAGGGTTTCGTTCGACCGACCGATAGAGAGGAATTTTTCGGCGTACGGCGCGTGATTCCGGCGGCCTGGCAAGGGGCTTTTTGTGCCTGGAGATTCACGGGACCGAGGAGAGTCGATTGATACCGGGTTCGTTCGGTGAGGAGCTGCGGCGAGCTGCGGACGAGGCTCACCGTCGCCGGCGTCTTTGAGGTAGGAAATTCAGTTTAAATTAGTTATTTGGTAGAAAATTATAAGCATGGAATATTTTGATTAATGAAAACAAGCATGTGGATGAAAAATCGGAATTAATTGAATGCTAATTGGTGTCTTTTGCAAATTTCGAATTTTCTGGAAAATTCCCCATTTCACCGAAAAATTTGTTAATGCTTAGGAGCATGTTAGGGATTTGCATTATCAGTGTTGCCATTGAATTAGTTAATTTATTTGTTGGATTAATCTCACATTTCACAATACGGCAACGGCGGACGGGCGAATTCCTTCGGCGGAGATTTTGATTTAAACCTTAGGAAATTAGCGGCATTATTGGAATGTTAGGATAGTACGAACATGTTCTCCTTGTTCGCAGTTGCCGGAAATCGACGGAAGGATCGTATTGGTCGGTGATTGCGGCGGCTAGGGTTTCGCGGACGACGGGCGAAGGAAGGAGACGAATTAAGGGTTAATTAGGGATTAGTTGATTTATTAAGAGAATAATTTATTAATTATTAATATTATATATTAAGCGTCGGCCGAATTTCGGATTAATAACTTCGACCGGCGGGGGTTTGGTTCTTCGCGAAGGCCCGAACCGGTGGCGAGATCCGGCTCAGGGGATTCGGCGCGGTTCAGTGAGAAGCGGTTCTCAGCTCAGCACGAAGGCCGAACCGGCGGCGAGAACCGGGTTCACGGAAGTGCGGCGCGGTATAATGGAATAAACGGAATTTTAAATTCGGTAATTATTCCGAATTTCGAAAAATGGATAAAATTGCAAAATTTGATATTTCGAATTTAGGAAAAATTCGATAATTGAGTTTTAGGGATTATTTATATTTTGGAAAATTCAAGAAAAATCAGAAAATTTGGAAATGAGAAATTTCGAAAATTCTGGAGATCCGGGGGTAAAGAAAAATTGCCTGAAGTGGGGAAAAATGTTATCAGTGATGACAGTACAGCTGGAAACAGTCAGACAGAGGTATGGTACATGGATGCTACCAGAACAGTCAGTAATTGACAGTTGTATTGCTTGGATGGCAATGGCATGGATTGAGTCAGTTTACTCAGTGTTGGCATATTTTATGGATTGGCATACTGGACTGGACTACTATAGACCCTATATGATGTTTTAGGGTAGTTGTGGTAGGTAACTATGCGGTTAAGACTTAGCTTCCACAGTATACATGTGGACTGGTATGCGCCTTGTTGTACCTGGACACATGTTGCCGGATCTTGGAGTTAGAGATTGGCAATGACTGTAGGGGCGTGAGCTTCTATGGAAGTTGTTGGTAGAGGACTCTTTGGGACGGTGGCTGAGTCGATCTCTCCTGGCCCATGTGTGTAGGCCTGCGCGCCTGAGGGTGGCAGGGGTGTCTCGCAGTGGCTAGCCAAGTGTGTAGGCCTGCGCGCCTTAGGGTGGCAGGGGTGTCTCACGTTGGCTAGAGATTTTGTGACTGGATCTGTCTATAGTCTCCAGGAGATTGATTGACGAGAGACGCTGCGGTGTCGGGGGCTTAGGCGCCATGCGTGTTTCGAGATGGGCGTTCCCACTGGCACGCTACCTGGAAGCCCAGAGGAGAGCTACTCTGGTGTGACTAGGGGTGACTGTGGTTGGTCAGAGTCTGGGACTGAGAGTGCCTATCCACCTTACATTGTTATGCTGTATTCCTATATTTTTGCTGTTATCCTTCTCTTGCATGTGAGTTTTACTAGCTGTCTTTCCTACTGGGCGTAGCTCATTCCTGTATTATATATTTTCAGTGGCTCGGCAGACTTGACGCTACCAGATTAGGTGGGATCGTGGTCAGCAGGATTGTGGAGGATATCTGACTTGTGATTGTCTGAGATATTCTGGTTAGTTGATTGTTGCTGTTGGATGTATTTAATGAGATTGTTATTCTCATATGTCATGTAATATGTGAGGGTAATTCTGACTTATGTTTCTGGTTGGATAATATTGCACTTGTTGGACTTGGATCTTATTCTTGTAATGTAGTTTCCATTTACTGTCTTATCTTATTGTCTTGGAGTATGGTGTGTGGAGTGCCATATTTTATCTGAAGATATTATATATCTTTTTGTTTGATGGTGAGGTCATTACATGACTATGGAACTTAACCGTGGGGGTTCAGACTTCTATTAGATCGGTTCTCCTACCGTATGGGTTAGGATTATTGGGTCTAGTAGGAGTAACATTGCGCGAGTCCATCTGTTAATTCAGGAATCATGAACCTGATTTGACGGTGTACCCGGGAGATGTGATCCACATTGTTAAAGGAAAGTAGGTGTGTAATGATGTGTTATATCTTATGTTTTCGTAGGCTACTCAGGTTGGTATGGGACGATCTGAGCTGTCTATATATAAAAAAAAATAAAAAAAAATGTATGCCAAAAATCAGCCTAGGAAAAATGGGGTGTAACAGGAGTGGTATCAGAGCCCTAGGTCAAGATAGTGGGGCTAGACATGTATAGAAGTTCAACCCAAGGTGGGGAGAACTGTTGATTCTTTTGTTTACTATAGTAGTCCATATGCCAATTGCCAAATGACGACTCTAATGCCAGATTAGTTGCTTTTGACAGTATGGCTGGTACCAGGAGACTTTTCGCTCGTGGAGCAGCTAGAGGCAGACCTGTATCTACTACTCCTACCCCGGAGACGAGCCCAGCATTGCCAGTTGAGCCAGCCGTGGATCGTTGGATCGATGCCTTCATGCGGTTGCATCCGCGGAGCTTCAGTGGGTCGGCTGACCCAGCGGTGGCAGATGACTAGATGGCTCATATGCTTGAGCTGTTTGATGCCTTGGGATGTCCATTCGGCAGGAGGGTAGTACTTGCTGCTCTAGTATTGGAGGGAGAGGCTGCTACCTGGTGGAGAGGCCAGCGGCGCGCTATGTTTGGGGAGGCCCAGAACAGCGAGATAGCATGGGAAGACTTTGTTGAGGCATTCAGGGAGTGCTACATTCCGGCTTCTGCCATGTCTCAGTTCAGGAGGGAACTTATACACCTCAGGCAGGGCCAGATGTCAGTGAACGATTACTTATCGAGGTTCACTTATCTGGCGAGGTACGCCGCAGAGCTGGTGCCTTCTGAGGAGCACAGATGTGAGATGTTCCTGGAGGGACTTCGTCCTATGTTGCAGCGCCAGCTAGTTGTGAGTCGGTTTGCCAGGTTTCGTGACTTGGTGGAGGCTGCGAGATCCGTTGAGCTTATTGACAACCGGATGGAGGCCCAGAGAGAGACTCACAACAAGAGGAAGGAATTCAGAAATGTCCAACAAAACAAAAAGGACAAGAGACACAGAGATCACCGTGGTACTCAGGAGGGCGTGGTCCAGCCACGACCTATCTCTGAGAGACCAGTGCAGCAGACAGGTACCCGGGCTGGGGGGATTATCTGCTACCATTGTCGACAGCCCGGACACAAGAAGTGCGACTGCCCAGAGTTGAAGAAACAGAGGATCACAGGACCGGTTGGTTCATCTGGGGGACAGCCCAGAGTGTTTGCACTGACTCGGCAGCAGGCTTCAGAGTCACCAGAGGTGATCACAGGTATGTTTTATTTTGGCAACGTGCAGTGCATGACTTTGTTTGATACTGATGCATCTCATTCTTTTGTTGCTGAGAGGATCTGGAATCAGATATCAGGATCCAAGGGTTACTTGAAGGAACCCTTACTGGTTAGGCTTCCTAATGGGAAGGAGATTCCCACTGTTCAGAAGATTGACGGATCTATTCTGATTAGTGGACACGAGTTCGTGACAGAGTTGATATGTGTGCCACTAGCAGAGTTCGACATCATTTTGGGAATGGATTGGTTGTGCTACCATGCAGTGGTGCTGGATTGTTGGGAGAAGAAGGTCAGGATCAGAGTGCCTGGTTCGGGGGAAGTGATATACTTTGGTCTGAATAGGCAGATCCCTCTGATCTCAGTTCTTCAGGCAGAGAGGTTAGTAAGTAAGGGTTGTACTGGTTGGTTGGCCTATGTGACCGATAGCCAAGCCACCACTACCCCTATGTCAGATATTCCAGTGGTGAGAGACTTCCTTATGGTTTTTCCAGAGGAGCTGCCTGGACTTCCACCAGCTAGGGAAGTGGAGTTTTCAAATGATTTGGAGGCAGGAGTAGCTCCTATTGCTATAGCTCCTTACAGGATGGCTCCAGCTGAGCTAGTAGAGTTGAAGACTCAGTTACAGGACTTATTAGACAAGGGACTCATACGCCCCAGTTGTTCACCTTGGGGTGCCCCTGTCTTATTCGTCAAGAAGAAAGATGATAGTATGAGGCTATGTGTAGATTATAGGGAATTGAATAAGGTTACTAATCGTAACTGATACCCTTTACCACGCATCGATGATTTGTTGGATCAGCTTCAGGGAGCAACTGTGTTCTCCAAGATTGATTTACGCTCGGGTTATCACCAGATCCGGATTAGAGATTCTGATGTACCCAAAACAGCATTCCATACTAGATATGGGCATTACGAGTTCACAGTGTTACCTTTTGGATTGACTAATGCTCCAGCAGTATTTATGAACCTGATGCATCGAGTGTTTCATGCCTTTCTGGATCGGTTTGTGATCATCTTTATAGATGATATATTGATTTATTCCAGAGATAGGGAAACTCATGCAGATCAGTTGAGGACTGTGCTTACAGTGTTGCGGGAGAATGAGCTGTATGCAAAATTCTCCAAGTGTTCCTTTTGGCTGGACTCAGTAGCATTCTTGGGACACATTGTCAGTGCAGAGGGCGTGGCTGTTGATCCTAGCAAGATACGAGCTATTGTTGATTGGAAACGGCCATCTTCTGTCACTGAGATCCGGAGTTTCCTTGGTTTGGCTGGATACTATAGGAAATTTGTTCCTCACTTTTCTAGACTGGCCGCTCCACTAACCCAGTTGACCCGGAAGGGAAAATCTTTTGAGTGGTCAGAGAGTTGTGAGAACAATTTCCTAGAGCTGAAGCAGAGGCTTAGCACCGCTCCAGTATTGATGTTACCTACACAGGAGAAGCCGTATCAGATGTACACTGATGCTTCACATATAGGCTTGGGAGCCGTACTGATGCAGGATAGTAGAGTTATAGCATATGCTTCGAGGCAACTGAAGGATCATGAGAAGAATTATCCCACTCATGATTTGGAGTTAGCTGCTGTCATTTTTGCCTTGATGATATGGAGACATTATTTGTATGGAGTTCCTGTAGATTGCTTCTCCGACCACAAGAGTCTTAAGTATCTGTTCACTCAGAAGGAACTGAACTTGAGGCAGAGGAGGTGGTTGGAACTGATAAAAGATTACGAGCTGACAATAAACTACTGCGAGGGGAAGGCTAATCCAGTGGCTGATGCCTTGAGCAGACACGCAGTTGTGCATACTGTGATAGCTTGCGACTCTATAGCAGACTTGGATTGGGATATTGAGAGATGTCAGGAACAGTTGTCTGTTTAGAGACTGGCTCACAGACTCAGTTCGTTGACTATTCGGGCTGACTGGTTATCTGAGATGCGTGACCTTCAGCTTTGTGATGAAGAGCTGAAGGAGAAGTTTGAGTTGGCATCGCAGGGATTGGGAGGAGACTTTGCTCTCAGAGACGACATTTTGACTTTCAGGGGTCACTGGTGTGTGCCATCACATCAGGAGTTCAGGGAGAGGATCCTTCGGGAGGCTCATTATGGAACTTTGGCTATGCACCCTGGAGAAGTCAAGATGTATAGGAATTTGAGGAGTGTTTTCTGGTGGAGAGGGTTGAAGGCAGATGTTGCTGCTTTTGTTAAGAAGTGCCTTACATGTCAGCAAGTTAAGGCCGAGCACCAGAGACCTGGGGGATTGCTGCAGAGATTGCCGATTCCGGAGTGGAAATGGGATGACATCACTATGGACTTTGTAACTGGTCTTCCTTGTACCAGACAAGGTTTTGACGCCATTTGGGTCATCGTGGATCGATTGACCAAGTCAGCCCATTTCTTATCAATTAAGAAGACGGATTCAGCGGCACAATTGGCAGAGGTATATATTCAGCAGATTGTCAGATTGCATGGCATTCCCCGATCTATTATTTCTGACAGAGACGGCAAGTTCACATCACAGTTTTGGAGGAGCTTACACACTGCCATGGGTACACAGTTGAAGTTCAGTACTGCTTATCATCCTCAGACAGATGGACAGTCTGAGCGGACTATTCGGACCTTGGAGGATTTGCTACGCTTGAGCGTACAAACTTACTCAACAGATTGGGCCAGATGGTTACCCTTGGTAGAGTTTGTCTACAATAACAGCTTCCAGGCGTCGATTGGTATGGCACCTTACGAGGCATTGTATGGGCGTAGGTGCAGATCCCCTCTTTGTTGGGAGGAGGGTGATTCCAGGAGAGTGTGGGGACCTCAGATTGTGCAGGAGACCACAGCTAAAGTCAAGTTATTGCAAGACAGATTACGTATTGTGCAAGATCGCCAGACGAAATATTATGATCCTAAGCACAGAGCTGTTGAGTTTTCTGTAGGAGATAGGGTATTCCTGAAGATCAGTCCTATGCGAGGCCTATTCCGATTCGGGAAGCCTTCTAAGCTTCGACCTCGTTACATTGGACCCTATCCTATTCTAGAGAGGATTGGTGAAGTGGCTTACAGGTTGGCACTTCCTGAACATCTGACTGGGATTCACAATGTGTTTCATGTTTCGAATCTCAAGAGATATGTGCCACATCCTTCTCATTGTATCAGTGATGATCTTCCTGGTTTGCAAGTGACACCAGATTCTTCTTATGTGGAACTACCAGTTCGCATCCTCGAGGAGAGCAGCAGACAGCTGAGGAACAGGTCGTTTCCTATGGTCAAGGTTCTGTGGAATAGACATGACGAAAGTGAGGCAACCTGGGAGCTAGAGCAGGATGTTGCGGAGAAGTGGCCGGAACTTCTTGCTGAATTTCGAGGGCGAAATTCCTGATAAGGTGGGGAGATTGTTATACCCAGTAAAAATTTTTATGTTAATCTTTAATAAATTAATTTTTGGCTTGATTGAGCCAGGAGCTCAATTAGAGGCTATTGGAATTTCTGAAATTTCTAGGGATTTTTCAGAACACCGAGGTAATTTTTAAGTAATTTTCCCTGTTTATTTGGATTTATTGGATTTTTGGAAAATTCGAAAATCAATTATGATCGTTTATTTTAAAACCGGAAATTGGTTTTTACCACGTGTGAACCGGACCGGAACAGTTCAGCGGAGGCGGAGGCAATTCGCCGAGTGAGTTTGCGCGTGCGTTCTGATAAGCGGATCGGACTGTCGTGATCGACGGTTGGGATTGAACCGGCTGATCGGGTGCTTACCGTGTCAATAGCGTGTCGACAGCGCGTATCGGGTGCTTACCGTGTCGAAAGCGTGTCAATGGTGCGTAACGGGTTTTCACCGTGTCGGCCAGGAATATAAAACCCTCGCGAACGATTAGGGTTTCGTTCGACCGACCGATAGAGAGGAATTTTCCGGCGTACGGCGAATGATTCCGGCGGCCTGGCAAGGGGCTTTTTGTGCCTGGAGATTCACGGGACCGAGGAGAGTCGATTGATACCGGGTTCGTTCGGTGAGGAGCTGCGGCGAGCTGCGGACGAGGCTCACCGTCGCCGGCGTCTTTGAGGTAGGAAATTCAGTTTAAATTAGTTATTTGGTAGAAAATTATAAGCATGGAATATTTTGCTTAATGAAAACAAGCATGTGGATGAAAAATCGGAATTAATTGAATGCTAATTGGTGTCTTTTGCAAATTTCGGATTTTCTGGAAAATTACCCATTTCGCCGAAAAATTTGTTAATGCTTAGGAGCATGTTAGGGATTTGCATTATCAGCGTTGCCATTGAATTAGTTAATTTATTTGTTGGATTAATCTCAAATTTCACAATACGGCAACGGCGGACGGGCGAATTCCTTCGGCAGAGATTTTGATTTAAACCTTAGGAAATTAGCGGCATTATTGGAATGTTAGGATAGTACGAACATGTTCTCCTTGTTTGCAGTTGCCGGAAATCGACGGAAGGATCGTATTGGTCGGTGATTGCGGCGGCTAGGGTTTCGCGGACGACGGGCGAAGGAAGGAGACGAATTAAGGGTTAATTAGGGATTAGTTTATTTATTAAGAGAATAATTTATTAATTATTAATATTATATATTAAGCGTCGGCCGAATTTCGGATTAATAACTTCGACCGGCGGGGGTTTGGTTCAGCGCGAAGGCCCGAACCGGTGGCGAGATCCGGTTCAGGGGATTCGGCGCGGTTCAGTGAGAAGCGGTTCTCGGCTCAGCGCGAAGGCCGAACCGGCGGCGAGAACCGGGTTCACGGAAGTGCGGCGCGGTATAATGGAATAAACGGAATTTTAAATTCGGTAATTATTCCGAATTTCGAAAAATGGATAAAATTGCAAAATTTGATATTTCGAATTTAGGAAAAATTCGATAATTGAGTTTTAGGGATTATTTATATTTTGGAAAATTCTAGAAAAATCAGAAAATTTGGAAATGAGAAATTTCAAAAATTCTGGAGATCCGGGGGTAAAGAAAAATTGCCTGAAGTGGGGAAAAATGTTATCAGTGATGACAGTACAGCTGGAAACAGTCAGACAGAGGTATGGTACATGGATGTTACCAGAACAGTCAGTAATTGACAGTTGTATTGCTTGGATGGCAATGGCATGGATTGAGTCAGTTTACTCAGTGTTGGCATATTTTATGGATTGGCATACTGGACTGGACTACTATAGACCCTATATGATGTTTTAGGGTAGTTGTGGTAGGTAACTATGCGGTTCAGACTTAGCTTCCACATTATACATGTGGACTGGTATGCGCCTTGTTGTACCTGGACACATGTTGCCGGATCTTGGAGTTAGAGATTGGCAATGACTGTAGGGGCGTGAGCTTCTATGGAAGTTGTTGGTAGAGGACTCTTTGGGACGGTGGCTGAGTCGATCTCTCCTGGCCCATGTGTGTAGGCCTGCGCACCTGAGGGTGGCAGGGGTGTCTCGTAGTGGCTAGCCAAGTGTGTAGGCCTGCGCGCCTTAGGGTGACAGGGGTGTCTCACGTTGGCTAGAGATTTTGTGACTGGATCTGTCTATAGTCTCCAGGTGATTGATTGACGAGAGACGCTGCGGTGTCGGGTGCTTAGGCGCCATGCGTGTTTCGAGATGGGCGTTCCCACTGGCACGCTACCTGGAAGCCCAGAGGAGAGCTACTCTGGTGTGACTAGGGGTGACTGTGGTTGGTCGGAGTCTGGGACTGAGAGTGCCTATCCACCTTACATTGTTATACTGTATTCCTATATTTTTGCTGTTATCCTTCTCTTGCATGTGAGTTTTACTAGCTGTCTTTCCTACTGGGCGTAGCTCATTCCTGTATTATATATTTTCAGTGGCTCGGCAGACTTGACGCTACCAGATTAGGTGGGATCGTGGTCAGCAGGATTGTGGAGGATATCTGACTTGTGATTGTCTGAGATATTCTGGTTAGTTGATTGTTGCTGTTGGATGTATTTAATGAGATTGTTATTCTCATATGTCATGTAATATGTGAGGGTAATTCTGACTTATGTTTCTGGTTGGATAATATTGCACTTGTTGGACTTGGATCTTATTCTTGTAATGTAGTTTCCATTTACTGTCTTATCTTATTGTCTTGGAGTATGGTGTGTGGAGTGCCATATTTTATCTGAGGATATTATATATCTTTTTGTTTGATGGTGAGGTCATTACATGACTATGGAACTTAACCGTGGGGGTTCAGACTTCTATTAGATCGGTTCTCCTACCGTATGGGTTACGAGTATTGGGTCTAGTAGGAGTAACATTGCGCGAGTCCATCTGTTAATTCAGGAGTCATGAACCTGATTTGACGGTGTAC
The DNA here is from genome assembly GCA_023846275.1 of Vanilla planifolia. Classification (NCBI taxonomy): domain Eukaryota; kingdom Viridiplantae; phylum Streptophyta; class Magnoliopsida; order Asparagales; family Orchidaceae; genus Vanilla; species Vanilla planifolia. Next base: position 1,462,912 of record JAIUJO010000080.1, on the reverse strand, counting down.
CCGGGAGATGGGATCCACATTGTTAAACGAAAGTAGGTGTGTAATGATGTGTTATATCCTATGTTTTCGTAGGCTACTCAGGTTGGTATGGGACGATCTGAGCTGTCTATATATAAATAAAAAAAAAATGTATGCCAAAAATCAGCCTAGGAAAAATGGGGTGTAACAAAAAAAGAAGCACAAAGGGTCTAATTCAGGATGAAGGCCTCGGCAGCACCAGCATACACGACAAGCAATACTTGGTACAATGTGCAAAGGGAACAGCCTACTGAATCGACATAAAGCCACACGAAAATTGTACCATTTGAAGACACCACTTGAGTAACCCCTTGTTCCTACATTAGCATTCCCAAGATATGTTAGGTCAAAAAGAGTTGTACATTTCTCAAATAAAATGCCACTACATGAGGAAAGCCACAACACATAGTACCAAGAAGGGATTGAGCATGGATGATAAGGACTTGTCCAAGCGCTTGGGGCACCATAGAACCTTCACTGAGACACAATGTCCAAATGAAAGGGCAAAAAGCATCAATTTGAATATTGAATAGCCCACACTCCACCATAATAGTGCATTGCTTGGGCAGTAGCCCTACATGCTCAAACCCTAGCATATATTACACATCTATCTGGCACCAATCCATAGTGCTAAAAATAAATAAACAAGCTACTCTTTGTTGTCCAAACAAGTCTCCAGCACTGGTCGTGGCTGAGCTGGGTGTGTAGTGCACTAGCATGTGCCCCACACTGACAGCATAGTGCTACGGCTATAGCCAAGAGTGCTTAAATAATTTGTACACCTCGAACCATCTACCTTCAGCTTTGGTGCAGACAGCACTACATCAACCTGCCCACATGCAGATTATTTATTATAATAATTCTTAACAAGACAAGTTTACTAATAGGTAATAAAAGTTATCCATGCACCAGGAGTATACAAGGCAAAACATGTCATAAAAAGTTGCACTTCTGGAATAGACATTTTTCACGTGAGGGTAGTAACTGAGGGTGCTTGGAGAAGACACCCATTGTGTGTAAGTAGGCATGGCATAGTGCACACACCCAGTGCATTGGCACTACAAATGCTTAAACCATACCTCATATTGAACCTAAAATAATAGAATTTTTTGCAACTAACAACATTTAACCTGCACATATTTCAGTTGCCAGTGAGCTCGCTCAAACAGGCCCTTAGACTGGTGCAGACAAACACCAACACAAGTAGGTAGTGAAAGCTGTGCCATCAAAGCGAGGCACTAGCTTACAACCCAAAATGCTTAAACCCTTGTGCATAATGACTCATCCAACTTCTAATATTGTTGTAAGCCACACAACCTATAATATTCCCACTAGTATATTACATATTGCATCAACTCTATCAAGGAGGAAGACAAGACCACCAATAATTAATCACCTTAACAATATGTCAGCAGCTTACAATAGTAAAAATACCCCATAAAGGCATGCCATGCACACAGGTTGTTTCTGAGAGTGCGCGGATAGGATCCCTACGTGCAAGGGTTGGTTGGCCACCGTTCATGCATGTGGTGGACTAGCACTACGTGATTGAACCATATCGAAGATTGGAACAACAATCTTACACTACTCTATAGGCCACACTACATCCCACATTCCCTCCTATGAATTGTATATTTGCAAAATTTCCATCACAAAAGAGGGCAAGGATATCTATAAGTAATTGCTTAATCCCTAGGTAGTAGCCCATAGAGCTAAAAATTATAATAAATGTTATAATTTTTTGAAGACAAATGATGTAAGCGCATGTTGCACCTCAGTGCACATCGATAGGACACTACGTGCGTGTACGATGCACATGACTACGCATTGCACCACCAGTGCTCTGTGAAGGACACAACCAAAAGTGTGAAAATTGTTGCACATGTTGCACCATCAATCTTTCACTTTGCTGCAGCCCACACACTTTCACCAATTCCCACATGCAGATCGTATATTGTGACAAATTTTTCGACGAATGAGGCAAGTCTTCCAATAATCGTCGTATCCCTACAACAGTAGCCTGCTTAGCTAAAAATATCATAAACATTACAATTTTTTGAAGACAAATGATGCGTGCACATGTTACACCTCAGCAAGCGGCAATAGGCAACACCGGCGTGCACAGTGCACATGCCTACGCACAGCATCACCAGCGCTCTACGAAGGATATAATCCAAAATGCGTAAATCATTCCACATGTTGAATCGTCCATCTTTCACTTTGCAACAGGCCGCTTAACGTCATACATTCCCACATGCAGATTGTATAATGTGACAAATATGTCGATGAATGAGACAAGTCTACATATAGGTAAATGTTGTATCCCAGTGACAACAACCCACAAGGCTAAATATCTCGATAAAAGTTACACTTTTTGTCGCCAAATGATGCAGGTGTACATGCACCTTAGTGCGTGTTGATAGAATACACCACAAGTGCGAGGTGTAGATGCCTATGTGTAGCACCACCAGTGCCCTACTAAGGATTCAACCCAAAACGGGTAAACCATTGCACATGTTGCACCTTCTATCTTTCAGTTCTCTACAGCCACACAGCATCACACATTCCCACATGTTGACTATATATTGTGACAAATCTGTCGATGAATGAGGCAAGTCTACTAATAAATAATCTTCGTATCCAAGTGGAAGCAGCTCCCAAAGTTAAAATCTCGATAAATGTTACACTTTTCAACTGCCAAATGATGTAGATGCACATTGCACCTCAGTGAACACCGATAGCCACTATATGTGCGTGTAGTGCACATGCCTACACGAAGCACCATCAGTACTCTGTGAATGGTACAACCCAAAATGCCTAAACCATTGCAAATGATGCAACATCCATCTTTCACTTTGTAGTAGGTCACACAGCATCACACATGCCCACTTGCAAATTGTATATTACAGTAATTGTTTCAATGAATGAGACAAGCCTACCAATTGGTAATCTCTGTATCCCTATGACAGTAGCTCACAAAGCTAAGGATCCCAATAAAGCTACACTTTTGCTACAGCCAAATTTGACAGGCGCACGTTGCCTCTGAGCGCGACCAAACAGGCCACCGCGTGCATGCGAAGTGCACATGCCTGCATGTTGCTTTGTCAGTACGTTGGCACTATGAGATTAAACCATACCAAAGAATAAAAAAATAAGCTTACACTAGTCTTTAAGTAGCACTGCGTCCTACATTCCCACTTCTGGATTGTATATTGTGACAAATCAATCAATGAATGAGGCAACTCTACCAATAAGTAATCACTCTATCCCTACAGTAGCAACCCACTGAGCTAAAAATCTTGATAAAGTTGCACTTTTTTAAAGCCAAATGATGTGCGAGGACATTGCACTTCAGAATGTTTTGATAGGCCAACTCGCCTGCACGTGGTGTACATGCTTGCGAGCAGCAACTTCAGGGCTCTGTGAAGGATACAAGCCAAAAAAAAGTAGACCATTGCACATGTTGCACCATCCATCTTTCACTTCACTGTAAGCTGCATAGTGTCACACATTCCCACTTGTAGATTATATATAGAGACAAATCTGTCGATGAATAAGGCAAGTCTACCAATAAGTAATCGTCATATCCCTGTGGTAGTAGCCTATAGAGCTTAATATCCTGATACAAGTCATACTTTCCTGCAGCCAATATATGTGGGCACACATTGCACCTCAGTGCACGCTAATTGGCCACCATGCATGAACAAGGTGCACATCCCTACGAGTAGCAAGACTAGTGCCCTATGAAGGATACAACCACAAAAACCTAAACCATTGCAAATGTTACACCACTCATCTTTCACTTCACTACAAGTCACAAAGAATCACACATGCCCACTTGTAGATTGTATATTGCGACAATTTTGTTGACAAATTAGGCAAATCTACCAATAGGTAATTGTCATATCCCAGCGACAACAACCTGCAGAGCTAAAACTTCTAACAAAAGTTACACTTCTCTACAGACAAATGACACGGGCGCATGTCGCACCTCAGTATGCGTAGATAGGAAATGACATGCAGGCATGGTGGGCATGTCTACGCACTACACCATCTGTGCCCTATCACTATGTAATTAAACAATACTGAAGATTAGAACAACAATCTTACACTAGTAAACTGACTGCACTGCATCCCACATTCACACCTGTGAAGTGTATATTTGTGAAATTTCCATGAAGGAAGAAGGCAATGCTACCAATAAGCAATCACCAGATCCCATGGGCAACAACCCATAGAGCTAAAAATCAAGATAAAAGTTACAGTTTTTTGAAGCCAAATAACACAGGTGCATGTTGCACCTCAGTGCACGCTAATAGGCCACTGCGTGTGTGCACAATACACATACATGCGCGCAACACCATCAGTGTTCTACAAAGGATACATCCCAAAATGCATAAACCATTGCCCATGTTGCACATGTTTCACCATCCATCTTTCACTTCACTACAAACCACACAGCATCACACTTTCTTACTTGCATATCATATATTGTGACAAATCTTTCAACAAATGTGGCAAGTCTACCAGTAAATAATCGTCGTATCCCTACAATAGCAGCCTACGGAGCTAAAAATCTAGATAAAAATTACACTTTTCTGCAGCCAAATTACGTGGGGGCTTATTACACCTTAGTGCATGCTGATAGGGAAAAATGTGCATGCACATAGATCGATAAAGACTCGTGCGCATGCCAATAGGCACCCACACACGTGTGTGCTAATATGCCACCATGCATGCAAGTGGTGCACATGCCTGCACATAGCACCATTAGTGCTTTGTGAATGATACAACTCAAAATGCATAAATCATTGCACATGTTGCACCATCCATCTTTCCTTTCTCTATAGGCCACACAACGTCACACATTCCCACCTATGGATTGTATATTGTAACAAATCATTTGATGAATGAGGCAAGTCTACCAATATGTAATTGTTGTATCTTTGGAGCAGCAGCCCACAATGCTAAAATTTAAGATAATAATTACTTTCCTGTAGCCAAATGACACAGGCACTCATTGCACCTCAGCGTGTGTTGATAGGCCATAGCGAACATGTGTGCCGCCAAGCCCCCATGTAAGAGCCCGTGGACAGGCCCCCACAAGCGCACGCATTGACAGTCCACCATGCACACACCCGTCGATATTTCATTGCACGCACGCACGCGGTGCACATGCCCACTTGTAGCAGCATCAGTGCTTTGTGAAGGATACAACCCAAAACAGTTAAACCGTGGCAAATGTTGCAGCATCACACATGCCCACTTGTGGATTATATAATACAAAAATTTTGTAGAGCAAGGAGGCAAGGCTAGCAATATGTAATCATCTTTTCCATGCCACAGTAGCCAGCAGCGATAAAAATCTCGAAAAAATTTTACTCTTTTGTTCGCATGAAGCAAGCGTAGGTTGCTGCTGTGTGCCAATGAAAAGGACCCCAAGGCTACGCAGACACATAACATTGCATGCATAAAGCAAGACAATTATGTGCACAAGTAAGGAGGCCATCGCTCGTGCATGCAATTAGACAATGCACAACTTGCACAAGCCATACAGCATATTACACCAATATCTTAGAAATTTATATAGGACACATAGCATTTTGCATACCCAATCACGGATTGTATGTTGCAACAATTATATCAAGAGATAAGAGTACCAACAGTTTATCACCTTATTCATGCGATAGTAGCCCACAATGCATAGAATCCCAAAAAATGTTACACTTTGTGGCCCCACATGAAGCATATTGAGGTTGCTGCTAAACACACAGATAGCCCCAAGATGAGCTCAAAATGAACCAGGCACATGAAAGCATGCAAAAACCCTCGCAAATGCTTGATTGGTCCCCTGCGGTGCTCAAAAGGGCTCATATATGCATCCCCACCGTCGTTCACGTGTGCATGCGGATAGACTACAACACGAGCACTGTGATGAAGTGCACTCAATGCTATGATAGGTGTGCTGCTCAAACCGTGCTGGGATAGGGTCTCAACCCAACATGGACAAGCCATAAAACAAATTGCCATGCTCATAAATCAGAAATAGGCATTACTTTAAAAATGTGAGTCATGATGCGAGCAAAATGTTTCAAACTTTTCATAAAGTTTTGGAGGTCATTCCATGAATCTACAAATTGGATATTATGAAGCGAGCCATAAGCCTTGCACCTAAGTAGAGCCACCAAGGGGCACATCGCAAAGCCAGTTGCACAGTACTTGTACAAAAGCATTCTAAAATGTATCATAATAAGGTGAGCTAAGTCAAGCTATTGAGAGCAAGTGAGCAAGCGAGCGAGCAAGAAAATGAGCAAGCTCATATTTTTGCTCAATAAAAACTCATATGACATCAAACTATCATAAGAGAGGGGACGAATCTACTGCAACATAGGATGGATCTTAGTGGATCAGAATAGAAAGGACACTCTGTCACTTATAATGCCTTATCAAAAATTTAAGTTATCTACAAAGGATTCTACCCATCATTCATTCTTAACTATCATTTCTTGAGGTGTCTGTGCCATCTAACTTTCTACGACACTAGACTAGCCCGTGGTCATGTGCTCTAGGGGCGCCAAGCCTCTACTATCGGCCAAAAGGCAAAAGACAAGCCTAAGCAAGACATCTTAACATGGATTTTAACTTAGAGTCATTTAGTCATAATCCTACATGTGATAGCTTTGAATGAATACCTTTTTAACCAAGCACGATGACAAATTGTGTGAATCAATGGTTCCACTCGAACTATGTTGAATTACAATCACAAAAACCTCATCAGTAGGGTAAAACTTACCTGTCTCATGATGGTCTAAACCCAGCTCACGTTCCTACTGGTGGGTGAACAATCCAACACATGGTGAATTCAACTTTACAAAGATATGAAGAGTTGAAATTGAAGGATAAAAAAGCAACTCATTATGAATGCTTTGGCTGCCACAAGCCAGTTATCCCTATGGTAACTTTTCTGACACCTCTAGCTTCAAATTTTGAAAGCCTAAAGGATTATTAGGCCATGCTTTTATAGTTTGTATTCATACTGAAAATCAAAATCAAATGAGTCATTGAGCTCATCTTAGGATACCTGCATTATCTTTTAAGAGATGTGCCACCCCAGCAAAACTCCTACCTGATAATGTCTTTTGCCTAGATTGATTTACCAACGTGAGACTTGGAAGCAAAAGTAGGGATTGGGCCCCAACCTCCACCTCATGGAATTAGTAAAATAACGATAAAAGGTGTGGTATTTCAATTCCATCGGTAAGCTGACTCCCACTTATGCCACACCTCTCAAGTTATTTCAGAAAGATTAACAAGAGTCAAGCTCAATAAGGTATTCTTTCCCCAATGATTTTGCCAAGCTTATTCCTTTAGCTGTGGTTCCACTAGATAGTAGATAGGGACAATAGGAATCTCGTTAATCCATTCATGCACTTCACTTATATGATGAGGCATTTGGCTACATTAAGAGAATTAAAGTTACTCCCACCTTTTACCTGTGCTTGGCTGAATTTCTTCAGTTTGACATTTAGAGCACTAGGTAGAAATCACATCACGTGAGCATCCTTGAGGAGAATCATAATGCTTTGTTTTAATTAAACAGTTTGATTCCCCATGTCCATACAAGTCCTTAGTCGATTGTTCGATGCTTGGGGAAGGCATTCACAGGAGCCGCTCCTAATTTGTCCCTCAGCTGGCACGTGATGACAGCTCTCGTTGTGCAAGCAGCTCGAGTAGAACGTCGATAGCCGATGTGTTCAGGATTGGGACTTCCTTGTCCAACCCTCAGAGCCAATCCTTTTCTCATTGTCATGGATCCATTTTGTCAACTTTTCTTGCCTACATTGCTCCATCAACTAAAGGCGTTTCACCTTAGCGACCTAATGTGGTTAGGAGCATCACTGAGCATGGAAGCTACTCAGCCATATAGATTTTCAAGGGTCACCAGGGGCACATTTGACACCACCCAACATGCGGTGCTCTTCCAACCACTTGGCCCTACCTCCAATTGAGGCATTTTCAAGGGCCGATAACTTATTAAGAAAAAAAGTTAACTCTTCCCAAGCCCCACTGACATCTCTGGACCGCTTGAAGTTGCCATCGACTACCATATCCTGGCTCGAAAATTTTTAATTTGACTCCCATTCGAAGCTCGTTCCAAATGACACTCTCTAACGGATTTCCCTCATCTCTTAAGATCAGCAAACCCATGTGTTAGTGTCATTCACATGGAACCTTTCCCCTATTCAGTCTTCAAAGTTCTCAATTGAATATTTACTACTACCACCAAGATCTGCACCAACAGACGCTCCATGCAAGATCATGCCTCATGTTTTACAAAGATCGTTGAACCCTCCTACTTGTCAAGGACATGCATTGCTTTGACAATAAGCTGTGGGTCGTACACTTAAGCGCCATCCATTTTTGGGGCTAGTTTATTCGACAGGGGAGTTATTGCACACTTTTTACAATATTTCACCTTCCATGACCACCGTCCTACTATCTTAATCAAACAACACCATTTCTAGGCTCTAGGTTAGCATGCAGTTGGACACCATCACCTAGCTTTCAGTTCGACTTGCAACGTTAGTTCTTCTTACAAAAATGGCTCGCTTGGAGCCTAGATTCATTGGCTCAGCACATCAAAGCAGCCAAGCCAATTTACTTATTTAAAGTTTAAGAATAAGTCAAGAGAATTGTGCCCCTGATGCCTCTAATCATTTGCTTTACTCAATAGAACTTTATCTGACTCCAACTATCCTGGAGGAAACTTCTAAGGGAACTGGCTACTAGATGGTTCATTTAGTCTTTCACTCTTATACCCATGTCAAACAAACGATTTGCAAGTCAGTGCCACTGTGGGTCTCAACTAGAGTTTCCTCTGGCTTTGCCCTACTCAGGCATAGTTTACCATCTTTTGGGTCCCAACAAGCATGCTCTCACTTGAACCATTCACAGAAGTTTTTGGTCAATCAGTGGCTCACCCCCCAAATGAGGATCCCTCTAATCAACTTCCTTGCACCTTTCGGGCTTGCTGACCCGTCGACTCACAAGCATGTTAGACTCGTTATTGCATGTTTCATGATGGGTCAGAAGGGGAGCCCACTAGCCATCATCAATGCATGCGGTGCCACCAATGCATGCCTCAATGGTGCAAGCAATGTGACCAGCCATCACGATGGTTTCTCCTCTGGCGATCTCCACCTGGGCTTCGATATTCGCAATGGCATAATGCAGTTTGCTCCTCAAGCTGTGCAACAATTCGTCATTCGACATTCTGCATCCAACCAAGGTGCATCGTTAGCTCCCACCTACTTCCCACCTGATAATTTCAAGCACTCTTTGACACTCTTTCCAAAGTACTTTTTATCTTTCCCTTGTGGTACTTGTTTGCTTTCAGTCTCTCAAAATTATTTAGCCTTGGAAAAAATTTACCACCCAATTTGGGATGACATCCCAAAGAACCTGACTCGTTCACCGTGCTTTATATAGCAACAGAGCCTGAGCCGAACGGGTCAATCGCCCTCCCCAGCACCCCTTTATAATGAACTTGATCCTGATCTGTCACTAAGGATGCCTCCTTAGACTAGAATTCAAGCTTCAGGCTACCCAATTTCCAAACTAGGCTGGTCTCATTTTGCTCATCGTTACAACGAGAATGATTATAAGTTCCTTCTGTCTGCTTATTTATATGCTTAAACTCAGTGGGTAGCCTCACTTAATAGGGGTCATAATTCTACAACATGGAGCATGGAGTTTCATCGATTCTTGCTACCCAATACCACAATAGCTGGTGGCATCCACCTCTGATAATATCGAAAATCGACCATCACCCAATACTTTAGCATGCCATGGAATGACATGGGGTGCCATCAATCGTCTCCAAACCAGGGCCGAGGACCCAAACCATTGATTCCAGGCTTCTATAAGGGGCGACAGGTCACATTACACCCATGCATGCGTGCCCTTGGCTTGCATCCTCTAGCACAACTTGATTTCAAAAAATGGATGGTTCATGAGATTCTACAATTGAAACATGTATCAAATTTTGCTGCATTCTTCATCGACATGAGAGCCAAGATATCCATTATCGATAGTCGCATGATGTTTAATTGCCATGCCTCACTGGACCTGATGATGCAAAGCATACTCCTCTACCACCGTAACATTTACTCACCCTTGGAACTTGACCACACCCACAAGCTATTGTTTATCCCCCATAGCATAGATCAATTATTGCACACCCACATGTTGGATAGGTTGCTTCATCATTAATACCTCTTATCCATGCAACAGTAGCCCACAGTGCATAGAATCCCCAAAAATGTTACACTTTGTGGCCCCACATAAAGCACATAGATGTTGCCACTTAGTGCACAGACAGGCCCCAAGGTGCACTCAGAATGAACCAGGCACATGAAAGCATGCAAAAAGCCCTCGAGCATGCTAAGAGAGTCCCCCACGGGTGCTGAAAAAGGGCCCCTGTGCATGTGCCCACCATCCTCCATGTACGCACGTAGACAGATTGCAACACGAGCACTGTGATGTAGTGCACTCAACGCTGTGATAAGTGTGCTACTCCAACTATGCTGGGATAGGGTGTCAACCCAAATTGCACAAGACATAGAGCAAATTGGCACACTCATAAAATAAAAAAAAGGCTTTACTTTAAAAATGTGAGTGACGAAGCTAGTGAAAATTTTCAAACTTTTTATGGAGCTTTAGAGGTCATTCCACGAATATGCAAATTGGATATTATGAACTAAGGCATAAGCCTTGCACCTAAGTAGAGCCACCAAGGGGCACATCACAAAGCTAGTTGCATAGTACTATCACAAAAGTATTCTCACAAAGTATCATAAAAAGGGGAGTTAAGTTGAGCTATCATGAGCAAGTGAGCAAGCAAGCAAATGAGCAAGCTCATATTTTTGCTCAATAAAAACTCATATGACTTCAACTTATCATAAGAGGGGGGAAAAAATCTACTACAACATAGGTTGGATCTTAATGGATTATGACAGCAAGGCGACTCTGCCATGTATAATAACTCGTCGTAAATTTAAGTCATTTGTAAAGGATTATACACATCATTCATTCTTAACTATTATATCTTGTGGTGCCTATGCCATCCGACGTTTTGCGACACTAGACTAACCCCTGGTCGTGTGCCCTTGGGGTGCCAAGCCTATATTATATAGGTCAACAGGAGAACGATAGGCCTAGGCACCTTATCTTAATGTGGACTCTAATTTAGAGGCATTTAGTCAAAATCCTACATAGGATAACTTCAAACTATTGGCTTTCTAACCAAGCACGATGACTAATTGTGTGAGTCGATGGTTCCACTCGTACTTGGTTGAATTACTATCACGAAAAATTCATCAGTAGGGTAAAACAAAACATGTCTCATGATGGTCTAAACGTAGCTCACGTTCCCTATTGGTGGGTGAACAATTAAACACTTGTTCGATTTTACAATCATAGGAAGAGTCGGATTTGAAGGATAAATAAGGAACATCTCTATGAACGCATAGCTGCCACAATCCAGTTATCCCTATGGTAACTTCTATGACATCTCTAGCTTAAAATTCTAAAATCCTAAGGGACCAATAGGCCATGCTTTCACTATTTGTATTCTTATTGGAAATCAGAATCAAACGAGTCATTGAGCTGATCTTAGGACATCTGTGTTATCTTCTAATAGATGTGCTACGCCTACAAAACTCCCACTTGACAATGTCTTTTTCCCAGATTGACTCATCGAGGTCAGACTTGGACTTAAAAAGAGGGGCTGGGTGCCAACCTCCACCTCACAGAATAAGTAAAATAATGTTAAATTTTTGGTATTTCAATTCCATCGGCAAGTTGACTCTCACTTATGCTACACCTCTCAAGTTATTTCAGAAAGTCAGACTAGAGTCAAGCTCAACAGGGTCTTCTTTCCCCAATGATTCTACCAAGCCCATTCCCTTGGCTGTGGTTCCATTGGATAGTGGACACGGACATTGGGAGTCTCATTAATCCATTCATGCACGTCATTAATTACATAAGGAAGCATTTGGCAACCTTAAGAGAGTTAATGTTACTCCCACCATTTACTCATGCTTGGTTGAATTTTTTCACTTTGGCATTTAGAGCATTGGGCAGAAATCACATTACGTGAGCATTCTTGGAAACCATCACAATGCTTTGTTTAAATTAAACAGTCAGATTCCCTATGTCTGTACCAGTTCTGAGTCGATTGTTCGATGCTTGGGGAAGGCCCCAGCAAGGGTCGCTCCTTTTTTGTCCCTCAATAGGCACTTGTTGATGATCTCTCACCATGCAAGCAACTTGAGCAGTACGTTGATAGCCGACGCGTTCAGGATTAGGACCCCTTGCCCAACCCTCAGAGCCAATTCTTTTCTCGTTTTCATGGATCCATTTTGCTGACTTTTCTTTCCTACATTGCACCATCTAGCAGAGGTTATTCACCTTCGAGACCTGATGCGATTATGAGTATGTTTAAGCAATGAAGGTACTCAGCCATCCAGATTTTCAAAGGTCACCAAGGGCGCATTCGACATCGCTCAACATGCAGTGCCCTTTCAACTGCTTGACTCTACCTCTAATTGAGCCCTTTCTAGGGCCGATAGGCTATTAAGAAGAAAAGATAACTCTTCCCAAGGCCCCACTGACATCTCTAGATCGCTTGAAGTTGCCATCAACCTCCACATCCCAGCTCGAGAATTTTAGTTCAACTCCCTTTCAAAGCTCGTGCTAAATGGCACTCTCTAATGGGTTTCCCTTGTCTCTTATGATAGGCTAACCCATGTACAATTGTCATTCACATGGAACCATTCCCTTCTTCAATTTTCAAAGTTCTCAATTGAATATTTATTACTAACACCAAGATCTACCCCAATGGACACTCCACACAGGCTCATGCCTCACGTTTTGTAGCGACCATTTCACCCTCCTACTCATCAGGGACGTGCATTGCTCCAACGGAAGGTGTGGTTCACACAATTAAGTGTCATCTATTTTTTAGGCTAGTTTATTCGATGGGTGAGTTTTTACACACTCAACAAATTTCAGCATCCATGACCACCGTCCTACTATCTGAATCGACCAACACCATTTCTACGCACTAGGTTAGCAAGCTATTGGGCACTATATCCCAACTTTTGGTTCATCCTATATTGCTAGTTATGCTTACCAAAAATGGCTAACATGGAATCTAAATTCCTTGGCTCAACTCATCAAAGTAGCCAAACCATCTTACCTATTTAAAGTTTGAGAATAGGTTGAGGGAATTATGTTCTCGATGCCTCTAATTATTTACTTTACCTAATAAAACTCTCTGACTATGGCTTCAGCTATCCTAAAGGAAGCATCAAAGAGAACAAGCTAATAGATGGTTCGATTAATCTTTCGCTCTTATGCCAAAGTCAGATGAATGATTTGCAAGTCAGTATCATTGTGGGCCTCCACCAAAGTTTCCTTTGGCATTGCCCTACTCTGGCATAGTTCACAATCTTTTGGGTTCCAACAAGCATGCTCTCACTTGAACCCTTCATTGAAGTTCTCAGTGAGTTAGTGGCTCACCCCCCAGACAAGGATCCCACCAATAAACTTACTTGTGCCTTTCGGGCTTGCTCACCCATCGACTCGTCCATTTTTCAAGATCGGCAAGAATGGGAGCCCATTAGCCATCACCCATGATTGTGGTGCGATCGTGGCATGCCACGATGGTGTGAGCAATGTGAACAGCCACCATGATGATTTCTCCTCCAGTGACGTCCACCTGGGCTCCAATAACAACAATGGCCTAATACGATTCGCTCCTCGAGTCGCGCAACAAATCATCATTTGACATTCTACATCCAACTGAGGTGTAGTGCTAGCCCCCATCTGCTTCCCACCTAATATTTTCAAGTACTCTTTGACCCTCTTTCCAAATTTCTTTTGTCTTTCACTTGTGGTACTTGTTCGCTTTCAGTCTCTCACAATTATTTTTCCCTGCACAGAATTTACCACTCAATTTGGACTGCAATCCCAAACAACCTGACTCATTAACAATGCCTCATGTAGTAATAGAGTATTAGTTGAACGAGGCTATCACCCTCCCTAGCACCCTTTTCAAACAAACATGATCCTGATCTGTCACTAAGGATGCCTCCCTAGACTACAATTCAAGCTTCAGGCTACCCGTTTTCAAAAATATGCTTATCTCATTTTGCTCATTGTTTATTAAGGGAATGCTTGTAAGTTCCTTCTCCTTTGCTTACTTATATGCTTAAACTCAATGGGTAGCCTCACCTAACATGGGTTAATGATTCCACATAGTAGAGCATGGATTTGGATTTATGAGGGGCATCTCCTAGTCACCCTGCAACATCGATTCTTACTGCCCAACACCACAATAGTTGGTAACATCCACGACTGACCATGTTGACAGTCAATCATTACTCAATGTTTTAACATGCCATGGAATGGCATGGGGTGTCATCAATCACCTCCAAACTAGGGCCTAGGACCTAAACCAATGATTCACAGAATTCTACAATTAACAACATGTATCAAACTTTGCTGCATTCTTCGTCGATGTGAGAGCCAAGATATCCATTATCGTGAGTCGTTCATCATTTGATTTCCAAGCATCACTAGACCTGACGTGCAAAACATACTCTTCTATCATCATAACATTTGATCTCCCTTTGTGCATGACCATGCCCACAAGCTATTGTTTATCTCCTATAGCATCGAACAACTATTCCACACGCAAGTGTTAGATAGATCACTCCATCATTCATACCTCTCGTCATTGATCCTTTTATAGGTTCACCTATTAAAACCTTGTTAGACTTCTCTTTCCTCTAAATGATAAGGTTTACTGGACTTGTCGGTGAGTCATACAAGTCAAACTACCCAAATATAGGAATCCAAATACTTAACGGGACCATTCAATTGGTAAGAGCGATGGGTGGTGTGTACAAAGGGTAGGGAAATAATCAACACAAGCTGATGACTTGTGCTTACTAGGAATTGCTTTTTGAAGACCAATAATTGTAATGATCTATCCCCATCATGATGAAATTTTCATAAGATTACCTAGGACTTTGGACAAAGGCATTGGACTCATTGAATACCTTAGTGTAGCATGCGTGTGGCTCAAAACATCTAAGGGCATCACAAATGGGTTATTGCCTCAAACTTTCATGGCCTAAGTGGCCATGGTCCCTCTGAGAAGCTAGCCACAGGGCTTGCACCATGCATAGCTAGTTAGCAAACTTAGGTCTTGTTTTTTAACAAAATTAAGCAGATAAATCACTCCACCAATTAGGAATAGCTAAGTACCACCACCCATAGAATCAAGAAAGAGCTCTCAAAATATAAATCCTCACTACGTCTAAACCTGGTAAGCTTCCATGTTAAGTCAAATTAAGCCACAAGCTCCACTCCTGGTGGTACCTTTCCCTCAATTCCTTTAAGTTTTAGCCTTGCAACCACTCCCCCCAGTAGTAGTAACTAAGAAGACCATCTTCCACTTTGGGTTCCATTGATTATTATCAATGGAACCCAACGTGGTAGATGCTCTCCTTAGTTATTGCTACTCTATTTGCTAAGAAACTTGATTGATTAGGAGCTGGAAAGTTGCTTTGAGACATGCTCAATGCTGTATTAGAAGGTCATGAAACTCTTCATCCATTAAGACCTGGGCATAAAGTGGGCAGCAGGCTAAAAGGGAATTTAACAAGGTGTTGGAAATGAAGATGAGATGTTCACTTGAAAGTAATAGTAGGGTTCTAAAAAATGCTGATGCTCCATTTAATTGGGTGACACACTTGAAGAAGAAAGGAATTAATGATGATGTAGCTATGCTTAATGCAAGAATAGAAATGAAGATGGCATGGGCCAATTTGTGGAGGTGAAGTTGCTGCTGGAGGACTGCTACAGCACTAGAATATGGGAAGAGGTAGGGAATTTGATTGCTAATATGAATTCCTTATGCCATGGTGGCATTCTAATGGGAGGTCAATTTCTATTGGAGTGGTGCTGGAGATATGCTTGGTGGCATATCATAAGTAGTATGAATGTAAGGAGGTAGGTTGTATTTTTGTGTAGAGATAGGGGGCTGCTAAAAGGGTGCTAGTGGAGTCTACTAAGGTAGCGAGGTTGCTGTATGATGGCTCAAAAGAATGATAACTACAAGAATGAAGGGGGACAATGCAGATGTGAAGTTGGAGTGCATTTTTGAAACAAGTGGAAGTTCAAAGGAATATGATAAGATGCCCTTTTTCTTAACAAGTGGCTATGTGGTCTAAATGGGATTTTTAAACTACTTGAAATGCTAAGATGTTTGGGCTATAAAATGCTGGACATAGTGTGTTAAGTTATGTTGTTGTAGCTTCTTTGAATGCTTTGTTGGAAGTCGGAGTTGGACGTATACTTCAAGTGGAAGTGCTGTCAGTATATTGAAAGGCAAGCTGCTGTTGGTGGGAGACATTGTAGGTTGCTATGCTTTACTATTACCAAAAATTATTAAGTTCACATTATAGCATATTTAGGGAATAAGGGATAAGAAATTGAGGGGTTACCTATAGCAATTTACAAGAAAAGGAGTATTATAGTAGTGGCTCTTATTGAAACTAGGGTAGAGAAATTTAGTATGAGAGATGTAGATTTGCTACTGGGCTAAGATTGGGAGTTTTTAGTGCAACTGTTAGTTGGCTTGTTTGAAGGTATTTTGGTTCTATGGAGGAGCTAGGTGAACTCAAAAATTATAAAGATTTCATTACAAGTACTTGTATTATAGGAAAGGGTAGGGGAGGATAGGTTGATAAAATATTGTGTGATGTATGAATCCAAGGAGCCTAGCAAGAGGAATGCATTTGTGGGAGATCCTGTGGAAGAAGGCTGGAGGTGGGGGACCAATAATTGTGGTGAGGGACTTTAATGTTGTAATGTCACAGGAAGAGAAGAGGGGAGGGAAGAGGTTAAGATGTGGGTGGGTAGTAAGAGTTTTATAAAATCATGCAAGAATTGGAGTTGACTGACTTAGGATATGTGGGAACAAGAACACTTGGTGCAATAAGAAAGAAGAAAGTGCTCGAATATTTGAGAGGCTACATAGAGTGCTAATGAATCTCAAGGGAATACAAGACTTTCTCACAACTACAGTTACTCATTTGTGATGCATTGGGTCTAATCACTACCAATTAGTTATTGAGTTGGGGACACATCAAGGGATGGCCACTAAAAGAAAAAATCAAATTAAGAGTGCTTGGCTTGCATTTTCTCAGAATGTAGGGGTTGTACAAAAAGTGTGGAAAAGATCAGCAAAAGGGAATCCCATGGAGAAGCTTTCTACAAAATTTTTTAGATCTCTAGCTACTTTGAGTAGGTGGAGCAAAATTGAGGTGTGTAATTGTATTGATAGGAATTGTGAACTTGAAAGGAAAATTAAGCTCAACAACTTAAAGAATCTAAGGTAGGTCTCAATGATCAGGAACATATCTAGCTCCTACATCTCATTTCTTCTTTTCATTGGGCAAGTACACTTGAGGAGAGATGGTCGTAGTAAAGAGCAAGGTCCAATCGGCTCAACTTGGGGATTGCAATACTAGTTTCTTCCAGGCAACTATGACTTTTAGATGAAGTGATAAGCATATACTATCATTAAAAGATGATAAGGGGTGGTGGTTAGTTCCACAAATAAAATTAAAAGCTTTTTGGTCAACCATTTTGAGTCAAATAGGTGCAATACTGATGTTGATTATCCTCCAGTATAAAACCAACCTTATAGATGCACTGGATTGGAGTAGGAAGGAGTGCTCACCATGCAGGTTATCAAGGATGAAATTATCAGAACTATTAGATCAAGAAGGAAGAACAAGGCTCAAGGGAAGGATGAGGTAACAGTAGAGTTCATATATCGATATTGGGAGATTACTCAGGGATACTCTTATTATACTTGAAAGGAAAATCTAAGCTCAACAACTTAAGGAATCTAAGGTAGGTCTCAATGATCAGGAACATATCTTGCTCCTACATCTCATTTCTTCTTTTCAAGTTCATAATTCCTTAAGATCCACTCTAGAGATATGCTACAATTTTTTCATTATATACAGGTGCCAAATAATTCAAAGGATACTCTTATTATACTTAATCCTAAAGGGTAGGGTGCAAACAGATCAAAATAATTTAGGGCCATAAGTTTGTGGAATGTTATATATAAAATAATGGCAAGGATCTTGGTGGCAAGACTGAAGATGGTTTTATTTGACCTAATTACAAATAAATAAAGTGCTTTTGTACTGGGTAGATTTATCTAAATAATATATTTATTGCAAGAAAATGACAACCATGATGCACTCTTTGATCTCTAGAATGGATCTTGTGGCAACAAAGGTGGATATGGAACAAGCAAATGATAAGGTGTGACGGTAGTTTGTCATTGATATGGTGATAATTTTGGGGTGCCCAACAGTGTAGTGTGAGTGGTTGAATTCTTGTATCTCAGTACCGAGGTTTGAGGTGTTATTGAATGGGGTCAGAATCCCATCGATTGAGGCTAAGAGAAGAATTAGGCAAGGATTCCCACTATGACCATATCAATTCACCATTATATCTGAATTTTTATCTAGGGTGGTGAGGAAGTATGAAGCTATGACATTGGTGGGATTTTTGTGTGGGCCAACTTCTCTAATCATTTCTTTTTTGTTATATGCTAATGATGTCATTCTATATGATCCTATTATATGTACTGCTACTAGGGTGGTAAGGTAAATTATGGCGGATTATGGGATGTATTTTGGGCAAAAGGTAAATCTTACTAAATAAACAGTCTATTTTAGCAAGGGTATGGTTGCGAAGAGAAAGAAGATGGTGGTCGCTAAAGTTCAAATGTCCCAAGCAAGAAATCTTAATTATTTTGGGATACATATTTTGGCAAATTTGCTAAATAAGGGAGAATTTAACTTTAACATTTAAAGAGTATAAGAACAAGTTGCAAAATGGGGAATCAAGCCTCTTTCCTTGGTAAATAGGATTGTTATCATGAACTCTATGCTAACAGTGATTCCTAATTTTTACTTAAGCCATTGTGTGGTGACAAAGGGGGTGATCAATGTATTAGAAAGGATGTTCAAAAGATACGTATGGTATGACACTAATGAAGGACATGCAATGCATTATGTGGACTAGAGTACTATCACTTTATGTAAGGAGGATGGTCGTTTGGGTATTCTTGGTCTTACTATTTGGCAATAGGCCTTAACTATGAAGATATGTAAGAGGATCTTGACTAATATTTCTTCCAATCAAGTGGTGGCCTGCTTACATTAATATGGAGATAGAATGGCCAAGATTTGTTAGTGAGTGTATTATTGAGCATAAGGAATGGGATGTGTGAAGTGTTAAAGCTTAGGCTAGTAAATTATTGCTTGATTGG
Source organism: Vanilla planifolia (assembly GCA_023846275.1). Lineage (NCBI taxonomy): Eukaryota > Viridiplantae > Streptophyta > Magnoliopsida > Asparagales > Orchidaceae > Vanilla > Vanilla planifolia. The sequence goes on along the minus strand of JAIUJO010000080.1, from coordinate 1,443,462 downwards.
ATGCTGTATCTTCCTTAGGTGCTGAATAATAGCATGGACTAGTTGCTACAATTACAAACTTAGTCCATGGAGGTGCAAAATGCTAAGCTCTACTCAACAATGTATAATGCTAGAATTATAAAAAATGCTGGAAGCTCACGACTTGTTGTATGTAATTATAGTTGGATTTGGAAGCTCAAGGTGCTACCCAAGGTGAGGATTTTCATTTAAATATTAGTAAAAAATTGTATTATAACCATTGAATGGCTGTTTAAAAGAAGAATATTGGAGTGTAGTAGCAGCATTCAAGGCTGTAAGTAGGCTAAAACATCACAACATTTGTTATGTGAATGTTGGAAGGTGAGAGTGGTTTGGAATGTGCAGGACATGAACATTATTGTAGCTCTTATTTCAAGTAGCAATAGAAGAAGCAACAGCAATTTTATATTAAAATATGTATACAGCACCTTGGAGACAAATGATTTGATGTGTGGAGATGTGATTAAGCATGTTGTTGTTGCTACATCTCTTTATTACATTTGGAACAACAAAAATTTAAAAAAACGTAAGGTGCAAGTCATGAGTAGTGGCGTTTTATTGAGAAAGATTAAAATTGACATGATGACTACAATAAAAATATACAACTTTGTCTCATCCATGTCCTGTGGGAGTCCACACAACTCATATGAGTTGAATGTAACATTATTTTGGGCTCCTCCTAAAACAGGATAGATCAAAATAAATTGTGATGTGGTAGTTTGTGATGATTATTTAGAGCAATGAATTATTATTAGAGATCACCTTCGTAAGCTATTGCTTGTTGCTAGAAGAATGGTTGTTTCTTAATAGAGCATGGCTAGGGATGTAGATGCCATTCTAAAGGCCTTTACATTGCTAAGGTTGAAGTTTTTTATTTATCATACTTTTGAGATTCAGACAGATTCTAATATGGCTATTCAGGAGGTTTGCAATCTTCTACCACACCCATCATGTGGATGAATACTCAAAGACTCTCTCTGGTATGTTTGAGGCATGAATACCTTTCGGTTAATGCATATTTATAGGTTGGGAAATGCTCCAATAGACTGGGTGGTGATTTATGCATGTTGATCTGATTTTACTTGGGCCTAGGACAGGCCTTTTCCCAAACCTCTTTTGTTGTTGTTGTATTCAAAATTTTTGTTTGATCCTTAAAGAGGACCTTTTGTTGGCTTCAACTATTAATAAATTATTAATGGAATGCAAGACACTATGGAATTATGGAAAATGTTGGAAGCCCATGGCCTACTGCAAGTAATTATAGTTGGATTTGGAAGTTAAATATACTACCCAAGGTGAGGATTTTCATTCAGAGATTAGTTAATAATTGTATTCCTATTGCTGAGTGGTTGTTTAAGAGGAGAATGTGGAGTGTAGTTACTACATTTGGGGTTGTAAGTAGGACCAAACTTCACATCTACTACGTGAATGCAGGAAGGCAAAAGAGGTTTGCAATGTGCAGCACATCAAGAATGCTGTTGCAGCACTTGTTCCAAGTAGTAACAGAAGTAGCAGCACTAATTTTACATTACAACAAGTATATAACATTTTGGAGGCCAATGATTTGAAGCGTGAGGTCTTGATTAAGCATGCTGCTATTGTTGCTACAACACTTTATTACTTTTGAACCAATAGGAATTTAAAAAAATATAAAGAGCAAGTCATGAGTAGTGTTTTCTTACTGATAAATATTAAAATTGATGCAATAGCTACAATCAAAAAATGCAACTTTGCTTCATCCATATCCTGCAAGAGTCCACACTACTCACATGAGTTGAATGTAGCTTAGTTTGGGCTCTTCCACCAATTGGATGGATCAAAATCAATTGTGATGCTGCCTTTGATGAAGCTGCGGGGATGGGAATTGTTTTCTAAGGTCACCTTGGTAACCCAATACTTGTTGCTGGAAGGTTGGTTGTTTCTCAATCAAGCATAGCCATGAAGGTACACATCATTCTGGAAGCCTTCAAATTGCTAAAGTCAAAGTTCTTGATTTATCACACCATTGAGATTCAGTATTATTTCACTATGGCTATTTAGGATGTTTGTAATTTTCTATGGCACCCTTCACATGGAGGAAGATTCAAAGACTCTCTTTGGCATGATCAAGGCATGGATACCTTTTGATCAACACATATTTATAGGCAAGGAGATGTTCTAGTAGACTAGGCAATGCATTATGCATGTTCATCTGATTTTAATTGAGATTGGGGATTGTCCCTTCCTAAACTACTTTTGTTGGTATTGTATCCAAACGTTTTTTTGATCCTCCATAGAGGTCCTTTTGTAGGCTTCAGCCATTAATAAATTATCAATGGAACCCAGAGACTGTGAGAGCGGTGAGGATTTCATGTCGCCTTGTAGCGGGAATATTGTCGGTGCATCGGGTGTGCAGGAAACTGGTCGCGACTACTAGCATTGGTGCTTACTGCAAGTGCAGAATGGGTTCTGGAACATGTTTAGTTGGCATCTACAAAGGCGTGAACCTCATCAATCACTGTACGCTGAGGTAGAGGAAGTTTGGTGGGGCAGTGAGTTTGAAGGAATCAGGGCACAGGTGCTAACGCTGCTCCTACGGCATGCATGCACCGGGGTTTGGGAATAACATTACGAAGGAGTGAATGCCCATGACTTCAAATTTGGCGCTGAAATACATTTGGTGGAGGAAGCTTTGTGGTGCGGTAGGTGGTCGTGTGGCTCCAGTTGCGCATGCTCGGGGGGTTTAAATTGGCACTGAAGGGGACGTTCACACAATGATGTGAATGGTCATGACTTAAAAAGTGTGCTGAAGGTGATTGAGGTGTATACAGTAGGCGGTGTAGTGACGTGAATAGCATGATGTGCAGTGCAATGTGCATGACGCATGGTGTGAAGCACGATGTGTAGTGCACATGCATACTCTCAAGGAATTTAATCTTGAATTAATAGCTTTCAATGCATTTTGTTGGGCAGAGTAACACAATCAGACTACGAACTTTGTGTTTCGAGTGCACACATAAGTCATTTTGGGTGCTATGAGGTTCGACATTTGCTTGGGGTCGCTTCTCATGTAATAATTTGTTTAGTATTCTACCACATCAATAGAATGAAATTCCACTTGTCAAGGTCAATTCTAAACTTTCAATTTTGAAATTTCATATAGCTCTATTTTCTAGAATACCTTGTACTGCTGTTGGAAGTTGTTCTATAATTGCTAAAAGTTCTATGTTGTGCAATTTATTTGCAATTTATTTGCTGTGTTATTATACTAGAAGTGTTGGAAAATAATCGCACAGGTTGTGTTGGCAAAAATAATTGTTGATTGAAATAATTATTGCAAGATCTGGTTAAAATAATAGTTGCAATTGCTTTGTTGTGTTACTATTATTGTGCTGGGATTGCTGAAAGTGTAGGGTGATCCCTATTATGGCTAGCACCAAATAAAATAAGAGAACCATGAAGGGGAAAAGTTGTGAACATTTGTCCCCTACATATAATGAATTGTTGGTTGAGGAATACAGTTATATTATAATCTCAGCAAATAGGGAAGTCGTACTGGTAGTCTCTACACCTGATGGTGAGGTGGGAGTAGAATTGAATGACAGTGAAATAGTAGTAGACTCTATATCTACTAAGAGTGACACTAGCATGGGATCCATTGAGAGTTAGAGGGGACAAACTCCTACATGAGGATGGAGGGAAAGACAGTCATTGCGATGGACATAATAGGTGGAAGCAGAGATTGTGACAACTCTATGAACAATGGAGCACCTAGGGGAACATTAAAAATAATACCAATGAGGATCAAAATAAAGAAGGGCAAGACAATATGATGCAAGGAGTGGGATATGGTGAGGGTGGTAAATAGGATAATTCCAACAAAATAAGCTTCAAGGATATGCTGACAGCTGGAAGGAACTCAAATACTACAATTACAACAACCACTGAGTGGCCTCCTTATATAGATGCAAAAGAGGTTGCTACTAAGATGATGGATTTTGTAGTATAGGATGAGATTATTATGTCATATTTGGCATGTAGTAGATGCAAAGAGTTTCATTAATTTGATCTTATGGGGAGAGTCAATGGCAATACCCTCCATTTCTACATTATTGCGAGGCTTTTACAGTGCAGGGGAGGCCATTTCAAAATATTGGATCTATCATCAGATTACTTTTTTCTTTGTTTTGATTCAAGTTGGGACATGAATGTGGTGTGGCATGGGGAACCTTGGTAGGTAGCGAGACAAATAATAGGGTTGGATGTATGGACCCCTAAGTTTAGGTCAAGTGCCATGACAATAATATGTGCCTGAGTGTGGATGAGATTCCGAGTGCTTCCTTTGTTATATTGAGACACAAAAAATAATTTATGTATTCTTAAAGCTATTGTGGAACAGATTTTATTGGATGGATGGACCATTGATTTGCAATGATCCTCGTATGCGAGGGTCTATGTAAGGTTGGACCTCTCAAAACCTTTGAATCTGGGAATGTGGTTGAGTTGGCTATTAGGGAAGGCATTCTACTCTTTTGAGTATGAGGGCCTTCCTCAAATGTGTTACACTATGGCCATGTTGGCCACTATACCCATCAATATTCGATTAAGAGGAAATGAGTTGATTTGATAGGGAAAGTGGAGGGTAATGTAGCAAGCAGGAAAGAGGAGACTAATAAAACATTACAAAGGAACCAGGAACCTCAACGACCAAGCACTCAGTAGGATGAGGATGAGGATGCAAGGAATGGGCTAGGCCCTTGGATGCTAGTTCAACTGAGAAGAAGAAAGGCTGCCATGCCTATGCAAGGAAGATTTTAGAATCCCATAGCTACTCCAAACTTTCAGAGGGACCCAAGAGGGGTGGTTAACAATGGTGGAGAAGGGAGGTACCTAGGTAGGTCTAGAAGTGTCTCCATTGTAAGGGGTAAGGAATCTTTCAAGCAAGTATGGACCCTGAAGGATACATTGGGGAGGGAATCAAACAAGGTGATAGAAATGAAGATGAGATGTTTGCTAAAAATTAATAGTGTGGTTTTGCAAAGTGATGATGCTCCATTTAATTGGGTGATACACTTGAGGAAGTAGTGAATGAATAAGGATGCAACAATAAGATGTAGCAATGGTAATTGCAAGAATTGAAATGAGGATGGCATGGGCCAATTCATAGAGGTGAAGTTGCTATTGGAGGACTGCTATAGTGCTTAAATATGAGAAGAGGTAGGGAATTTGGCTCCTATCATGAATTCCTTATGCCATGATGGCATTCTGCTGGGAGGTCAATTGTTGTTGTAGTGGCACTAGACATATGCTTGGTGGCGTATCATAAGTAGTATCAATGCTAAGAGGTAGGCAGTATTTTTGTGTGGAGACAGGGAGCTGCTGAAATGGTTCTGCCTGAGTGAACTGAGGTAGGGAGGTTACTGTATGATGAATCAAAGAAATGATAAGTGCAAGAATGAAGGGAGATGCTGCAAATATGAAGTTGGAGGGCATTCTAGAAACGAGTGGAAGTTTAAAAAGACAAGACAAGTTGTGGTTTTTCCTTAAAGCTGGTTGTGTGGTATGAATGGGAATGCTAAATTCCTTGAAATGCTATCACGTTCAGACTATAAAATTCTGGACATAATGTGTGTAGTTGGGTGGTCATAACTTCTTCAAATGCTTTGCTAGAAGTAGGAATTTGATGTACACTTCAAGCAAAACTGTTGCCAGTATGTTTAAAGGCCAACTACTATTAGAGGGAGATACTAAAAGTTGCTATGCTTTGCTATTACCAAAAATGATTAAGGGGTATATAATATTAGGGGAATAAGGGAAAAGAAATTGAGGGGATAACTATAATAATTTTTAAGAACAAGGAGTATTACAGCAATGTCTCTTGTTGAAAGTAGTATGGAGAAATTCAGTAGGAGAGATGCAGATTTGCTGCTTGGTGGAGATTGCGAGTTTGTAGTGCAACCTTCAGCCCGCTTGTCTTGAGGGATTATGGTTCTATGGAGGAGCTAGGTGAACTTGAAAGTTATGAAGATTTCATTGCAAGTGCTTGTAGTGTAGGCAATGGTAAGGGAGGATTAGCTGATAAAATGTTGTGTGGTGTATGCGTCCAAGGAGCCTAAAAAGAGGAATGTTGTGTGGGAGATCTTAAGGGAGGAGGCTAGAGGTGGGAAACCTATGATTGTGGTGGAGGACTTCAATGTTGTAATGTTGTAGAAGGAGAAGAGTGGAGGGAAGAGGTTTAGGAATGGGTGGGAGTAGCATGAGTTTTCTAAAATCATACAAGAATTAGAGTTAACAAACTTCCAATATGTGGGTAATAGGTACACTTGGTGCAATGGGATAGAAAGCGGTGCTTGAATATTGGAGAGGATGGATAGAGTGCTAATGAATCTCAAGGGAATACAGGACTTTCACATAACTATAGTTACTCAATTGTCGCACAATGTGTCATATCACTGCCCATTACTTATTGTGTTCGGGATGAAGCTGCGGGCCTCCAATAGAGTTTCCTCTAGCTTAACCCTACTCAGGCATACTTCACCATCTTTTCGGGTCATGATAGTCGTGTTCTCACTAGAGCCCTTCACAGAAGATCTGAGTTGAATGTGGCTCACCCTTTAAAGGAGGATCCCATTAATCATCTTCCTTGTGACTTTCAGGCTTGCAAACCCACCGACTCGTAAGCATGTCAGACTCCTAAGTCCATGTTTCAAGATGGTCAGATGGGGAGCACACTGGCCATCACCCATGCACACGGTTCTGCCAAGGCAGGCCTCGATTGTGTGAGCAATGCGACTGCCTACCATGATGATGTCTCCTTAAGTGACCTCCACCAGACCTCCACCTGAGATGGTCTGATCCTCGAGTCGTGTAACAAACCATCATTGGTCATTCTGCATCCGGTTAAGGCACACTACCAGCCCCCATCTACTTCTCTCTTGACAATTTCAAGCACACTTTGACTCCCTTTTCAAAGGGCTTTTCATCTTTCCCTCGTGGTACTTGTCTTTTATTGGTCTCTCACAATTATTTAGCCTAGGAAAGAATTTACCATCCAATTTGGGCTGGATTCCAAAACAACCTGACTCATTTACACTGCCTTGTGTAGCAATAGAGTATGAGCCGAATGGGGCTCCCACCCTCCCTAACACCCCTTTATCGAGAGATTTGATCCTAATATGTCACTGAGGATGCCTCTCAAGACTACAATTTAGGCTTCAGGCTGCTCGATCTCCAAACTGCTTGTCTCATTTCGCTCGTCGTTACTAAGGAAATCCTTGTAAACTCTTTCTCCTCCACTTATTTATATGCTTAAACTCAGTGAGTAGCCTTACTTAACATGAGGCTATGTTTTAACACAATGGAGCATGCATGCACACATGCTTACACACATATACACACATAGACACACACTTCCACATGCCTATGCTTACACATACACACAAACACACACACACACACATGTATGCACATGCACACATGTGCACACACCCGTACATATGCATACACAAAGATACATGCACATATAATACAAAAAATACATTCTCACACTATGCACACACAAATATAGGCATGTACAAGCATATGCAAACATGCACATAGATACATGCACATACACACACATGCACATTCACAAGAATGCACACCTACATACATGCACAAGCATGCACACCTACACACACATGCAAATGCATGCTTGCACAAATGCACATGCACATACACACAAACCCATCCACACACATACACACTAACACAAGCATGCTTGTAAGCATGCATGACAAGCACTCATGTACACTTACACACACATGCATGCAAACACCCACATGCACATGCACATGCACACACACATACATACACACATGGACAAATATGCATAAACACTTGTGCAAACACATAAAACACACCAACACAAATGTATGCATGGAAACATGCATATGTGCACACATAAAAGCACACAATAACATGCCTACGCACATGACATTCACAAACGCAAGTACACACATAGCCCTATATGCATACACAAACACGTCCATGTCTGCACATGCATGTACACACATATAGACACAAACACACACACTTTCACAAGTGTGGATTTGCACACATAGATAAACACATGCACACACACAAACATGCAAAAGCACACACACACATGCACACAAGCACATATGCACACACATACATACAGGCATAAGAACATAAGAATACACACATGCACATGCAAACAAACATAAACTCAAATACAAAAATAAAAGCACACAAAAGCACAAGCATGTATGCACACACACATGCACACCTATACACATATAGACACATATACATGCAAACATAATCACAAATATGCATGCACACACACATATACAAACATAAAGATGTACACATAGGCACACATATGCACAAAATTGTATGTGCAAATGCATGAACACAAAAGCTCTCACACAGGTGCACATGTGCACACACTCACACATGTACACATACACACATGAACATACACACATGGGCACACACACATAAACACACATAGTCACACAGGCAAGCACTAATTCACACACACGTGTATGCACACATAGACATACACATGCACAATCACATACATGTAGAAGCACATTCATGTACACGAACATATGCACAAATATTTACACACACATGTGTGTGCCTATGCAAACATATACATGCATTAATTGACACACTCACACATACACACATACATACCTACACAAAAATACCCACACACACTTGCATGTTTGTGCATTCACTAGCACACAAACACACACATGGGCATGCACAAGAATATACACACACACCAACACACATATACTCACACACACTCGCACTCACATGCTCACACGTATGTGCTCGTAAACACAGGAACAAACCAATGCATGTACACATGCACAAGCACACATACACACCCACACATATGTACATACTCACACATGCAAGGCATGCATCAACATGCACACACACACATGCACTAACACACACACACACATAGAGGAACACATAGGTGTATGCACACAGAAACAAATGCTAACACATGCATACAATGACAAAAGTGCAAGAACCAATGCATACAAATATGCACACACATGCACAAAGCACACATAAACATGTGCACATATGCACATGGATACATATAGACACACACACACACACACACATGTACACACATTTTCACACAATCACATGTACACACACACACGTATGTACTCGCAAACACATGAACACGCATGCAAAAGCCCATGGATGTACACATGCACAAGCACACCCAAAAACACCCACACGCATACCAAGGCATGCACAAACATGCACACACACATACACATGTGCACATGCACCAACACACACATACAGAGGAACATAAAAGCATATGCCCATAGAAGCAAATGCTAACACATGCATACAATGATAAAGCACAAACACCAATACATATACATAGGCACACACATATGTACACACACACACACATGCACAAAGCACACACAGACATGTGCACTTACACACACATGCATATATAATGACACACACACATCTTGAGACACACACACTCACTGTAAAGAACAAACCAAAACAAGCGTAGAAACATGCAAGTACACACACACACACACATGAAAACACATATTTGCACACGCACACACAAAGACTCACAATGCACAGACACACGCATCAACACACACACCCACACCTACAAATGTACGCATGCATAAACACACATAAGTATGTAGGAAGACATGTAGCACCCATGTACACACACAAGCATATAAATATACAACATTCATGCACAAAAGCATGCATGCACACAACTAACCAGACACGCACACACATAAACATACATGCATACACACATACACGCTCACACATATAAACACATAGACAAACATGCATACAGATAAACATGCACACATATATACATGAACATGTAAGCACATGCACACACATACACACTCATTTGCACCCATATGTGCATACACACATGCACATGCACATAATCATGCTCAAATGCATACATGCACACAAACACACATACATACAGATACATGCACACAAACAAATGCATGCATGCACTCATATACACATGTACATGTGGATGTGAACACTCAACACATGTACACATGTGCATACATAATGCACATGCACATATGCACACACCTGTGTGCATGCATGAACACAAATGCAAACACATATGCACCTGCACACACAAATGCAAACACACACACACACACGTACGTGCATGTGCAAACACATGAAGGTACACACGCACACACATGCAAATGCAAGCTTACACTCATACACATGAGCACACACATCCATCGACACACACACAAACATACTCATGTATGCATGCTTGCAAAGTGCATGACCTGAACACATATACACATGCACACATGTGCAGACACACACACAAAAGCACACACTTTCACACATAGAGATATGCATCCACATGCACATGCACATACACGTACACTCAAATATACACATATAGATATTAATAAGCACATGCGCACACAGGATAGCAAATATGCAAACACAAGCTCAAACACATACACATAGACATGCATAGGAATGCACATGCATGCACACACACATTCACTTGCATGCAAAAGAATGCACAAATAGCACACACAAGCACAATAAAGCACATATACATAGACACATAAACACAAACAAACACAAGAATGTGTGCACACACACCCACACATAGATAAGCACACACACATGCACACAAAAAACAAGCACACATATAGATGCACACATGTAAACATGCATGTGCACATTCATAAACTCACACACAAATAAAACACAAAAACACATGCATAAATACATGCACAAATGTGCACACACACACACATATACATACACACATATGTGTACACACACATGCCCATGTGCACACAAGTTCACACTCACATGCATATGCATACACATACACACAAATACATGCACACACACATGCACATGCATGAACATATATACACACACAAACACATGCACATACATGTTCATAAACTCACATGAACACACATGCATCACACACTCACAGACACACAAATACATGCCCACACACACACCCACATCCAAACATGCACACACATATGCCCACATAAATACATTCAAGTACCCACAAACACACACACACCTATGCATGAACAAACACAAACATACATATATACACACATGCACACACACACACACACATTCACACATGCGCTACAAACACACACAAGAGAGAACACATGCACAAAGTCATGCACACACACACATACAACACAAACAGACTCAGACATGCACACATGCGCATGCACACACACACACATTCACATGTGTGCAAGCACACATGTTCAGGAATACACATGCAAAAACACTCATAGATGTAATCAGACATATATATACACAAATATGCTCACACACACACACATGCACTTGCGAGAACATGCACTAGCATACATGCATGCACATTCACAAACACCCATGCATGCACACATGCACATGCACATGCATGTGTCCAAGCACATGCATGTGCACAAGCACATGCATGTGCACAAGCACAACCCTATAGGCATGCACACATGCCCATACAAAAGTACACACACATGCATGAATAAAGACATGCACATACATAGATGCACACATGCACAAATGCACACATGAACACACACATGAACACACACATGAACACACATAGGAACAAAAACACATGTACAAACACAACAAGACATGTAGAAAAATGCACATGCATACCAAAACTCACACACATCCACATAAACAAGCACACGCTCACCCACACAAACACTTGTGTGCATAAGCCCATACACACTGGCACCCATTAACTTGCACATACACACACAGACATGCATGCACAAGTGCAAACTTCCAAAAGCACTCAAATATGTACACACATACACATATGCACACACACATGAACCCTCGCACATGCACATCCACACACACACACATCCACAAGAACAAGCTTATATATGCAAAAATGTGCACACTTAAATACACACATTCTCATGCAAAAGTATATGCACACACACATGTAAATAAACAAGCACACAGTAACAAATAACAACACATGCATGCACACACATGAACACACACACACACATCATCATCATCATATGCACATGTGTGCATATTTACACACACATAAGTAAGCACATAGAGATGTACAAGTACATACAAACTCACACACATCTACACATACAAACACATGTATAGCCATGCACCCATACACATGCACGCATGTTTGCACACACACGCACACACATAGATATATAAATATATATACATACATATTTACATATATATATATATATATATATATATATGTGTGTGTATACATATATATATGTATATATATATATACATATATATATGTATACATATATATATCTATATACATATATATATGTATACATATATATATATATATGTATACATATATATATGTATACATATATATATATATATACATATATATATGTATACATATATATATATGTATATATATATATGTATACATACATATATATATATATATATATATATATATATATATATATATATATATGGACACACACATACATACAAACACTAGTACACAAACACATGCCTATGCACACACATAGAAACAACCATAGATGCATACACAAATATGTACAAATGCACACATGCACACATATACACACACTCACACATGCTTGCACATACACATGCATAATAGACACACACAAACACATATGTACTTGCACACACAAACACAAAAGCACACACAAATAAACATGTGCAGAACACATATGCATGTAGACATGCACACATGCACATGCACACAAACTTACACATGCAAACACACACACACACACACATATTTGCACTTTGTGGGCACACATGCTATTGTCAAGGAACAAACATGTAGACACAATATGCATGCACATACACATGCACACACACACACATAGGAACATGGACAAGCACACACATGCATGGACATGCAAGCAAAAAAGGCACACATACAAACACATAAGCATTCACACATGTGTACATGAAAACACACAAACACAAACACATATGCATAAACACACGCACATGTACACACTCACTCACACACATATATTCACACATCTAAATGTGCATGCACAGACACATGCACACACACACTCACATGTACACACTCACACATACTTATAGACACACATCTAGATCTACATGAATAGGCACACACACAAACACTCGTACACGTGCACCAAAATGCATGCACATATGGACACACATCCACCAACACATGCACACACACATAAGCGTGCATGCACCAAAGCACACATAACATCATGCATGCACACATCCATAACACATGCTCACACATACACATACCCACAACCCCACATATGCACATATACATATACATGCAAATACACACATGCATGTACAAACTCACACCCATGCAAGCACACCTAGACACATACACTCATGCACACACACATACACTGACATATCCAAAAATGTATACACACACACACAACCATACACATATGTACACATATAAACATGCACACAAGTAAGAAGAGGCATACACATGCACATGAAAATGCATGTACACATATGTCATTCATATGCATAAGCTTGTAATGCACAAGCAAACATGCTCATGCACATGCACAAACATGTGTTGAGACACACACACATGCATATGCACATACACCTACTCTCAGATACATGCACCTACATACAACCCTATGCACAATTGTACATAAGCATGCATGCACATGCTCACAGTCTAGCACACATACACACTCAAGCATGTAGATACATGCCACATAGGCATTTTCTTGCTCACATGTACACCCACAACTAGCCTCTCACATACCCTCACATAAATTCATACAAGCACACATAGTATACACACACAAGCAAACATACACACATCCACACACACACAAATGCACACACACATGCAAATGAACATGCACACATACATACTTGCACAAAGTCATACCCACCTATGCACATGCAATCGCATGCATGAATATGCATGCATGCATGCATGTCTTCACGAATGCTTGCACATACACATGCATCCACGCACATAGGAACACATAAACACATAAGTATACACCCACACACCCACACACACACACACATGCTCACAAACACATTCACATGAACACAGACAAAATATTTGTAGACACACATGCATATGCTCACACACACACTATCATGCTCACGATGCACACATAGGTACACACATGCACAAGAGAAAATGCAAGTGCACACAATGCACATTCAAATAAATACACATGTACATACAACCTCAAAATGCATGCACACACATGCATATGCTAACAAACGTATACACAAAATGCAAATGCAAATAAATACACACTGATATATGCACAGACACACACATAAGAAAACATGCACACACACAAACACACAAACATGCACACATGTACATGCACATACACGCACACAAGTATGCGTGTGCATATGCCCACATGCATGTACACACACACCCACATGCAAACACATAAAGACACACACACATGCAATAAAAAAATAGACATAGGCACACACACACACATGCTTATACACAAACATGTTTGCATACACCTACTTATAGGCACACGTATAGCCATGTTGACACATGTACCCCCACACATACACACATGCACACACATTGATGCACACACCCAAGCATAGTCACATATTCCAACAAACAAGAATGCAAACACACACCCACACACACAAACACATGCACACATACACACACATGCCTATACAAAAAAACATGCATACCCAAACACATAGGCATATGTAAGCATAAACACATAAATACACAAAGACATATACAAGCATGTACACAAACATCAACAAAATAACACATGCACACACACACATGCATACATAAATAGACTCACAAATAGGCATGCATAAATACACACACAAAAGCCAATGGATACACATGCTCATACATACACACACTCACATCAACACACACTTAAATGGATGCACACACACATGCAAACATACATGCACACAAAAGCACACACTTGCCTACACATACACACATGCACACACTTGCTTATATATAAGCAAACACACCCACACATGCACAAATGCACACACACACACATGAATAAATACAAGCATACACAAACATGCACCCATGCATATCCACACACACACAAACACACTTATAAGCACACAAATAAACATACATGTATATACACACATACATCGCCACATTCACAAACACACATGCACATGCACCTACATAAGTACAGACAAACATACACACATAATCGCATACATACATACATACACATATACATACGCACACACACATGATCCTACACATATGCATACACACACTAACATACATGCATACACACACTAACATACATGCACACACACACACATGCACATTCAACACAAATAAACAAGCACACACAAATACAAATGCACATGCATGGTCACATACATGCACACACACAAACACACATAGTTTGTGCACACACAAAAATATGCACATATGTACACACAAGTACGAATGTACAATTGCAAAAAGACACATGCAAATGCATGCACACCTACATGCACACACCCACATGGGCATGGACATGCATAAACACACACACCAGTACCAACACACAAAGAAGCATGCACATCCACACCTATAATCATGTGTAAATGTAGATATATGTGCACACACACATATGTGCACACACTCACACACAAAGAGATACACACAGACACACGTACACACACATGCACGTGCACATGAGAACACATGTACTAATGCGCACACATGAATGGACATGTGGAGGACCAGCACACACACATGCATACTTGCATCCACATGCACACATACATGCATACACACACACATATAAACGCACACAAATGTGTGCACATACACACAAACACACCAATGCACTCACATTCACACACACACACATGCATACCCACATACAAATATGCACATAGGCAAAGACACACATACACAAAATCATGCAAACCCACACACAAGCACACATGCATGTGCAAACAAAAACCACACATGTAGAAAAAGGCCAACATGCACACTAACACACACAACCATTTAGACACACACGAAGGCACACATGCATGTGCATTCTTACAAATAACCACACATGTGCACATGTACAACACACACACAAAAAACCACTCATGCAGTTACATACATGCATATATACATACCACACCGACATATGCACACACACATGCATGCTCAAACATGTGCACACATGCAAATGCACAAACAATCACTTGCATAAACAAAAACACATGTGCATAAGCACATTCACACACACATGCTCACAAACACACAAACACATACATGTGCACATAAACTTTTACATACATGCACTCAAAGATGCACACATACATTCAAACTCTTGTATATATAAACATGCACATGCATGCACACATGTGTGTGCCTACACACCTATATATAAGTGCTGTACACACAAGAAGACATGCATGCAAGCACTCATGCATGCATAGACACACCAAAAAGTATATATGTGCTGTACACACAAGAAGACATGCATGCAAGCACTCACGCAAAAGCACATGCATGTACACACTCAAGATCATATACACACCTATACATGCATGTAGACACATTAATGTAGACAGAGTTACACACATGCACATGTACAACAGCACATACACATGCTTACATGTACCCACACTTGTGCAAGCACAGTCACATGCACAAATGCAAACATACACATATGCACACATGCACATGCTTACTTACCCACACATACACATATGCACACACATTCATAAACATACAATGGCACATGTACACATGCACATGCACAGACACACAAACATGCATGCAAACGCACACAGCCACATACGTACACATGCACGCACCCAAACACTCACATAAATGGACATAAAAACATGCACATACCCATACATTGTTACATAAGCACATACACAGACACAAACAGAAACACAAACACGTATATGCTTAATCAACCCTGCACACATGGATGAACTTACAAACATGCATACTCTTGCACCACACAAATAGATGCACACCAACACAGACACTCAAACACCCTCATGCACAAAAGCATGCACACAAACACACACATCTAAAAAAACATGCATATGTATGTGCACATATGCACACAAGCATGCATGTGCAAAAAGGAACACATATACACCCACAAAAACACTCACACATGAACACACACATGCACACGCATGCAATGCACTTACAAAAACATGCACACACTTGTGTAGACATACCAAAGTACACACACACATACAAACATTGAGGAACACAAACGTGTGCATGCACATGCACAAGCACGCACACAAACGAGCACAAGCACACCCATGAACATAAAAACACACTTCCACACACACACACATGAACAAACATGTAGACATGCTCAAGTTTACACATATTCATGCACACACACACACACACACACTCACACATACACAAGCATACATACACACTCACACATACACAAGAATACACACACACACACACTCATATGCACAAGAACACATGCACACGCATACATACATATGTAGTCAAAGAAAGGCATGCACATGCATCACATGAAAAATACACTTGCACACACACACATATTGATGCAAACACATACACAAACACACATGCATAAACTCACAACCACACACACATACACATGCTCACATGCATATACACACACATGCACACACACATACACATGTACACACACATTTTCACATACCCATGCACACTCACACCCACACAGACACAAAAACACATGTGCATGCACAAATGCACACACACACACGCACACACGTATACATAAGTGTGCACCAATGCACACACACATAAACAAAAACACATCCATGTACACAAATACAAAAAAAAACACAACACGCACACTTACATGCACATTAACACAAAAACACACACTTATATGCACAGTTGCATGAATAGCTTCATGCACGTACATAAACACTCACAGACATACACCTACAAGAATATGAACACACACACATACACAAACAAACATGAACACACATAGACACCGACACATGCACACACACACACAAATACAAACACACATACGCACAAACGTGAACCAAGTACACATGTGCAGGTGCACACAAGCCCATGTTAATGCACCAATGCACACATGCACACAAAAACACCCACATGTAGCCATTCTTACACACATCCATAGGAACAAATACAATATGCTCACACACATACACACACAGACACAAATGTAGAAATGTACACACACACCCAAGCACACACACATGCACACACACCAAATACACAAACACAAAGACACATGTATACACATGCACACTTATGCATGCATTCAAATAAGAACATGAACATGCATGTCTGCACATACACCCACACAGACACATGGACACACATGCACACATGTGTATAGATGCACACACATGGATACTCAAACACATTGGAATGTACACCCACCCAAAGGTATAAACACATGCTAACACACACGCATACATTCATAACACAGATGTGCACCCAAGCTCACACTAGTGCATGCACATGCATACAGAAACACATAACTATGCACAAACATACACACATACATGCATGCATATGCATGTATACACATACATAGACACACTTCTACACACAAGCACATGCACACAAATGGACATCCACACACATGTATGCACACACAAACACAAAAGCACTTTCACACTCGCATATTGACCCACATATCGACACACACACACACCATTACACAAACATGCATAGACACACAAACACAAACACACACACACATATGCCCACACATGTGATCACAGGCACACATATGAAGGCAAACACACACACACACATGCACTCATGCACCCAAGTCTATGCACACATTCATAAAAACACCTACACATATGAACATAAACACACGCACTTGTGTATGTGTGAACACACACAGACACTTGCACACATATACACACAGACATTCCTACACACACACATGTGCCCACACCCACTCACTTGCACACACATGCACACATGAATACAAAACAATGCACAACCACACACACATGTGCAATTGCACACATGCACAAAAATGCATGCACACATTCAAGCACCCATGCACCTACCCACACACACAAGCATAAACACTCACACATGCATAAACACATACACACACAAAAGCATACACACACATCCATGTGCATGTACAAACTCACACATGCATGCACACATGCTCACACTTGCACACTCATATATGCACATATGCACACACACACATACGTATGCACATGCACACAAATATATTGGAACAAAAATAAACACACAAATATCTACAATTGTCAACAAACACTCATACATATGCACACAAAACACATGCACACACTCTCACACACATGCTCACACATAATACATGCAAACATGCATATAAACACATGTAGTCATATACACATGCACACACACATACTCAAACACAAACAAAGGCATGCATACACACACATGCACAAACACACACACACACACGTACACATAGGCAATCGTGCAGACATGCATGCAAGCACACCTACATCAACATGAATGCACACACATGCATACACACATATGCATGCACACACTTTAACACTCACATTCACATGCTCAAATTTGCACACACATGCACACATACACACCCACAGATACACACCCATGCACACACATGCATGCAAGCATAAGCACACATAGATGCACATGCATGCACTCACAAAAAATGCATACACTTTTACAAATGTGCATAGGCGAACACAAAGAAACATGCACATTTTTACACACATGCATACAAACGTTGGCACACACACACACATGGAAATGGATGCACACATAATTGGACACTCAGAGACACAAGCACACTCCACATGCTCACATGCACAAATGCACACACATACACATGAACAAGCACGCACACATGCATGTACCCACACATGCACTTAGATACATAGACACAAGTATACACACATACACAAAAGTACACACACACATGCTCACACATAGGAATGGACACATATGCATGCACCTGTATGCACACAAATGCATAAACACTCACACACAAACATTCACAAACGTACATACACACACACATATGCACAAACACCCATGCACTTACACATGCACACAAATATACACGAGCGCACAAACATGCATGCCCACACATGCACACACACAAGCACACTCATGCACAACACACACACATGCACACACAAATACTCACACACACATATCACATAGCACACACAGCTACATACACACACATGCACTCATACACAAAAACACACAGACATGTACATGAACACACGCATGCACATGTCTATGCACACACAAAGACACACACATAAACTCACACACAAAGACATTATGCACACATACATACATAAACTTGAACACACACAAAAACAAACACACAAGCATGCACACATGCACATACGCACATTTGCACAAGCATACACATGCACACATTTGCATAGCCACACACACTTATGCACACATGCACACACACACACACACATGCACTCATATGAATACATAAGAACACAGTCACACAAAGACACACATATACACAAGCACAAACATGACCACGTGCACACATTCACACATAGGCACATATGCAAATGCACATGCACAAAAGTACACATACACACATATATAGGTGCAAACACAAACCCACAGGTGTAAGCACATACACACTTGAACAAACACAAACACACATGCACACACACACACACGCACGCACGCACATAGATAGGAATGCACACATGTTAACAAACACACATATACACACAAATACTCACACACGCATCCACACACTCAGGAACACACACACAAACACACAAATACATAGGAACACATATGCACACCAACACACATGCATGCACAAACATAGTTACATATTCACAAAAGTACATGCAAACACACACAGACCCACAAATGTTCACACACACACACACTCACAAAAACACATATATGAATGCACACATGTGCACATGCTCACACATAAACACAAATGCACAAACACATATGAATGCACATGTGCTCACACACACACACACATGTGTAGGCACAAACACACGTATATACACATGCATACACACATACACAAAGTTGTACTAATAGGCATAAGAATGCACTTGCACTTGCACTTACACAAACATGCACATGCACAACACATACATGAGTATGCACGTATATAAACACACATATACATAACCATGCATACATAGACATACCTGCACATGTGCATAGACACCGGATGCAGATGTGCTCACATGAGCACTTACACATGCATACACATAAATGCATAGAGATTCACATGTGCATGCACAAAGATATACACATATAAATGTATATGCATAAATGCACACACACACACATGCACAAATGCACACAAAGCACACACACAAATGCACAGACACACATAAATGTACAAATGCACATATACAAGTATAAACATACAAAAACACACATGCACGCATGTGCACATACACAAAAATATGTACAAAGACACACACACATCCATGCACAACTGCACACACATGTGTACATAAACACACACACACAAACATAAGCACACATACACCCATGCATACACCAAACATAACCACATACGCATGCACAAAAATTAAAGCAAGCATACATACACACATGTACAAACTCATACACACACTCACACACGCTTGCATTCATACACATAAACATGGACATGCATGCACACATTTACACACGCTTGTATGAATACTCACACATGCACATGCACACACTCACACATACAAAAGCACGCATGCACAGACAACACTCACACAGATGCACTTATGTGTGGTCAAAATCATACTTGTGCACACACACACATATATGTGAATGCAAATAAGTGCACAAAACAATGCACAAGCACATGCACATACAACCACGCACATACACCCATACGTATGTAAGAACACGCACATGCATGCATACACGTGCACTAGTACACACACATGGACACATGTGCACACATTCATACATTCTTGAAAACACCTGGACACACACACGCCAACTTTCACGCGCCCAAACACATGTACAATTGCATGAATACACATGCACATGTTTACACAAACAAACACATGCACCCAAACCCATGCATGTGCTTACGTGCATACAAACACACAAACACCTACACAAACATGCACATGTATGCATATGAGCACACAAACACACACACATATGCATGCACATGTACACACACACACATGTAGGTTCATCCATACACACAAACATGGAAACATAGTCTCTCACACATACAAGTGCTTGCACTTGCACAAGCACACAAATCTATGCACATGGATGCACATATACACACTCATGCACACATGCACAAACACACACACGTAAAGACATGCACACACAGAGCCACACACTGACAAATACACACAGATGCATGCCCACACACATAGTTGTACACACACATGCATGCACTTGCCCATGCATACACACACAAGCATGTACACACATGCATGCATGCACACAAACACATATACACCCACACCCACACACAGGCATATTTATAGACATAACACATAAGCACACACAGTATGCACACACACACACACAGTCGTATACACATTTTCATGCACTTATACACATGCATAAACACACAGATGCACAAACAGACACACATATTGATAGACACACACATGCATATGCACATAAATATACACCCACCTTTGCACATGCACACATACCCACATGCATGCACACATGAACACAAACATACAGATGAAGACATGCACACACATGTACATGGACATAGTCATATTTACAAATATGCATGCACACACACACACACAAAGATAGAAAGCCCACAAACATTCATAGGAACAGGTGTTCAAACACATCGAAAAAGGCTCACAGACATTCACACACATGCAAAAATAGATAGGCATAAGGATATGCATATGCATGCACACAAATACACACATGCAAACTCACACATAGATGTGTACACACACACATAGACATTCACCAGCTTGCATAGATGTACATGCACACATGCACATGCACACGCACATATATGCACTTGACACACATTCACAAAAATAGACACATGCACACACACATGGATGCACATGCTTGTGAACACATAGATAAACGAACAAATATATGCCCACATGCATGCATGCACAAACAAATGCACAAACACACACCCAAACATAGACATATCCATACACATGTATGCATGCATGCATGCACACATAGACACACACATGCACAAACACGTGCACACACAGATAGACGTATGAACACATACACATATGCACACACACATGCAAATGCACACACAGAGACATAGACACATACATAAACATGTACACACGTGCACCCACACACCGACACAAACATGTACGTATGTATACATACTTGTACACACTCACACACACATACAAGCACTCAAACACACACACATGAACAAGAGTAGGAACCCACATGTACACTTAAAATGAAACACACATATACACAAAACACATGCACACACATGCATGCACAAACTCATAGACACACATACACACAGGCAGCATGAACACACATACACACATGTGCACATGCATGAAAATGCACACAAACATGCACATGTACACAAACGCATGAACATGCATAGGCATAAGCATAAGCACATACACGTGCACACACACAAGCATTCGCACTCACCCACATAAACATGCACATAAACATAAATGGACAGGCACATGAACAAATAAACATACATGCATCCACACTTACAAATGAACATGAACTCATACACAAACACACATGCACACCCTCACATGCATATACAAGAACACTGACAAGCACAAACACATGAACATGCATTCACACTCATACAAACTCAAATACATAGACACACACATGAACATGCAAACATGCATACATAGACACATGCACACACTCACACATGTACACACATGAACACACACACACACACTCACACACGCGCATGCATGTATATACTCACACACACACATGCACAGACATTCACAAACACTTACACATGACTTCCACACACTGGCACACTCATACACACTAACTCACATGCATGCATACAAATATACACGCTTACATGCATGCAATTCATAGCATCACAAGCTCAAGCAGAAACATACACACATGCACACACATGCACCTACAAACACACATGCATGCACACATGCACACCAAGACACATAGAGGAATTGACACTCATACACAAAATCGCACAAGAAAAAACCACAAGCTTAAACACTTGTGCATACACACACCTTAACAAAAATGCACACATGCATGCACAAGCATAAACAACACATAAACTTGGACACACAGACACGCTCATGTGTGCTGGCACTCAGATATGCACACAAGCATGAACATGCAAGTGTACAGACAGACACAAAAACTCATATGTACACACATGTTCATGCAAAAACATATGCATACACACACACACAGAAAAATACACAAATATAGATGCACAAGCATGCAAACATAAATATATAGATGTACGTGGACACACACAGAGAAGCACACACATACACACAAATACATAGACAAATGAGCAAACACACACCCACACACAAACATCCACATTCACACAAAACACACACACACACTCACTTGTAGATAGCACATGCACACCCTTGCACACACACACAAAACACATATGCACTCACTTGTACACAGACACACACACACACATATAGAGACTCACATGCATACATAATTACATGCACACAAATGCACATATGTACACACACACACACACACACGTGGAGGTACACATGCACATGTGCACTCACATGCAAACACATACACACACACATGCACCCATGCAATCATGTGCATCTATAAAAACACACATGCCCACCCACGCACACATGCACACAAAAACCCATGCACACACACACATGCCCACACCCTTACATGCACACAAGCATATGCACATAGACACACATTTGCACACACACATACATACACACACACAAATACATATGTGCACATTCATGTGCATGCATATACACCCACACATGCAAATTCAAAAACAAGTTACGCACACATTTGTAAAGATACACACACATGGAAAAACATAGGCTCACACACATGTACACAAAGATGCATACACACATGATCATGTACGCACATACACACACACAGACTCACACATGCATACACAGTAGCACACATACATGCTAATGCATTAACACACACACAAGCACACACAAATCTACAAACATGTATACACACATAAAGATGCATATGTCCACATGCAAACACATAGATGCACACACATGCATACAAATATACACGCTTACATGCATGCAATTCATAGCATCACAAGCTCAAGCAGAAACATACACACATGCACACACATGCACCTACAAACACACATGCATGCACACATGCACACCAAGACACATAGAGGAATTGACACTCATACACAAAATCGCACAAGAAAAAACCACAAGCTTAAACACTTGTGCATACACACACCTTAACAAAAATGCACACATGCATGCACAAGCATAAACAACACATAAACTTGGACACACAGACACGCTCATGTGTGCTGGCACTCAGATATGCACACAAGCATGAACATGCAAGTGTACAGACAGACACAAAAACTCATATGTACACACATGTTCATGCAAAAACATATGCATACACACACACACAGAAAAATACACAAATATAGATGCACAAGCATGCAAACATAAATATATAGATGTACGTGGACACACACAGAGAAGCACACACATACACACAAATACATAGACAAATGAGCAAACACACACCCACACACAAACATCCACATTCACACAAAACACACACACACACTCACTTGTAGATAGCACATGCACACCCTTGCACACACACACAAAACACATATGCACTCACTTGTACACAGACACACACACACACATATAGAGACTCACATGCATACATAATTACATGCACACAAATGCACATATGTACACACACACACACACACACGTGGAGGTACACATGCACATGTGCACTCACATGCAAACACATACACACACACATGCACCCATGCAATCATGTGCATCTATAAAAACACACATGCCCACCCACGCACACATGCACACAAAAACCCATGCACACACACACATGCCCACACCCTTACATGCACACAAGCATATGCACATAGACACACATTTGCACACACACATACATACACACACACAAATACATATGTGCACATTCATGTGCATGCATATACACCCACACATGCAAATTCAAAAACAAGTTACGCACACATTTGTAAAGATACACACACATGGAAAAACATAGGCTCACACACATGTACACAAAGATGCATACACACATGATCATGTACGCACATACACACACACAGACTCACACATGCATACACAGTAGCACACATACATGCTAATGCATTAACACACACACAAGCACACACAAATCTACAAACATGTATACACACATAAAGATGCATATGTCCACATGCAAACACATAGATGCACACACATGCATACAAATATATATAGACGTACTCACTCACACACACATGCATGCACACTGGCACACTAAAGCATGCACACACATAAGCAATCACACACACACACACACCCACATGCACACAAACATGCAAACATGCACGTACACATACTCACATACATAAGCCAAAAACTCATGCATTCATGTCCACAAACTCACAAACATATGTAGAAATGCTTGCACAATCATAAGGATAACCTACCCACATGCACACACAAACACATGCATGCCCATACATATGTACA
The DNA here is from genome assembly GCA_023846275.1 of Vanilla planifolia. Lineage (NCBI taxonomy): Eukaryota > Viridiplantae > Streptophyta > Magnoliopsida > Asparagales > Orchidaceae > Vanilla > Vanilla planifolia. The sequence goes on along the minus strand of JAIUJO010000080.1, from coordinate 1,416,642 downwards.
AATGCTCACACATGCATGCACACACCCTAACACACACACACACAGCACACACCCACACATGTGCACACATACACTCACATGTGCATATACATGCACACACAAAGGGAAACACACACATGCTCATCTACACACACACACATGAAAACATGCACATGCACACACATAACTACACATGAACACACACATAAACAATCATGAGCACATGCACACATATCGACATGCTTTCACACACATGCACACATCATACATGAGCATGCATTCACATATACACACACCAACATAAATACACACCAACAGACACACATTCACATAAGTATGCATGCACACATGCACACACATGAATAAGCACAAAAACACTTACAAGCAAACACTTCAACATGCACATATGCACACACACACACACACACATCCTCATATACACACACATTCACACATGCTTATGCAAATGCACACACACAAAAATATGAACATGCACACACACTCACATGTAGACACAAACATGCATGTATAAATCTACACAAGTACATATCTACACATAGACACATAGGTACGCACAAATGTACATGGACATGCACAACCATAAACACACACATACATATATACATATGCACTCAAGCATTCACACACATGCTTACACACTTGCATGGACACACACATGTGCATAGACACACAGACACATACGTGTGAATCTACACACACATAAATTTGTCACACACAAGAACTCACACATCATAACACACATACACACACGCATGCATTAACCCATACAGATGCACAAAAAAACACACACATGTACCCTCACATACACCCCCTTACAGACTTGCACACACACAAACACATGCTTATACACACACATAACTGAACATGTGCATGCACATAGACACACATACATACAAGCACACATACACATAACCACACACCTGCACACACATGCACCCACAAATGTGCACATGTGCACATGCAAATGCACACACACAAGCAGACTCATGCATACACAAGCACATAACACAGAAACATGCAAATGGACATACACTGATGTAGACAATCATAGACAAACATGCATGCATACACACACACACACACACAATCATATAAATCTACACAGATGCACACAAACAAACATGCATACATGGAAAAACAACACACACAACTGCATAAAAATACATGTCCAAACACACACACACACACACACACATGAAACTCAAGCACATGCATGAATGCACACACAAGTATACAAACACACACATACTCATGCATGCATGCACAAAGATATACACACACATGTAAGTAACCATACACACACCCACACAAATACATGCAAACATGCACACATGCACAAAAAAATGCACACACACACAAACACACACACGCCTACACAAATGTGCACACACACATGCCCTTATACACAAGCACACATTCATATGCATAGGTACATACATGCACAAAAATGCACAAAAACACACAAAAAAAAATGCACAATCACATCTAGACACACAAACACACTTGCACATGTACACACATCACACACAAAAAGCATGCATGCACACACATAGCCACATGCATAGATAGACACATACATATATGAACACATAAATAGATAGACACATGTGGAAAAAACACACACACACATGGATGCACATACAAACATACACATGCACACACTTTCTTTCTCTCTCTCTCTCTCTCTCTCACACACACACACACCCAACATGCACACAAACATGCACACATGCATGCACACATGCATGCACACATACTCATACAAACAAGCAAGAAAACTCGTGTATGTATGTGCACAAACTCATGCACACAAGAACAAATGCATGCATGAATACACGAATAGCCAACACACATACACACAGTGACATACACACACAGGCACAAACACATGCTAGTAGACACGCATGAATGAATACACACACACACACAAGCATGTACACATGATTACACACATAGCATGCATGGCCACACACGTACACATATAAACACCTACACATGCATATACATGCACACATGAAGGTACACACACAAAAACAAGCACATGTACACACGCACACAAACTCACACATGCACACACATGCATGCATGCACACGTAAAGACATATTCATACACACTTGCAAATTCACACTTAGGCACGCATACACACATGCACACACCAACATAAATACACACATGCATCGACACACATTGACGCACACATGAATGAACACATGCACACACATGAACAAGTATTGAAACACATGCAAGCAAACACTTTCACAAGTACATATAGACACATGCACACGCACACACACACATTCGCACATGCTTATGCACACACATGCACAAAAATTTGAACAAGCGCAAGCACACATGCACACATAAATATGCACACACATAGATACACACTTACATGGACACACATATACAAATAGGAAGACTGACATGCATGCACCTATACACACAAAATTTTTTGTATACACACACATAGGAACCTACAAACCATAACACATGCACACATGCATGGATGCCCCCACACACACATGTGCAAGCATGAACACACACAAACAAACATATATACAAACATATGTGCATGTACCTACACAAACATGCAAATGCACATGCACAAGTGCAAGCAAGCACACACATGTGCTCACATGAACATGCAAAGGCATACACACACACATGCACATACAAGCTCTCTCATACCTCACACACACATAGAAACACTCATGCACATATACATACATGCACACACCGACACACAAGCATATTCACAAACATAAAAATATAAAAACACACACACACACACACAAAATGATATATTCACGCAACCACATGTATGCATCCAAAAAAATGCACCCACACATACACACACTCACCCAATACACAAACACACACATTCTTGCATGTATGCATAAAAGCACAAACAAATACGTAGACACACACACATATACACACATAGACACACTTGCATAAACACAAAGATGAATACACACACACAACACACACATGTGCAGATGCACACATGCACATGCACACACACATGAACACACACATGTACAAACACACTTGTAAAAAACATGTACACACATGCATAGACTGATGGTCAAACAAATGGGCATAGACGTACACACACATGCACACAAAAATTGGCATGCACATGCACATAGTCACACATATACATGCATGAAAACACTGGCATACATAGGTACACACATGCACATGTACACATATGCACACGGACACATGTTTAAACACATACACATGGCCATGGACACACACCCACATAAAATGCACAAACAAACAAACAAACAAACAAACACATGTCCACAAATAGTCATGCATAGCTACATATAAAGACACCCACATACACACACATGCATTGTATGTAGGCAACACACAAAATGATGTGCATGTACAAATGCACATATGCATACATGAATAAACAGACATGAAAATAGAAATTGTGAAGTAGACACACACCCACACATGCAAATACGCACACAGACACCTACATGCACATGCACACAAACTGATGCACTCATACACATAGACAGACACAAGCATGCCCACATGCACATATGCACACAACAACATGTGCAGACATGCACTCACATGCACACAAGCTCATGCACACATGTGCACAAACATGTAAAAGAACGTACATACTTGTTTCTATAGACACATACATTCACGTACACACATACATCCATACACACAAATGCATACATACCAAGACAATTATGCACACACACATGCACGTACAAACACGCAAGCCTACACACTAGCACAAATGCACAAATATGCACACCCAAGAATGCACACATGTGCATGTGCACAAACATGCACGTAAACACACTCACACACATGCACATGCACACACACATCCACTACCAAACACATGCACACATTCATATAGTGCACACACACACACTTGAACACACAAACAAAAGCCCACATGCCTTATTCATTCATGCACATACACATACACGTGCAAATGAGCACACACAAACAAAGATGCACACGCAGACCCACACACTTGCAAAAATGTACTTGCACATACACACCCCTACACATGCACTCTCTTACACAGGCAAATGCACATGTATACCCACATGCAAGCACATGCAGATATAGCAATCCCACATACATGCACAAACACACATGAAAATAAATATGCATATTTGCATATGCATGCAAACACACACACACACACACACACCTAAGCACATGTATACACACGACAATTCAAACACACATGTGCACAAACATGCACATTTGTGCAAACACACATGCATGAAGAAATACGCATGTGCATGCACACCCACACAAAGACACACATACATGCATGTGCACCAAAACACACACACATGCGTGTAAGCACAGACTTGCACACACCCACACATATGAACACACACATGTGCATGTAAGCAAACACATACATACCCATGCATGAATAAGTACATAAAGATGCACACATGCACACACACACACATACACACACACACACATAGATGCACATGCACAAGTGCACACACAAACACATAGACATGCACACACATACACTCATGGAAATATGCACACACACACACATACACCTAAGCATGTGCATAGACATTCACATAGATCTTCACCCACACATAACACACACCTACACACACATGTACCCACACACATAGACAAACCCATGCACAAACACACTCACCCATACTTGTACGCACGCACGTGGATGTGCACACACACAAAACTGCACTAGCATTCGCACATGCCCTAACACTTTGAAACACATAAACATGGATGCACACACATATGTACACACAAACATGTGCATCTATACACACATATATGCATAAGCACACAAAAAAATGTGCACAAATAAACACACACATATACATGAATAATACATGCAGACTCACATGCACACACACACACACTTGCACTCTCTTTCATCAGCACTCACACACATGCATGCAAATACACACTCACATGCACACACACACACACACATGTACACACAAGTGCACTCATGTATACACATGCACATGCACACTCACATACACACACAAACATATGCATGTACCAACGCACACATACAAATGCACAACACACATATGCCTTTACGCATGCATGAGCAAGCACATGCATAGACTCATATGGACACATGAAGGCACATACACATGTGCCCACACAAATATGTAAGCACATGCTCACACCCAAACATGTGCACATACACACACATGCATGCACAAAGACAAACATGCATTCATGCACACTAAAGCATGCACACACATGGCACACTCTAAAAAAGACACGTACAAACATGCATGCACAATCACACACATAGAAATGTGCCAGCAAGCACATATGCACACATACACATATGCATGCACACTCAAACAAAAACAAACATCGACATAAATGTAAACACACTCACACACACGCACACACGTATGCACAAACACAGATGAACACACTAGTACTAGCACACTTACATGCATATACACACAAACAAACACAACACATACACAAATACACTTGCACACACAAGAATACACACCTACAAACACACACACACAAGTACACACACATGCACACCACTACACACACCTATTTAGAATCAAGCACATGCATATATGCACATACACTCAAACACAAACACAAACACATATGCACATAAAATCACAAACATGCACACACACAAACACAAAGGCACACACACATGTGCATACATGTCTGCACACACATGCACACAAACACATAAATACACATTCACATTCATAAATGCACACATGCATGCATGCATGCACATATGAACACACACACACAGACATGCTCACACAATCACACATGTGCTTGTTCATATACATACATGCACATGAGTATGTGCACAAACACATGCATACACACACAAGCACAAGCACACAAACTCTAACATACACACACATACACATACACACACTTGCACTCACATGAACACAAACTCATGCACAAAACACATGTATATGTTCATACAAAGGCACGGATGCACACAAGTAGACCCATATGCATACCACACACACAAACATACACATGCAAACACATAGCCACACACACATGTACAAATACAAATGCACACACACAAGTGCACAAACACACATACACATGCTCAAGCATGGATACTTGCTCATAGGAACACACATGCACCTGCACCCAAATAGGTACACACACATACAAATATATGCACATATCCACAAACAATGGAACACAAGTAGACAAACATGCATATGCACACATACATAAACACATAAACAATCATAAACACATAGACACATGCATACACAAACACACATATTGAGATGCACATGCATAAATATGCATGCACACACACATTTACACATACAAACATACACACACGTACACACCTAAACAATCACACATGTACACAAAAAAGGAAACAGACACATGCTCACAAAAAATGAAACACACACACATGCACACACATGCACACATAAGCACACATATGCACACACTCATATGCACACACACACACATGCACATACACATACACATATACACATGCATAAAACACTAGCTCACACATGCATGAATGTATGCACACACATGCACACATACGTACACATGCTTACACATTAACACATGCCCAAAAACTTGCACACACATACAAACATACTTGTGCACACACACACATTCCTGTGTATTCATTGTCACATAAACACATGCATTTGCTTTTACATGCATGCACACCCACGAACATGCACGTGTGCACATGCACAAGCACACAAACACATGAACAAACATAGGCACACACACACAAGCATTCACATGCACAAACATGCACATGCATAGGCCCTCACACATGCTCACACGCATGCACGCATAAGCATTCACACTTACACACATACTCGCATGCTCACGTAGGCATGCACACACACATGCACACTCATCCATAAACACATATGCACACACATGTGCACATGCATGCACACCCACACACACACTTGTATGCATGCAAACACTCACACAAACACATCCACACATACACACATGCACACACAAACTTGCATCCACACACACACACACACATACACAGATAGGCACAAAACAACACATAGGCAAACAAACACAAGCACAAACTCACAAACACAAGAAAAGGATGAATACACTTAGACATACATAAATGTGTGCCCTTACTCACACACACAAACAAGCATACACACATACACAGACATAGGTACTGATGCACACATACATGCACACATGTTTGCAAAATTGTAGTCATGCACACAAACAAACATGCACATACACACATATGATCACACACACATCTATGGACAAACATATAAACATGCATGCATGCACACACAAACACATACACATGTACATGCAAATACACCCATGCATAAGGCACACTTTTGCACAATGCACAAACATGTGCACAGACACACAGACATAAGCTTGCACACACACACAAGTACATATAAACAAAAAAACACACACCCATACACACATGCACACACATACACACACATACAAGCATAGACACTAACAAGCACATAGAAAATGGCACTTGCAAACACACATACTCACACGTGCACATTAATGAATGCACAAACACACACACATAGGCACACACACATAAATGGGTACTTGGAAGCACATGTGCCCACACAAGTACACACACATATGTACTCACACACAAACACTAATGCACACACCCACATGCACATGCACATAAACATGCATTTATAAGCACACATGCACACATACACACATACACACATAATCACAAACACACACAAATACACACATACATACACACACAAAAGCACACACATATACTCACACACACACACACATATGCACACATGCATATGCACACATGCTTGTATAAATACATAAACATACAATAATGCATGCACACCAACATACACACACATGCACATGCACATAAGCTTGTACACACACCCACACACTTACACAGATAAATGCATGAACACACAAAGCATAAACATGCATGATTGCACACACATATTCACACACTCAAGAACACTTACATGCATGAATGCATCACACATACATATGCACATACACCATGAGAAACCATACATGTGCACAAATAGGAAGACATAAGCATATAAACAAGCATACATGAACATATAAACAAGCAAACACACATACACACATACACACATATGCACACACACACATGAACACACATACATGGATGCAAGAATACACCTACCTCTTTGCACACACACAAGCACACACACAAATGTGCAATCATGCACAGACATAGAAACACCCACATGCTATGTAATAACACACATACACAAGAATGGACATTCACAGACATAGATACGTAAAAGCAGCCACACATACGTTCCACACACTTACACACACTTTCATACATATGAAAGTATCCACACACACACATGCACATATACACGTGCAAACCCACACACATACACACAGATACATGCATGCACACATGCAAAAGCTCATAGACACACACATGTACACACACTCAGCACATTGCCACAAAGAAAAACTCACACAAGCACATTAAGAAGTACACATGCACATGTACGTGAACACAAATAAAACACACATAAGCACAAATACACATGAATACACACACATGTGCATACACATACCTGTGGCACACATGAATGCACATGCTCACAGAGCCAAATACCCACATTGTCACATGCACACATATGCATGCATAACACACACAAACACATACATGGATGTGCATGCATGCATACATAGACACATACATGCACACTCACACACAGACACACACACATGTGCATGCATGCACAAGCACACACTCATAAGCAAGTGCAGACACACATAGAGAGATGTATAAGAACACACATGCATGCACACATGTTCACACTCACAAACACACACACACACACACTCATGCACAGACACCTCTATATGAATGCATGTATGCACAAACAAATGCATGCACCCACCCATACACGCATACAGACATAGATACACGTGCACACCCATACATACACAAATATATGCACACAAACCAAGTCCCACAAACCATACACAAATGCACATGGATGAACACACATCCATACACACATAAGAACACAAGAATATAGACATGCACATGCAAACACACATAAATACACAAACACACATTCATAAACATAAGTACATGCACAAGCACAGACGCGTACATACAAGCACATGCACACCTATGCACACACATGTACACATAGTCATGCATGGACACTGACATGCACACACATACAAACAATCAAAAATGTGCACACACACACACACACATAAAAGCATGCTTAAGTTTTAAGTTCTTATAAGATTAAGTGCTATAATGCTCACTTAGTCACAAAAGCATACAAAATAAAAACATACTTATGTGATTGATGTTCTAAAATTAAAGAATTGCTTAACAAATTTTAAAAATTATAATGCATAAAAACTTTAAAAAAAATTATTTTTTATATTTCATAATATATTCCATTAAATTGTAATTATATAAATTAAAGAAAAATTATTTTTATTAATTATAAATGATAACATATATTTTTATAGTTTAAAGTATATATTGAAAAGTGCAATGTGAAAAGAATTTCTTAATCAATATTAATTGATGGGATAAAAAGAGAGTGCTAATGAAGATAGGAATGCTTGAAGTGAGATGGAGTCCTTGAAAGATAAGAGACAAATAAAAAAGAAAAAATATTTTTAGTATGTACACAAAAGCATTATATGTCAATTCACATTTTATAATTACAAATTTGTGAAGAAATAATATTTTTCATTATATTTATATTTTTAGTTCATAGCATATTATAAGTTCATTAATATTAGAAGGTTATAACTTATGCTATAAGCATGTGTTTATAATAATTTTGATAAATTCACTAAATAATAATATTATCATACCAATAATATAACAAAAATATTCAACTAAATTTTCTTATACATAAAATATCTTAATAGATATTTGAAGAGGGAATAATAGAAAGTGTTAGAGGAGAAACATGGAAGAAAATAAAGAGAAGAGACATACAAAAAAGAGAAAAATTGAGAGGAGAATAAATGAAATAAAGGGAAAAAGAGGAATGATAATGAAAGAAACTTTACAAAAGAATAAAAAGAGAAAATTGGGAAAATGAGAGTGAACATGTTGAAAAAGAAGAGAGTTAAGGAGTAGAAAGGGAGATAAAAAGTGACATAATGGAAAAAAGAGTGAGATAGAAGGCATTGGAAGGAAATGGGGGATAGGGAGAAGTGGAGTGGTAAAGTGAATTATGTAGATAAAAAGGTATAATAGAGAAGAGAAAGAGAGAAAAAAATTGTTAGAGAGAGACATGGAAAGATATTTAAGGAACATTAACTAAAATGTAGAGCAAGCAAGGAAAGTGAGGATGCAAAGAGAGGAAATAGGAGATGGAGATAGTAAATAATAACGTGAATAAGGGAGAAATAAGAGAAAAAAGGGTCAGAGGAGAGTGTGAGTGAAAGACAAAGAGATACAAATAAGAAATACAAATAAGAAATACAAATAGGAGAATGATAATGGGATAAAGAATAAAGGAAGAGATTCTGAGTGCCATAGAGACAAAGATTAATGGCTGAGAGAAATAATTAAGTCAAAATTATTTCACAATAATTTAACTTGTAGTTTTTATTAATATTAAAATGTTAATAACTTATAATATGAAGTATTATTTGAAAGCAATAAAAAACTTTTGTAATTATTTTTTATATTGTTAATATTAAAAATAAACGTTGACTATTATTTTATGATTATTTAAAAAGAATGTATAATCTTAAAAGTTAATTAAATAATAATTAATATTACTTATTCTAATATATTTCCTCATATGATATGAAATAGACAATAAATATAAATAACTTTTGATATTAATGATATAATTTTAAGTAATTTATGTTATATAATATATTATTTTATTAAAACATTTTATACACATCATGTTTATATTATAATTAAATAATGTTATTTTAACCACATTATAATTGATTTAAGTAATATTACATATAATTAAAGATAGTAAAATTAATATTTTATTATATCATATTATGAGTTATTTTTAACACTCTGTGAAAATGGTAGCAATGTTATGCACAAAATAGTAATAAAGAAAAATAAATGTTGACATTATAAAATATCATACATAATAATATTATCTATCAATAAACATTAAAATGTGAAACATGAGAACTTCTCAAGAGACTGTTTATACCAAAATGACTATCAATGAAACATTATTATCTTTTTTATTCTAATGACATCTAGCACTATCATGCCATAGTTGTCCCACACATACACATGAGCCATAAAAATGTACTTTTAAAACTATGGTCCCAAAGATAATGAATTTCTTCAAACATTTTATTAATTAACATTGGTATACACTTTAAAAAACATTTTACATTTATTATATTTGTAATCATACTTTCCAATGATTGTAATTTATTTTAGTTGAATTAACAAGAAATTATGTATAATATACTTTTATTTGAAGTGAAAATCGAAACATAATAATTATTTTAACAAACACATAATTGTTTAATCATACCTTAATAACCATATATCATTATATACATTGTACATAAGTTTTTTTTAATTATCTTACATGGAAAAATTATATATTATAAATAAAAAATACATATTATAATTTCAAAAGTAATAATTATTTTATTTTTATTTGTAGTTTTGTTGCTTAAAGAATTATGTCTATTAGCATTAGTATATTATAAGATATATTATGAGGACATGTTACGCCTTAGTGTTTGATAAGTCAAGCATAAATGTTTATATTTCATATGGGCTTGTTCTAAAATAAAATTATTAATATTCAATTAAGAGAAGCCATGAACTTTAGATGTCTAAAATAGTGGTCTTCAAGGCTCTTGGAGTCATGGCAAGCTTCAAGAAAATTGAAGACACACACTAAAGTTTTCATACTTGATTTTCTTTTTATTTGTCTTAAATTTGATATATCCAAATTTTGAGATGATGTGGCAAACTAATATTATTAATATTTAAAAATGTTATAAAACTAATAATTATTGAATTTTGATTTTTGGGTCAAGCATTATTGACGAAAAGTATAGACATTGGTATTTGATTTTTTAAAATTATTTGAAAATTATTTTTCATGGATTTCTTTTCATACTCATTTGGACAACTTATGATACTATGATAATATAAAATTATTTTGGTACACTTATATTTAAAATTGTTGCACAACAATTCCCAAAACACCCAAAAACAACGTTACTCTCGGGAATTTTCCCTGTAGCTTTGGGTGGGTCGACCCGTCCCGACCACTGGCCCGTCCAGGCTTTTAGGAATTAAAAAATAAATAAAGATAAGAATTGGTGGACAAATCCAAAAGGGGCGCCTATAGTCCAAAGGAATTCAGGGCACAAGCAATGCTGAACGGAGCACGACAAATTCAGGCCACAGGCGACACTAAACGTAACATGACCAATTCAGCCCGTAGGCAATGCTAAACAGAACAGTGTGAGATCAAGTCAACCCAAACCAAGTGATTAAATCTTGGAAAAGGAAGGGGGAAGCCAACCTAAAGCGTCTCAATAGTCATACAAACTAAATTCCTTATAAAGTGCAACAACAAAGTTATTTGGGCAACATGAGACTAAAGTCCAATTTGATTGTCAAAGAAGACAGAAGGGCAAGCGAGATCAGATGATAGAGATTAATTAACGTAAAATGAAAAGTAGGAGAATCAAACCTGGGCTAATCAAATATGCACCTGGACATGTAATCACTACGATAACTATTTTAATTTGACTAGTTTTTAGACACATTATACTAATACATGCCAGACACGTGCGTGCAATGAAAAGGTCTAGATCAAGGCTACTTAGATCCAATGGCTGGGATTAATCTCGAACGGTAAAAATGAGATTCAATCAGAAAAGTTCATTTTTGGGCGTCGAATCGGACAGTTGCTGCTTTCCGTTCGTTACCCAAAGGGCTAGTTCATTTTAGAGCCGTTAGAAGTTATTTTAGAGCTACAAATTTAAGCTATATAAATAGAGAATGATGAAGAACATCTATGGGTTACATTTGCAAAGACCCCAAAGCTTTTAGATCACGATTTCAAGCAAAATCAAGTGAATACGGTGCTTCCAATTTTATAAAGAGAAAGTGGCAAGAAGGATTTTGAAATTAGACGTTTTTTGCTTCTACAATCTTTCAATCTCTATTCCTCCATTTTTTGGTCATTTGTGCCTCCTATTTCTCTTAAAGTTATTTTAAGTTTTGTCAATTTTTTTATTCTTTCCTTTGGGATAAGCTCATCCTGGCATTGTGCAAAAGCCTGGGGTTTGAGTTGAGCTCGAAAAAACTCAAGTAGGTTCGGGATTAGCTGTAGGAAAAATCCCAAGTAAGTTTGAGGTGAACTGTACCAAAAACCTCGCTTGTAATTTGGTATTTTTAGTGTTGTTTTTCCCAACACTGGTTGGGGGTGTATGTAGGCTTGATTTTGAGTCGAACCACATTAAAAATCTTTTGAGTTATATTTTTTCTTATTCATGTGTAAAAGATTTAATATTTAATTGAAACCGAAAAATCGAAAGAAAATTTTATTTACCACAATTAAACCCCCCTCTTGTGGGATTTTCTTAATCACAAAGAACTTCAATTGGTATCAGAGCGAGGAATCCCAATTTACATTAATAACATCACGTGGGAGTTTCTCTTGTGCTAACAGAAAGTTTTTCACATAATTTTTTTGGTTTTGAGATTTTTGGTTTTATGGCTTGCTCTTTGGTTGAGATGAGTGCAACATTGTGTGAAGGTTTTTCTTCAAATCAGCCTCCCTTATTTAAAAGAGAATTTTACTTGTATTAGATAAATTGTTTTAGAATTTTGATTTAATCTATCGATTTAGAATTATGGGTAGTTATGACTAAGCCTTCTTCTTCCTAGAAATTCTTCTACTAATGAAGTCAAGCCTTTTAGTGAGCTTAATGTTGAGCACAAAAGATTGGCTCAATTAAATGCTAGGGCATTGAACTATCTTCATTGTGAAATTTCTCCTAGTAAGTTTACACAAATTATGAATTTGCATACGGCTTTTGAGGTGTGGAAAAAACTCAAAGTTACTTATGAGGGTGACTCACAAGTGAAAGAGACAAAAATTAACATCCTCACCCATGACTATGAACTTTTTAGAATGAATCTCGATGAGAGCATTAAAAGTATGTTTTTACGATTTAATGATATTACAAATGGCTGGGCAAATCTTGGGAGGGCATTCTCAAATGGTGATCTTGTAAGAAAAATTTTGAGAATCCTTCCAAAGGAATATGATCCCCTCGCAACTATTAAAGCAGCTAAAGATATCAATAAACTTTCATTGGATGAACTTTGTGGGGAACTTCTCACCACCGAAATAGAGATGGCAAGGAGACTTACGAAGAGGCTTCTACAAGCAAGCTAAAGCATGAAAGGAAGAAGGAAGAACCCATGGTCTTCAAAGCCACCAAATGTGATTCAGATTCTACTTCCACCTCTTCCATGGATTTGGAGGATGAGGTAAGTTTTCATTTTAATAGTTTAGCAAAAAATTTGGGAAAAAGTTTTCTTAGTAGGAAATGAAAGAAGAAGAGAAATAAGGAGAGGAAGAGGCCACCAACTTTTTTTGAGTGTGGTCAAACTAGTCATTTTAAATCGAAATGTCCAAAACTTAAGGACAAGCATATGAAGGAGGAAAAGAAGAAGAAGAAGAGCTTGAAGAAAAAGAAAGCTTTCCAAGCTATATCGAGTGCCTCTGAAGATTCGAATGTTTCAAGCTCAAGTAGAGGAGAAGAAGGGATGATATGTTTTATGGCAAATGAGGCATCTTCAACATCCTCAAGTGAAGAAGAAGAAGAAAATGAGGTAAGCTCTTGGACAAGAGATAATTGAAATTATGAATGCCTTGCCTTGACTTCTTTAATGAGTACTCATAAAAAATTAAAAAAGGTTTACAAAGAAAAGTTGAATTGCTTGATTTTGTTATGAAAGAAGATGAAAAGAAAAAGATAAAAAATCAACATATATATGATGAAAAATCTTCCCTTATTATTTAAAATATTTCTTTAAACCATGATATTTTGGTTTTAAAAGAAAAAATACAATTTTCTAAGCATGCTAAAATAAGAAAAACTTGACATACTTCTCAGGCTTCATAAGCTTATTGTTCTTCACATGTCTTCAATTTTAAAAAACCTAAATACATAAGCATTCCTAAGCTGTCAAATATTGTTTTCTTTTATTGTTGCAAACTTGGACATACTATGAAAGATTGCTTTTTCAGAAGAAACATGTATGCACAAAAAAAAATTTTAGATGGATTGTTAAGAATGAGAACATGAAACCTCCATTTAGTGCTTAACCCAAGCTTGCTTGGGTTTCCAAGAGTAGAACTTAGAAGACTAGAAGAAAAGGTCTCCAAAATATTTGGAGACATTCTATGATAGGCCTAGGACATTTAGAAAACTTAAATTGATGATTTAGTTTAGTGGTATACTTCTAATTTAGATTTTACACCTTATATAATCAAAATCGAGAAGAAAATCAAAATCCACATATTGGGTATTCATCTATTAGAAAAGCATATATATTCTTTAATCTAGAATCATATGGTAGAGGAAATAATACATGTGTTTGATGAGTCTATCCAACTAGTTTGTGAGAAGAATTTAGAAAATAAAATAAAATTATTAAAGGACTTATATTTGAATAAGAATGAAGAAAAAATAGAAAATCTAGAAGTTAAAAAAATAATTTATCTAGATGATGAAAATTTGTAACCTCGCATCCAAAGGATTTGATCATTAGGAGATGATTTACCAATTATTCAGATTTATGTTTTGGTAGTAGAAAAGAAGAAATATGTAAAGAATTTGGAGATCTTATGATTAAGGAATTTGAAATGAGCATAATGATAGAGCTAATTTTTTTTCTTAGGATTTCAAATAAAACAACTTCAAGACTATGGTCACACCTATTAGAATTGATAAAACTAGTGAATTAGCATTAGTTAAAAATCAAGTTCAACATTCTAAGACTAAGCAAATAGATGTTAGATATCACTTTATTAGACACCAAGTGACCAAAGGATTAGTAAAATTAGAGTGTGTTCCCATTAAGATTGAATTGGCTAATTTTTTTACCAAACCTACACCATCGGAGTAATTTCAAATATTAAGGGAACAATTAGGAATTTTAGACATTGCTTAGGGTTCACTCCCTTTTGATGGCGTCAAAGGGGGAGAATAGTTAAGAGTTAGGGGAGCATCAAGATAGGGGGAGCATGTTAATTCTTAATTTCCTCTTTAAGAATTTTCTCCTTGAAAATTAATTTTATCTATTTCGTCACATTTTTGTATCTAAAACATTTGTCTTGCCATCACCAAAAGGAGGAGATTGCTATACCCTTTTGTTTGATGATTCAAGCATAAATGTTTATATTTCATATGGGCTTACTCTAAACAAAATTGTTAATATTCAATTAAGAGAAGCCATGAACTTTAAATTTCTAAAATAGTGGTCTTCAAGGCTCTTGGAGTCATTGCAAGCTTTAAGGAAATTGATGACATGCACTAAAGTTTTCATACTTGATTTTCTTTTCATTTTTCTTAAATTTGATATGTCTAATTTTGAGATGATGTGGCACACTAGTATTATTAATATTTTAAAATGTTATAAAATTAATAATTATTGAATTTTTATTTTTGGGCCAAGCATTATTGACGAAAAATATAGATATTAGTATTTGATTTTTTAAAATTATTTAAGAATTTTTTTAAGGATTTCTTTTCATAGTCATTTAGAGCACTTATGATACTATGATAATATAAAATTATTTTGGTACACTTATATTTAAAATTTTTGCACAAAAATTTCCATAAAACACCCTAAAATGATGTTACTCTCGAGAATTTTCACTGTAGCATTGGGCAGATCAACCTGATGCGACCACTTGCCCGTCCAGGATTTTAGAAATTATAAAAATAATAAATATAAAAATTGGTGGACTAACCCCGAAGGGGCGCCCGTAGTCCAAAGGAATTCAAGGAGCAGGCAACGTCGAATGGAGCACGGCAAATTCAGGCCGCAGGCAACACTGGACTTAACATGGAGAATTCAGCCCGTAGGCAATGCTATACGGAACAGTGCGAGATCAAGTCAACCCGAACCAAGTGATGAAATCTTTGTCAAAGGAGGAGCCAACCCCAAGCAGCTGGCGAATCATACGAACCGAATTCCTTAAAAAGCACAATTGCAAAGTTATTTGGGCAATGTGGGACTAAAGTCCAATCTAATTGTCAAAGAAGGTGGAAGGGCAAGCAAGATCGGATGGCTGAGATTAATCAATGTAAAATGACAAGCAGGAGAATCATACCCTGGTTGAGCAGATATGCAACAGGACGCGTAATCAATACGATAACTATTTTTAGTTTGACTAGTTTTTGGACACATTAAACTAATACATGTCGGACACCTGCGAGTACTCAAAAGGTCGAGATCAAGGCTGCTTAGATCCAACGGTTGGGATTTATCTCGAATGGTGAAAATGAGATTTAGTCAGAAACGTCAATTTTTGGGCCCCGAATTGGGCGGTGGTTGCTTTTCGTGCATTACCAAAACGGTTAGTTCATTTTAGAGCCGTGATTTTAGAGCTCAAATTTAAGCTCTATAAATAAGGAATGATGAAGAACTTCTATGGGTTACATTTGCTAAGATCCCAAAGCTTTCAGATCACGATTTTGAGCTAAATCAAGTGAATACGGTGCTTCCATTTCATAAAGAGTGGCCAAACTAACTCTCCTATAAGACTCCTTATTTTGTCATTCTTCTCTTTATTCAATTTATTCTTTATTCTCTTTATCTCCTTTATCTCTTATCATGTTTTACTTTTTCTCATTCTCTTTAATGAATCATCTCTCTCTTCTTTCTTTATTAATATTTTCCTTTTTATCCCTTATTTATAATTCCATGACTCCACTCTCTTCTAGTGTACTTAGCTCCATCACCATTATCACCAATTTAGTTCCATCAGTTAACATTAATTAAGTAATATATCATATTATGCAAATTGGTATATCTTTTAAACAATAAATTTACATTTATTACTTTTAATAAGAAAAATATATGTTAGATTATTATTAATGTTATTCTATAATTTCATCTTTTATTTCTTAATAATATGAATGCTATGACATCATTATCATTTTCATAAAGTATTAATTATAACATTTCTTATAATCTAGTGAAATAATAACCTAAATATAATTTAATTTTGGGAAATATAAGTTATAAAAATTATAATAATGCAAAACTAATATATATTTATAATTGTATATACATGTTTTGCATAAAAAATATTGAATGTACTAATAATATATTATTGAACATGAACTCCCTAATTTTATTTAAATGTTTACATTAACGAAAATAATAATTTAAATTATTTGTTATTAATTAGATATTAAAGTAGCAATATTTGAATATATTATAAAACATTAAAATAAAATTGTCTTAAGAGATATATATTCACAAAAATTTAGAAAATGTCGTATTAAGATAACTATTTTTGTCATAATAACCAAAATAATGTGATCTTCTTGACATTTTATGTAGTCAAAAACACTAACATTATTGCATTAGATCTCACTAGAATGCAAAAGTTATGCAGGCTTTGGTAAGAGAAGTATTTGGATAGGGGACATGTTGAGAAGTCATAACGAACATTTGTTTTCATAGTATTAGTTTTTCTAATTAACCAAAAAAAAATTTAATAATATGTTAATGTTAATAAGTAACATAATTATGAATGATATTTTATAAGTTCCTCTTTTGTTTTTATTTAATAATCTCAACTTTGCAATGTTTATATTTTTTGAAATACTTTTAAATAAAGCATTTCAAATGATATAATAAATTTATAACTTTGTTATAATCTAAGGTTTAATAATACATCTTACATGAACTACAATAAAGTATAATTAACATACTTATAATAATAAAAAAGATCTTTACTATAACAAAAATTATTATATAATATAAAATACCTCAAAACATATAATGAATATAGAATATTACTTATATTAAGTTTTTAAATTATTTCATAAGAAGAATATAACATAGAATAATGGTATTATCTATTATTTAATTATTTTTTAAAAATTAATTTACTTTGCTATTTGTTCTCTTTATCTCCACTTCTCTCTATTTATTATCTTTTCCCTTTCTTTTCACTCAACCACCTCTTTTTTCTCTTTTTATTATTGATTGCCTTTTTATCTCTCTTATATAGTCATGACTCTTTATCTTCTAATATACTTATCTCAATCTCAATTATCTCGTTTTTTTAGTTTAGCTAATTAATATCAATCAAGAAATCACTGAAGTTACCAATCTAATATATATTTTCAATAATAAAAATATATTTTATTATTTATAATTAATAAATAATTTAACTATTTTTATTTATTAGAATTATAATTTTGTGGAAATAATTTTTGTGGAGGAATATTTACTTTAAGGGAAATAATACATTAATAATAACGTATGAATTCAATATAATTAAATTGTTAATATTGAAATATATTATGACATGTATAATAAAAGAAAAATTATTTTTCAAAATATATATTCATGATAATTTTAAAAAAATTCTAGAATAGTTCATTATTTTCATTATAACAATCACACAAGTATGATGTTTTTTTTGTATGCATACCTTGCCACACTAGTGATACAACATACAATGTCATTAGAACTCCAAAGTTAAGCACTCTAAGGTGAGAGCAATTTTTGGATTCATGACCACTTTAGAAGTTCACATGTAGGAGAGCTTCTTCAAAGCATTATTTTTTCTAGCAAATGGATGTTGATTTTAGTAATAAATTAAGATTTATAAATTCTATAATTAAAGATAATATTTTATTATATCCATTTTAGCTGTTATTTATTAATATTAGCTTTATAACATAGTTATCATTTTTGTATAATATCACATACAACATAAAACAATATATAATAAAATAATAAATATAGCATAATTGAGTTTTGTGAAACATAACCAATATCATCTATGATAAACTACAATTAATATATCTTTCTAATCGCATATACATATTATGAATAAAGTTTTTTCAATATAATAATAAATTACATAACATAAACTACATAAAATTATTTCATGAACATTAAAAATAATTTATATTATATCAAATGATTATAATATCTCAGAATAATGTTATTGTTTATTATTTAATTAAATTTTCAAAAACTATATAATAAAAATACTATTAAACTAGTAGTCAATATATGCTTTAAATTTGTGTAATATACTAGAAAATAGAAAATGCTACATTTTTTGTTATCTTTTAATATTATTTAATTTAATATATATCTAATATGTTAATATTAACAAATATTATAAGTTAAATCCTTGAGATTTAATTCTTACTTATTTATTTTGCTTACTTGTTTCTTTTTATATTGATAATGCTAACATTCTCTTATTTTCGTCTCTTTATGACAATCATTCCCTTTTTGTCTTCCCCATCTCATCTCTATATTCATGTTGCATGCATTGGTGAGAGTTGTATTGGGTTTGATGACATCATTGGAAGTCCTCATGTTGCACATATTTTTTCATAGCATTTATTTATTTTTGATAAATAATAGTTGATATTATAAACAAATAATTATAAATAAAATAAATATTAATATTATTTTATAATTTTTATCTTAGTTATTTCTTATTAATTTAAACTTTATAGCATTGTTATCATTTTCATATAGTAATAAATATAATACTGTATAAAATAAAATAAAATAATTATTTTTATATAATTTAATATTTCTTAACATAACTTATATTAATAAAATTATGCTATATATATATTAATAATTGTGCATAAATGTTATGTATAAAAGTTATTCAATATTATAATAGTATATTAAAGAACTTATTCTACTTAAAATTATATTATGAATATGAAATATTATTTATAATTATTATATTAGAAATGAGAGGAAGTCATGGAGATGATTAAATGAAGAGAAAGACAAAAAGAAAGACGAAAGAGGGAGAAGATAAAAGGAGTTAAAGAGGATATATAATAAAGTAAAAGGGACAAAAAAAATAAAAAAATAAAGATAGAGTAGAGAAAAGTTGTTTAGAAGACCAAAAGATAGAGAAAGTGTGATAAATAAGAGAATGTTAATAGAAAAGAAAAGAAAGTTGGAGCTATTAAAATAAAGAGAAAGAAGTGAGAGAAGTAGTTATGCTGAAGTTATATCTTAATAATTTAACTTATAATATTTATTAATTTTAACTTGTTGAATATCTAGTTATAATTATTATTAAATGTAACTTAGATTTTTTAAGTTTTATAGTATTTTGGTGCATAAGCAATGTTTAAAATATATGTTTATTATTAGTTTAACACTTCCTCTCACTTCTACTATACTTATCTCCTTCACCACTATTTTTTCTTTTCGCCCATCAAGTAGTATTAATTTATAATTAACATGCGTTGCATACTTTAATATATATTTAAGTAATGTATGTATATTTTCTTATTTACTTCTAAAAAATCCATTTTCTTTTTATTTTTTAGTACTATAACATTGTAAAAATAATTCTTATGAATGAATATTTACTTTAATTTGAATATATATATATATATATATACATAATTTCATAATATTTTAATATAACCAAAATTTTAATATATGAATATTTTATGACATTTACAAAAAAAATAAATAGTTTTTTAAAGTGTTTATGTATGATCATTAAAAACTTTCTTGAATAGTTTGTTATTTTCAAAACAATAATTGCATAAGAACAATTTTCTTGTTTTTTATGCAAGTCACCACACAAGCATTCCATAATTAAATCTCATTAGAACTAAAAGATTAAGTATGATTAGGGAGAATAATATCAGGATGAGATACCTTTCGAGAAGACCTCATGTTGCACTAACTTCTACATAGCATTCATCTTGTTAATAAACAACAATTGATTTTAATAAGATGTTATCTCATATAAATAAAATAATTATGAACTATAACTAATGATTTTTAATAAGAACTATGATTTAATGAAACTAACTCTTATGTATGAATGTTTACTTTAGCAAAAATAATGACATACATAACTTCTTATTAATTAAATATAGTTAAGGTATTATTACTTTAATATATTAAACTTCTATAATAAAACTAAAATATTTTTTAAAGTTTTTATTCATGATGATTTAGAAACTTTCTTCAAAAGTTAATCATTTCTTGGACTAAAATCACACAAGTACATTGTCCTACTATTATATACAATTGTGATCACACCAACATTACGACATTGGTTCATTTTAGAATTCCAAAGATATGATTGCTTTTGTAAGAATAGTATTAAGAGGGAGGAAGTTTTTAGAAGTCCTTGTGTAACACCTATTGTTTTCATAGAATTCATTTTATTATTGAGTGATTATTAATTTTAATAATATGTTAATATTTATAAATAATATATTTATGAATGATAATTTATATTTTTAATTTTAATTATGTCTTATAAGATTGCCATCATTGTCATATAAGTTTAAATAATTACACTTTAAAGAATATTATAAAATAATACCTTTAAGATAATTTAATGTCGAGCAGCATAAATTAAGTAGAATTTATATATATTTATAATAGTATATACAAACTATGTGTAAAAGTTTTAAAAGATAATGATAATATAATACAAAAATAAAAACTACCTTAAATTATATCGTAAATATAAAATATTATTATATTAATTATTAATATTATGTTAAATGAAGGTAATATCTTAAATTGATGATAATATTTATTATTTAATTAAGATTTTAAATTATAAATATTTATAAAATGATATTAGGTGATATCTTAAATTGATGATAATATTTATTATTTAATTAAGCTTTTAAATTATAAATATTTATAAAATGATATTAAGTTAATAATTAGCATATACTTTAAAAATTTGTAATATATTGAAATGCAACAAGACTTTAAATATTTGTTGTCTTTAATCAATATTAAACATTACATGTGTTTAACAAATTAATATTAATAAATATTATAAGTTACATTATTAATATATAATTTCTATTTAATTATTTGTCACACTTCTTTCTCTTTATCAAAAAACTATAATTTTCTCTCAGATTCTTCTCTTAATCATTAATATTTTGATATCTATCTCCCCTGCCTTTATCACTTTGCTTTCCCCTCACCCTCTCTCTACTCTATCACTCTCCATTTTCTAATTACTCTTTCTTTGTCATGTGTTATTTATTCTCCTTTTCAACTCTAACTTCTGTCTCTTCTCATTTCTTCTCTTTCTCTTTATTTAATCATCTATCTCTTAACATTGTTTTACTATTTTCATATTTATCTCTCATATATACTAATCTCTCCTATCTTATTATATACTAATCTCCATCAATATTATATATTTTTAGCAACATTAATTAAGATTAGTTAAGTAATTTCTCATGTTACACACTTTAATATATATATATTTTAATAATACTATATCTATTTATATTTATAATTAACAAATAATTTAATATTTTTATTTATAATATCAATAATTTTATGGAAATAATTCTTACTTATGAATATTTACATAAAGTAACAATAAATAAATAATTTCATAATAATTTAGTATAGTTAAAGTACTAATAATGGAATGTATTATGACATATAAGATAAAATTGAATTTATTTTGTAAAGTATATATTCATCAAAAGTTTAAAAAAAATTACTTCAATAGTTAAGTTGTTGAGGCAAAAATCATACTGGTATGATTATCTAGCTTTCGTATGCATCTGACATAGTGAAATAACACCTATAATATAATTTAATTATGAAAAATAAGACTTATATCAATAATAATAAAGTAGAATTAATTTATAATTATAATAATAAAAACATAATATATAAAAAAGTTAAATATAATAATAATATATTATATGTGAGATACTAATGAAAATTATATTATGAATTCTAAATATTAATTATTCTTTTTATAATATGTCATGAAGATATTATCTTAAAACATTGCTATGATTTATAACTTAATTAACTTCTTGAAGTTTTAACTATTAAAAAAGTAATCTTAATTTATAGCCAACATATATTTAACTTTTGCAATATAATACAATACTATAAAACTATATTTTTTGTATTTTAATAATACTTAATATTAGATATATTTAACGTGTCAATATTTGTAAAAGCTATAAGTTAAATTATTATGATGTAACTTTTACTTAATTATTTCTCTCTTCCTTCTCTATAACTCAGTTGCTCTAATGTTGTCTCACTTTCTTCTCTTTATATTATTGTTCTTTTATTTGTCTATCTATTCTCTAACTCTTTGTCATCCTCTCACCCTCTCTCTCCTCTTTCTTCTCCATATTCTCATTTCTCTCAATTTTATTTTTTATTTATTTTATCTCTTTTTTTTCTTTTTTTGCTTCTTTTAATTCCAAAATCTCTCCGTTCTCTCTCTATTATTGCTTTCTATTTTATCACTCTTGCCTGTTCATGATTGTTCTCTCTAATAAACTTATGTCCCAAACCAACTCTTTATTATTTGTTTATTATAAATTATAAAATATTTACTTATTCTTTTAAATACATGTTAATGTGCACAATATGAGATATTTCTTAATTAAGTATACCACATGAGAGAGTGTGTCATTAACAGATAAGTGAGTGATAAAAGAGAAAATAATAATATAGACAAAGTAAAAGTTAAAGAAATGAGACAATTGATTTGAATAAAGGAGAGACACTATGAGGGGGAGACAAGACATTCTGTTAGGTAACACAAAAAAGAGAAAGATAATAGGATAAAGATGAAAGTAAGTATAAGAACTATAGTGAGAAACATGAATAAATAAGAAAAATATTTAAATAATAGTTATATGTCAATAAAATAACTTATAATATTCATTATTTTTAATAAGTTAGAACCTTATAAAATTAAATATTATTTAAAAAAGTAAAACTTTCTTAATTAGTTTTGTACATAAGCAATATTTAAAGCATATGTGGGCTATTTATTTAATATTATTTTATGAATTTATGATATCTTAAATTTTAATTAACTAATAAATAGTGTCACTTATTTTAATATACTATTATTTTGTGACATAATGTAGATAATAAATATGAAAACATTTCATATTAATCATTTAATTTCAAGTAGTTTTTGCTATAATATATGATTATATTAAGAAATTTTATGGAAATCATGTCTATATTATTATTAATATATATTACTTGCGCTCTATAATAGTTAATCAAAATAATCTCGCACGTAATTAAAATATATACAAATAAATGTTTTATTATTTTATATTAAGAATTATATTATATAAGTAATATTAACAAAAATAACTAAAATAAAAAATTTAAAAATATCACATATAACATTGTTTTTCTTAATAAATATTAACATATTAATAGAACTAATTCACATTCTTTAGAGAAATGAATGTTATTAATTGATGTGTAATAGGAGGATTTCCCAAGGGGTCACCCATACCAATGCCACACTAACTTAAGCATGGTTAGCTTTTGAGTTCTATAGATATCAAATGGTTTAATGATAGTCTACCACACACACTTATAAGAGCCAAAAAAATGTATGTATATAACAAGTGTCCTCAAGATAATGATCAACTTTAGAAGTTTTTATTATTTATCATACTTTTACACTTTTAAAAATAATTTTAGGTTTATTATTATTTAATAAGTCATTCAAATGTTAATTATTTTGTATATTTAATGAGCAAGTGATTATGTTTATTATACTTTTATTTATTTTAGTTATTTCCATGCATATCAAAACAAAACTAAAGAAAATTTTTTAATCTAATATTATTTTAAAAATTATTCTAATATTAAATCTAATATTATTTTTTCAAAATTAATATAAATAAAAAAATCATTAATCTTATAAGGACCACGTAATTGTTTATGAAAACTTTAATATAGATATATCTTAATATAGTCTACACATATGATTTCTACAATCTTCTTACTAAATATGTAATATACAATGTACTAAATATTATATTAATGTGGGCAACAACAAAGATTTGTTAATTTATTTTAATTGATTATGCTAAAAGGGTGATAGTGGAGATGGAGATAGGTATAATGGAATGAGAGAGAGTCATTGAGAGATAAGAGAGTTAAGGACAAAGGTAGCGATACATTGCGAAGAGAGAGTTGATGAAAAGAATAGAAAATATTTTTATTTTAAACTACATATGTTATATGTTTTAAAAACTAAATGCCATTGAATAATAATCATGTTTATTATATTATAGTGTTTTATAAAAAATTAATTTTCAACATTAATTATAAAATATGAAATAAAAATAACTTATTGTACATTAATTATCTTCAAACTTTGCTATTGTATCTAGATAAGCTCTCAAATAAGATTGAAATTTATTTTAAAAATAAAAATTTTATGATAATTAATAAAAAGATTTATTAGTTAATAAAAAATTCATATAATTAATCTTCTTAAAGTTTAGATAAATAGCAAATTATATGTTTTTAAAATTAGTATAATATAATAAATGTTGTATGAATGCATTTCCAATAATAATAATATATTAATGTAAAACATTTTATCACAAAAATAACAAAGTAACACAAAACATAACATACAAAAATGCATTATATATCAAATATTTTAATTCATATTTGAAGACATAGCGACAAAAAGTGATTGAGGAGAATGGGACAAGAAACTAAAGTGAGAGAGAGAAAGTGGGAAGGGAGATAAAGAGATAAGGAGATAAAGTTAAGAGTGAGATAGAAAGGTGAATGATGGATATAAAGAAGATAATAAAGTTAATAGTTAATGTTAATAAGTAATAGCTAAACTCTAAATTACAAAATAACATATATAATTATGTTGTTTATTAAAAAGAATTAACATATAATTAAAACCATCTCTTGTGCATTACAAAAACAAATGCTATGGAAAAAATATGTGCAACATGACATCCTCTCCAAAAATCACCCATCAAAACACTACCCTCACTCAAGCATGCTTAACTTTTGAGTTGTAATAAGATGTAGTACTAATGTTAGAAATTTTAAAATTTTTCATGTGTATATATTTTTTAAAATTTTTTTTATTATATTTCGTTTTTAATAATATATTCCAATGTTAATAAGTTATTTGTATTGAATTAATGAAAAATTACATATATTATTCTTTCTTTTAAAGCAGACATTCATGCATAAATTTGTTTCAACTAAATTATAATTATTAAAAAAAATTGAATTATGCATTAATAAATAAGAAAATCTAAAATAAATACTATTATTACTATTAATTATATTAATTATTTGCATTACATTTTTATTACAAATTATTAAAATTTCAAATTTAAAGTTATATATTTTAAATTGATATAAAAAATTGTCATTAATTGTATGACAAATATATAATTATCAATATACACTTTAATGTTGAATTAATATTATATGTTATACATATCATTTTTACTATTACATTATTAAATAGATAATTTAAATAGCATTACTATTATAATAAAGTGCATAAGACATTTTTTAAATTTATATTAATTCATGGAGCTAAAGAAATAGAAACCAAAGAGAGAAGATAATTATAGTGCAAGAGAATGAGGTAGACATGAAAGGTAAGAGAGATGGTGAAGAAAATAATGATAGAGAGAAAGAATATAATGAAAATTGAATATTGCATTTTATCTATGTATATTATATCTTTATATATATTTTAATTCAAAATACTAATATTTATGACATTGGGTTTTATATGAAAAGCAAATGAAATTTCTTATATTTCGATAAAAGATGTCTAAAGTAAATTATTGCACATTAATTATTATAAATAACATTGATCAATGTTATATGTATCCAAATGTAACCAAAAGTTATATTATAGATTTATGATATTATGATATTTAAAAAATATATTTACTATCAAGTAAAAAGTAATATTTTCAATTTTATTTATAATTTGAAAGTATATTAAGTTATATTAATATTATTAAAAGCATATTGTAACATATTTTACAAGCATGTGATTCTAAAAATTCTAATAAATCAAGTAAATGTTATTATAGTGAAAAAAAAGTGATTGATGATGTATTCCACAAAAATGCATTATATATAAATATTTAATTGATATTTGAAGAAGTTGTGATAGAAAGTGAGAGAAAAAAGGTGAAGAAAACAATGTGATAAGTGATATTAGGAAGAGAGAGGTAGAGAAAGGAATAAGAAAAATCAAAAGAGAATAGAGTAATGAGATTGGAAGATGTTTGACAAAATAATTGTGAGAGAAAATAAAGATAAATTTTGAGTAAATATGTAAAAAGAGAAAGAAAAAGAGAGTAAGGGAGAAAAAGGGGAGCTTATAGTGGCACAAAGAGTAGAGAAAATGAGATAAAGGAATTTGAAAGAAAGTGAGAGATAGTGAGATGTGGAGTAAAAAGATATATTTAATGATAAAAACTACAATAAAGAGAAAAGAAAAGAGAATAAAGAGATAGGAAAAGATATAATGGAAAAAATAAAGAGAGATAAGGAGCATGAGGGAAAGAGAGAGAGGGAACAAAAGATTGATGAAATAAGAATAATGAATAAGAATGTGAATGAGAGAAATAGGAGAAGAGAGAGATAATATAGGGAGAGGGTAATGGGAAGATGAGGCGATAATATGGTACAGATAAATAAGAGAATGATAATTGAATAGAGAAAGAATTGAGATTAAGTGAAAGCTAAACAGATAGAAGCAATGAAGTAAAAAAATAAATAAATAAAAGTTATATCTTAATAATAGAACTAAAAGTATTTATTATTATTAATATGCTAATAATATTTAACTTAATATCATTATATAAGTATGCATAATCTAAAAATATCATTAAATAATTAGAGTCACTTATTCAAATATATTATCCATATATGCATAACATATATAATAAATGTAAATAATACTTCCTATTAATGATATAATTTTTCATTGTTTGTGCTATACATTATATTATTATAAAAATATTTATAAGAATAGTAAGTACATTATTGTAAATATATATTAGCTCTACTTTAATATAGGTATTATAAGTAATATTATGGATAATTAAGGTATATAAAAATATTTTTTATTATATAATATTAAGGTATATATTTAATACCTCTTTAAAAAATAAATTATAGAAAATCTTAAATAATATTTTTATTATTAATAAAAATTAACGTACTATTAAAACGAACTCACATTCATTTAAAAAACAAATGCATTCTAAAAATAAGTGCAACATGATGACTTCTCAACTTGCCAACCAATCTTAGTACTAATGTGGCCCAAGCTTGGTTAACATTTGAATTATATTATAATCCACTACTATAATACTTATGTGGTCATACACACATAGAAGATCTAAAAATACATACTTTTATGACTATTTATTTGATGATAATGTACTATCTAATAAATCTTATTAATTATCATGTGAATATACATTAAAAAAATAAATTTTAATATATATTTTGTGATATATTTTGATGTTCAAACTTTAATTATATTACAACAATGACAAATTATGTATATTGTAATTTAAATTAAAATGAACTTGTAAGGTAAGAATTATTTTCATTAAACATTATTTCATATAAATAAAAAATAAATTATGTAATAGTTAGATAATAATTTGTATATTTATTTTAATAAAATTTTCTATAAATTAAGGTGAAAGCTAGTGTAAATATTACAAATTATTGTAATATTAAAATCAAAGGAATATATTTCTTAGTTAATATAAATTAATAAATTTATCATTAATTGTATCACAAACTTATAATTATGTATGGTTATGTTATTATTAATATATATAGTATACAATATATATATATATTTGCAATTATGTTAGTAAATATGTAATATAAATAGCAACATAATGTATGAAATATTATATTAAAGTGTGCACAAAAGAGTCTTCTTAATTAATATTAATTGATAGAGCTAAAAAGTAGATAATTGAGATGAAAACTAATAGAATAATGACAAAATCATAGAGAGATGAGATAGATATAGATGAAAATAGTGATATTGAGAGAATTAAGATATGATAAAAAGGAAATAATATTGATATCTACTAAATTATATTACATATCCACGCAAATAACATTTAATAAATTAGTTTACATTAGTTATTATAAAGCTCATTTATTATCATTATATTTGAGTTCAATATAATTGATATATTATATATATTAAAAATTAGAGATGTTATGACAATTAATTAATATATTAAATTTTTTAAAAAATAATATAATTTATTTTATTTATAATTTAAATACATAATGGACTGTGTATTAATATTATCTTATCATCGTATATATTATAAACAAAAGTTTACAATAATATTAATTTACTTAACTTAATAGTTTGATTATATATCAAATATCTTTAGTAATATTTCAATATAGAGTGAAACGAAGTGACAAATGAGAAGGTGAAAAGGAGATAATGTGATGATATGATTTAGGAAATAAAAAGATAGAGAGATATAAATGCGAGAGAGAGAGAAAGGAATTTGAGACATTAATTAATTATTTTAACATTATTAAGATAATATTAGTAAATAATAATTATAATTGAAATTATTAAAAAATAGTATATAATTTTATTATTTTTTAATAAATATATACACATTATTATAACTGTGACCCATTCATTTGAAAAATAAATGCTATGAAAAAACATTTAAAATAGGACTTCTCAAGAACACACCCACTCAAAAGCTATGCTTACCAAAGCATGATTAATATTTGAGTTTAGATAAGATCAATGCTTTAATCCTTGTTTAGAAATAGGCACATAGAAATATAATAAAAATTTCCTAACTTATCATTTTTATATGTTTTTAAAAATAATGTTATGCCTATTACAATTACCATAATATATTCCAATATTAATATGCTTATTTTATTGAATTAATGAGATTTTTTTATTATAATTTTCTTTAAAGTAGACATTCACACATAAAATTTGTTTCTAAGAAATTATAGTTATTTAAAATTTATTTTATGTATTAATTATAAATAATGAAATACAAAACAAAAGGTTTTATGATAATTATTATTTAAATTATTAATCTTAATTAAACCATTATGTATGTTAAAGTAAAACAAACTCATACATAGTACAAATTACTATAATTTTTATCTATATATTCTTAATTAATATAAATAATTAAATTTATCATTAATTATATAGTAAACATATAATTTTTTCTAGACTTTAACACTCATATAATATAATATAAGTTATACATATCATTTTTTGCATTCATTTTTATAAATATATAACATAAATATTAATCAGATACATGACATTATTTTGAAGTGCATAACAAACTAAAATCTTGATTAATATTAATTGATAGAGTTGGAGAAAAAAGTTTGAAATGGGAGATTCCTTCAACAAAAGAGATGTATTGAAACATGGAGAGATAAGAGAGTGAGACATAAAAAATAGTGATAGAGAGAAAAGAGAGAGTAGATTAAATGTAAAGGGAACATTTTCATTTCAAATTATATATTTGTTTTTAAAATAAATAGTAATGAAAAATTATTATAATTATATTATTTAATATGAAATGTAGATTCAATATTACATATTAATTATAAAAAAGAATAAATTATCACACATTAATCAAATATGTTCAATCTTTATCATTATATTTTGCTTTATTATCGCTTTTGTCTATTTGTAATTGTCTAATTCTTTGTCTTTGACTTTCTTTCCTTTGATGGCTCTTCACACTCCCTCACTTCCTTTCCTCTTTCATTGTTAGTTTAACCTCCTTCCCATTCATTTATTCTTTCTTTCTATCTTTTTAATAGATCCTTCTTTATTTCTCTATCCATCTCCTTTTCACTCTCTCTTCATTAGTATACTTTTTATCTATATAACACAATTTCTCAACTTGCTTCAAAAATAATCTTTCACACTCTCTTCCCTTTGTGTCATTATAAGTCTCCCTTGCTCTCTTTCTCTGTCAATATATTCAACATAATTTATCATTATTGTCTATTCAAACTTATTCCAATCTCCTCCATCACTTCTCTCTATATTTTACTCATTGCCCTCTCCATCTTTCCCTTACAAGTATCTCTCTTCACTTTATTTTCTTCCATGTTTTACCTCTTTCACTTTATATTGCTCACTCATAAAATATAAATTAAAATATTTGGTATATAACACATTTTAGTAAATATTTTGTGCTACTATATATTAATATAATAAACATTATTACGTTTATTAGAATTATTATAAACATATGCTCATTTTATTGTTAGTATCACAAAATAACAAAAAATCTTTTTTCCTCTTCTTTTTACTAATTTCTAAAATGAATATTAGAATAAAATTAAGAAATAATGAGTATGAATTCATAATAAGCTCAAGTATAAAAATAAATGAAATAATTTTATTTATTTCTATTATCTTATTCTTAGTAATTTCTAATTAAGATTAGGGTTTGAATAATTAATCTAATTAATTATTAAATTATAATAATAGAAATTAATTTATTTTGTAAAAAAAGTTCCTAAATAGTTAATAATAATTTTCTCCTCTATCATTTTTTACATATTGTTGTAAGGAATAATATGTTTAAGAAAGAGAAACTATGAAGAACAAAAATCATAAAATGATGATGGACAATAAAAAAGGAAAACATTGAACACAAAAAAGGACTGAAATAAGAGCGTAATAATATAAAAATTCATGTTAAAGTAATGACATAAGTTAAATAATAAATTTAAATAAAAATCTGGAAGAATAAATATAGCGTTAAAAGAATTAAATAAAATAGATGTGGATGAGTAGGAAGAAAAACAACACAAATAAAATAATAAGAATAAATATTAAATATTCTATAATAATAATAATAATAATAATAATATTAATTTTTACTATGATTAATTTATATTATATTTCCATTATTTTTAATATATTAATAAAATTTCATAATAAAATTTATTAATAATATAAGAATAATTGAAATATGTATTTTTAAAATTGTTATGATTCATTAGTTTTTATGCAAATATGTATTTTTAAAATTATTATGATTCATTAGTTTTCTTATAATAATTTTAAATTATATATGGTGTTTTTTATATATTTAAAAAAAATAGTATTAAAAAATAAAAAATAATTTATAATTATTGTTCTTCTTAATTATAAGAGAATTTGATATATATTAATAATTGTTAAAAATTTTCTTAGTTTCCATAGAATAATAGGTAATAATTTTTAATCTTCACTTTTTTACTTTCTGTTTATTAACCATATTATTCTTCCTTTCATAAATATCATGTTTCTTATTCTACTCCTTAATCGTCATTTGAAATATGATATTAAAGATAGATGTAAAAATAATGACTAAAAGGAGAAAGAGAAAGGATAGAGAGGGAGGGATAAGGGGAGAGAGAACAAGGAGAAATTGGGAGACATGAGAAATAGATATGGAAAATATATGGATAAATAAAATAGGGAATAATGAGATAGAATAGAAAAATAACATTAAGAGAAAAATGGCAAGAAAGAGAGTGCATGATAAAGTGAGAGAGGGAATAAGCGAGTGACAGAGATAGAAGAGGTCAATATAAGGGGAAGGGAGAGGAAAACAGAGAAAAAGAAATAAAATAGTGAAGAAGGAGAAAGAGAGTGAGTAAAGAAGAGCGAAAAATACATAATCAACGAGAGAGAAAAAGAAAAGAGAGTAAGGGACCATCAATTAATAAAATAAGATGGTTGATAAATAAGGAGGAGATAAGAGAGGATGTGTGAAATATGATAGAATAAATTAAGAAGATATCTAAACAAAGATGTTCAAAAAAGGAGAGAGTTTCGAAGAGAGTAAAATGAAAGAGAATAGTAAGGAGAGTATTAGAAAGAGAAAATAATGAGACAAAATGAAGGAGAGAAGAGATAAAAAAAAGTTTGATATACACAAATTAGAAATTAAGTGAGATATATAGAGAAGACAAAGTGAGAGAGTTGGAAAAAAGAAATAGGAAAGATTTAATGGAGGGAGTGTGAGTGAAAACAGAGAAAGAGAGTTTATGAAAGACAAATTTAATGGAGAACAAAACAAAATAAGCTTGATTGAGTAGATAAAAGAAAGTTAGAGATGAAAGATAGAAAAAGAATAAGAAAAAGCATGATATGCCAAAAGTGAAACAACAAGTAGAAATAAAGAGGGAGGAGGGGTGTGAACCAAGTCAAATAGAGAATTTAAGAGAGAGGCTGAGTGATAAAAAATTAGAAAGATTATTAGGAATAAATTCCTTGAGGAGAGAAGTTATATAGTCATATAGACATGAAGAGGTATTGAAGGTATGAGAAAGAGAGGCAAGGAGATAAATATGATAATAAAAAGGGAATTAAGGTAATATATAGAATAGCCAGAAGATTAGGAGATGAACAAGTGCAACAAAAAAATTAAGGGAAAAGAGAATGTCAAAAAAGCAAGTTGGAGTGGTGAAAAGAGAGAGAGAAGAGACATAAAGAGATGTTGTAATGAAAACGAGAAATAAACAAAGGGGGACATAGAGAGAGATATAAAGAATGAAAAAAATAAGGATGTAAGTAGAGAATCAATAAAGAGCATATAAACGATGTAATGGACAAGATAGAGGTAAGAGAGAAAGTGTGAAAAAAAGATAGGATAGATAATAATGATAAAAGAAGAAATAAAGAGAGGAAGGGAGAAGAAAGTGGTAAAGTGCTTTGAGAATTTATGATGGAAATAAAAGAATGACTGATAGGGATGGTAAAGAGAAATGGAGAGCATGAGATAATAAGAATGAGATAAATACAATTATAGAGTAAAGAAAAGAGAGGATAAATTGATAGAGATTAAAGGGATATATATAAAAATAAGAAATAATGTGTGAATGAAAAGTAGGTTTAAATGAGAGAGAATAAGGTAAAGAGTAAAGGAGTGTAAAAATTCATCAAGAGAAAAAAAAAAGAAAATGACAAAAAACTTAAACAATGCAAATCAAAAAAGGAGAAAGGGAAACAAACACGTGGAAAAGTAAAGTGCAAGATAGAACACAATAGACATACATAAAGATATAAAGGGAATTACAAAAATAAATAATGTAAGTTGTAGAGAAGTATAAGAGGAGCGATAAAAAGAAAAAAAGAAGAGAAAGAGAGAGGAGAAGAAACAAGAGAGATAATAGAGGGAGATAGAAAATAAACTTTATGATAAAGAATGTGATATAGAAATGCCATATAGATAGAGACGTAATAATAAATAACCAAAATTAAGAGATTGATAAAGTGAAATAATATTTTAGAGACTTTGTGAGTTTAAAAGAATGAAACAAGAGAGTTAAAAAATAGAGAGAAGTGATAAATAAGAGAGAGAATGAATGAGATAGAGATATAAAATGATAGAAGATAGAGAGAAGGTAGAGAAGAGACAATGGAAAAGGGAATGAAAATATATGATGAAAGAGGTAAATATACAATGAGATAGATAAAAGTGTACGAAAGAAGTGGAGGAAAAGGGAGATAGAAAGAAAATAAAAAAAATAAAGAAAAGCTACAAGAAAATATAAATTGGTAAAAAAAATGGGGAATGATAAAGAGAGATAAAAAGAGAAAATGAAATAGAAGGCAATCAACCATAGGAAGAAGGATAAAGAAGAGAATACAAAGGGAACATGAGAGAGAGAGGAGTCTGTAAGAGAGTTCAACAAAATCAAATGAAAGAGATTTTGTAAGATTATTATGATAAAGGATTCAGGAAGGGAGAAATAGATTGAGAAAGCACCTTAAAGAGATTGATAAGAAAGATAAGGAGAAAAAAGAGAGAAGGAATAAGGAGGATAGAGAAAAGAGAAAGAGAGATAATAAATAAAAGGAAAAAGAGAATTAAGAGGTTGAGTTGGAGAGAAACAAAAAAGTTATGAGAAAAAACATTTTCTAAGATAAACATATATATTGTAAATATGATAAAAATTATTAAAAGAAAAATAATGACAACTAATAATTATTATCATTAAGTAATAAATATTAATAATTAAATAAGGGTGTGAGAGATAAATTGTGAGATACTTTTTTGGAGGAAGAAGAGAGAGAAGAGACCAAATTTTAGTTAAAAAGAGAGTACAATTGAAAGAAAGAAAGCGAGATTTATTGAGACAAATTAGAGAAATACGTCATAAAGAGAAAATAATTTGGAGTAAGGGGAGAGAATGGAAGAGTGAGAAAGTAAAAGATAACAAGTGAGCGAAGTCAATTAGCGTGAGAAGAGAGAAAAGAGAGGATAGAGATGGTAATTAAAGAAAAAGAAGTTAAAATAGAAAGATAGACAATTTGAGAGATAAAATGGGTGATAAAGAAAAGAGCGAGACTAAGAGAAGGAGTGATAAAATGAATGATACGAATAGTAGGAAAGTGGGAGAGAGATTCTAAGAGAGAGAAGGTGGTGATAGATAAGAGTTATGGGATTGAAGAAGAGGGAGGGAAAATGAGGCAAAAGAGGAGAGAACAAGGAGTTAGTGAGAGAAAAAGAATGATATAAATAAAGATAAAGGAAAGAGGGAAAACATTATTATGATTGATAGATAAGAAGGGGATGAATAATATAGTGAAAACAAGAAGAGTGAGTGACTGTAAAATAATCATGGACTATTGAGAGTGTTAGAGAGGAAAGAGAAATATTAGGACAATAAATGAGAGATAAACAAAGAGAGAAAAAAGGTGATAATGTAATGAGAGAGAAACAAATAGATAAAAATAGAAGTAACCAAAGGCATCTGAGAGCAAGCAAATGATAACAACTTAAAGTTTGGAAATTAAGAAAGTAATGTAGGAGATGAGAGAGACAATATAGAGTGAAAGTGAAAGTGGGAGAAGAGATTAAGAAAGAAGAAACGACAAAAATGAGATTGAAAGTGTTAGAAAGATAGTGCAAAGTTGTAGAGAGAAGACAACAAGAAAGAGATCAAGAGATAATGAGAGATAAAAAAAGAGAGATATAAGACAAGAGGAAAATAGTAACAAAGAAGAGAAAGTAATATAAAGTAGAGGGAGACTAAGTGAGTTATATCTTGCTAGAGAGAAGAAAGGAAGACATAGGGAGGTGTGAAAGATTGATTAGTAATAGGGAGGAAGAGAGATATTTATAGATCTTGTTATTTGGAGAGACAAGAAAAAAATGATAAAGTTGTAAAAAAAATGAAAGATTAAGTAGGAGAGAAAGAGAAAGATAGAGAGAAACTAATGGAAAAAGATAGTTTTAAAAAGTGACACATCAATTCATAAGTGGCAAAGAAGAGAAAAAGAAGAAATATAGAAGGAAAGAACAAATGATATAGGGAGAAGAGCAAGCTAAAAGGGAGAGAATTGTGGGTAAAAGAAGACAGTGACTAGGATGAAGGATGTGATAAGGAAAGGCCCAAATGTTTTATGAGCACGAAATAATAGGAGACATGAAAACTAATATGACCTTACAGATAGGGAGACAAAGAAAGATTAATGTTTGAGAGTGTTGAAATAAAGATGAACATGAATAATAAATTAATAATCCTATAATTTGACATTATTGTGAGATGAAAATATAAAAATTAGTTTTTTAATAATAATTATTAAAACTTTTATGAAGTTATCAATTATTATTAGAAAAAATTATTATTTCATAATAATAACTTTTATATAAAAATTTCTTAATAATTGTAGCACTTATTAATTACAATTACAATGATTAGAATATTTTTTTTACTAATTATGAATAATAATGTTTTTAATTCCTATAATTTTTTTTCCTTTTGAAATCCTCTTAAAAATTATATTTAATTATGCTTATTAAATTTCAATTATTGTTTACTATACATAATATGTTAATAAAATTAGTATTAATTATAAACACATAATGCAAAATTTTGTAAGAAAATTAATATTTAAATTTGATAATGTTTGTCACTTGAATCATTATTACTTATTCATATAATAATTTTTTAATTATTATAAGTTTTCTAAAAATAATTAATTACTATTCAAGAAATGTGGAATAGAATAATTGTTTTTAATACCAATGATTAGTTGGCCAAATTTTAATAATAAAACTTTTTTCTCATGTTAATTATAATTATAACTGCTTACATAAATAAAATATAAAATTACTATAATTATTATTTTTGTGATAAATTCCTTTTAAGAAGAATAATTTATAATTACAAAAAATATAATAATAATTACTCTATTCTTGAACAATGTTTTAATTGTACTTGATAATTATAAAAATTAATTCTTAAGTATAGTTTATAGTACATCAAAATTAAAAAGTTAATTGATTATTAATTATAATAATAGTAATAAGAACGTTTTTTGTAAGCAAGATATTAAATAACAAATAAATTTCTTTTGTTTTCCTTTTGTTTTCAAATTCTAAAATGAATATGATGACAAACATTAAGAAAAACCAAATGATAATTCATTATAAATTAAGCTTAAAAAAGGAATAATTTAATATCTTTGTATTAAATTATTTTTTAGCAATTACTAATTAAGAAAAAAATTAAACAAACATATGTAATTACTTATTCAATTAAAATAGCAATATTTAATTTTTTTTTAGAATATATTAAAATTAATTACTAAATAGTTTTTTTGCCTTCTTATTTTTTTATGCATTGTTTTAATGACAATGTGATTAAAATAGAAAAACTATGGTAAAGGAATAATATAAAATGATGATTGATAAAAAGAAGAATAAGAAAATGGAAAGCAAAAAAATATATTAGAGGAAGGGAATAATAATAAAAGAAATTGGAGTAAATGAAGAATTAAGATATAAGAAAAAATAAAATAGGATAAGTTTCAAAAATATGCATGAGAATAAGAAGAACTAGAAAAAACACATGTGATGAAACAAGAAAACAAATATGAGGAAGGAAAAAATGAATATTGCTAATCAATAAGAAGAAATATGGATTTTCATTAATAATAATAACAATAATATTTACAATGATCATGATATTATTTTGTTATATTTATCATATTTATAAAATAAAACATAATTCTTAATAATAAAAGAATAATAACACAATTAAATAATTCTTATAATATTACAAGATGTTAATTATTTTATAATAAATTTTAATTATTAATAGTACAATAAATTTAATTATTAATTGCATCTAAAATGATAAAAATTTACTTTTTAATAATATAATGTAAATATTTTATTCCAAAAAATGCTTTATCTATTTCAATTCATTATTAATATCTATTAAGATACAAAGCATGATTTATAATTGTTCTTCTTATTTAAAAGTTACTTTGATAACTTTTAAAACTTATTAAAAATTTTCCAATTTTTATATAGCAATTTTTATTCTTTAATTTACTACATTTAATTTGTTAGTCACATTGACTTCTTTTCATTCACGTCATGTTTCTTATTCTTTTTTTATTTTCTTTTCAAATAGTATTTTGAAGATAAACATTTAAATTATCACTAAAAAGAAGAAAGACAAAAATAAATAAGAAGTAAAAAATGAAAATGGTTGCAAAATACATTTATATGAAATATTTATAGATAAATTGAAATTTGGAATGACAAGAAAAAAGGTAAAAAATAATATGAGATAAATTGCATAAGAGTGCATACTAAGTAAGAGAGGGAATGAGTAGAAGAGAAAGATAGAAGTGATTAGTATATGGAGATGGTAGTTTAAGAGAGAGAAAGAAATAAAGGAGTAGAGACTGAGAGAAAGAGAGTGAATGAGTATGATAAAGCAAGAAAGAGATAATTATAGACTATTAGAGAAGGAATAAGTGAGGAAGCATCAATTAATAGATTAGTTGATGAAGTGATAATGTGGAGATATGAGAAGAGGAAATTAGTTGAGATATAATTGGTTAAAAGACTTTGACAAAGGGAAATGGAGGAGAGAGATTTGGAGAGAGTAAGATAAAAGAGAGAGTTGAAAGCAGAATATTATAAAGGAAAAAAGAGACAAAAATGATGGAACATTGAGGTAGATAAAGAGTTTGATATAAATAAGATAAAAATTTAGGTAGATATAGAGAGAAGGTAATGTGAGTGATGGGAAAAGAAAGAGATATAAAAGAGTTAGTAGAAAGAGAAAGTGAAAAAACAACATAGTTAAGAAAAAGAAAAGTTCAATGGAGAATAGAATAAAGAAAGAGAGCGGTAATAGATAAGAGAGGATTAGAGATGCAAGAAAGTAGAATAAAGAGAGTGAGCATGATAGAAGAGAAGTGAGACTACTAAAATAGATGAAGAGAGACAAAGAGGGGAAGAGAGATGCATGAAATCAAGAAAGCAAGAAAGAGATTGAGTGATAGTAAAATAAAGAGAAAGGAAGATATTCCTTATAGGAAAGAGGGCATTTAAAGAATGATACATGAAGTGATTATGAAGGTATAAGAAAGAGTGGTAAAGCGATGGATGAGTGATGAAAAAATAAACTAGAGCAATATATAGATGGGAGAGAAGGTAAGGAAATTGAAATGTGAGATATATAACAAAGAGTAAATAGAGAGTGAAAAGGTTGAGAAAGAGTGGTGAAAAGAGAGAGTGATAAAGAAAAGAAATTAAAAGATAGTTGGACAACAGAAGGAAAATAACTAAAGAAGAACATAAAGAGAGATAGAGAGATAAAAAGTAAAGAGAAGAAAGAGGAGAGAAAAGAGCAATAAAGGGTTGACAAAAAGTATTAGAGAGATAAAAGAATGATGGATATAAAGGATGAAGAGAAATAGAGAGCTACAGGTACTATGAATAGGATTGATGATATTAAAGAGAAGAGCAATGGGTGTAACAGAAGGAGGTTAATAGGTTATAGAAAGAGGTGAAGTCAAGAAGAGTGAAGAGTTATGACAAGAACAAAAGTAAAAGATAAAGAATTTGACTAATACAAAGAGACGAAAAAAGATAATGAGATAAATAAATATGGAGAGAGAAGAAAAGTGTAGAATATATAATAAAAGGTAGAGATATAGATTAAAGGGACATCTTAACATAAAAACTTAATGAGTAAAGAAGTATATGTAGATAGATAAAAAAATGATTAACAAGGTAAAGAGAGAGAACTACAAGAAAGAAGTGTGATAATAGAGAAAGAAGTTAAGCACTATGACAACGAATATGACAAAGAGAGACTAAATACTTTGAGACAAAAAGAAAAGGTGAAAATGTTAGGGTGAGATAAAAAGGTACTTCAAGAGACAAAGGAGGTCTAAAAGGAGAGAGAGAGAAAGGGAGAGAGAGAATAAGGAGAAGTGGAAAACAAGAGAAAAAAATGAGATAGAAAATAGAGTAAAAAGAGATAAATGAAAAGGGTGAAAATTAAAATAAGAAATTATACACAACAAGAGAGATATAGAGTAAAATAAACGAAGTGAGAGAAGAGAGAGAAGGAATATAAAGAGATAAACAGGAAATGGAAAAAAGTAGATTAGGAGACAAATGGAGAAAGGTAAACAGATAAAAATAAAAAGGGAAAGAAGAAAACCTAGAGGGGCAATGATAATGAAGAGGAGAAATAAGGGAACAAGAGCGAACAAGATAGAGAGTTTAAAGTAATAAACAAAAGAAAAAATGGAAAACATTGGAGATTGAGCAATGAGAAAGGAAGAGAGAAATAGAATGAGAAAGTGACTTATAAGGAATGAAAAAAAAGATCAAGAAGGAAACATAAGCTAGAAGTGATAGAAAGAGGAGAGAAAAAAATAGGGAAGAGAATGAGAAAAGGGAAAAGAAGTAGATTAAGAGGTTGAGACTAAGATAAATAGAGATAAATTCTTATAGGGAAAACGAAAGAAATAGAGATATAGATGATGGATGAGAAGACAAGGGAGAATGTAAGTAAGAGAATAAAAGTGAGATTTATAGAGACAAAGGGGGAGAAATACACAATAATGAGTGAGGGTAAGATGTGAAAGGAGAGAATGAAAAAGTGAGAGAGCAAGAGACAAAAAAGCAAAGGGCATGAATTTTAAAGTTAAAAGAAAGTGGGGGTAAGAGAAGTGAGAGAAGAGAAAATACAAAGAGGTTAAGTGAGAGATCACATAAGTTGTCGAGAGAGGAGATAAACAAGGAGTGTATGACATTAACATAATGGAAGACAAATAATGAGAAAAAAAGACAAAGATTCCACAAGAGATAAGGTGGAGAGATGAAGAGTAGTTATAAGAAGGGAGAAAAGTGAGAGGGAATGAGGCAAAGAGAAGATGAATAGAGTGAGGAGGTTGTGAGAGATTATGAAAGACAGGAAAATAAAGAGTGGGAAGAGAAAGATGGCTATAAGTGATTGATGAGAGTGAGAAGAATGATTGGCTGAAAGCATGAAGAGTGAGTGACAGCAAAAGAGAGATAGACTAGAGAATGTTCTTGAGAGGGTCGAGGGATACTGTGACAATGTTGAAAAGATCAATAAAATAAGACAACAAAGTTAGTGTGATAGAGATGGAAAAAATAGTGATAATGTCAAAGATAAAAAAGCAAGTGCAAGAATCCATAAGGAAATAAAAAAAGTGAGGAAAGTGAGAAGGTGATAAGAAAGATGGTCAAGAAAATTATGAGAGAAAGAGAGATAAAGAAATGATATTAAGTAAGAGAGAGGAAAAGATTGATATGTGAGAGAATTATGAGGGACATAATACAAAATTACATTGAGAAGATAAAGCTAAAAAAGAGCTATAAGTTGTGAGAATAAGATAAAAAGGATATATAATAAGGGAGGGAAAAAAATTATTAAGTAGAGAAGGTGATACATAAAGGAGAGAAAATGAGTAAATGATATGTAGCTTAAAAGAAGATATAAAGAGAAGTCTAGGTGAGAGAGATTGATGAGTCATAGAGAGAAAGAAATACATTTTTATAGATTATTATTTAGAGAGAGAAAGAGAAGAAAAATAAAAAGGGAGTCAAACATTAAGATTAAGAGAGAAAAAAGGAGGAGAGCAATGCAAAGAAATTATTTTAAAAAGAGACACACAATTGAATGAGAAAAAACAAAAAGAGAGGGAGATAATAGAAAAAAAGAACAACTTAAGAAGGAGAAGATCATGAAAGAAAGAGAGAATTTCAAAAAAAAAAGATGATAAAGGCTACAATAAAGAATGTGAAGGTGAGAGGCCCAAATATTTTGTGAGAGAAAAAATTATTGATAAAGAGATACAGATAGAGAGAGAAAGAGAAAGTATTGTTGGAGAGAAAAGAGTAATTTGAAGAATTAATTATTAATCCTATAAGGAAACATTATTTTGAAAAGAAAATATAAAAAATAGTATCACTAATAGTGATTTCTAATAATTCTTTAAAATTATAAATTTATTTTTTAATTTTTATTTATCATTATAATCCTCTAAAATAATATTTATTAATTCTAATTATGTCAAGATTAATTCTAAATAAGAAAAATAGTTATAATTAAATATTCTTAAAATTAAAGGTAAGTTAGTTAAATTACCATTCATTTCTAATTAGTAAAGTGATATTTATTAGCATAACTAATTTTCAAATTTAACAATTTTTTTGGTTCTTAAAAAATTTTCAACATATTTAAATTGCTAACCCTTAATTATTATATTTCTTATCATGCATAATTAATTATTTTGAATAACCATTAAAAATTAGACATAACAAATACTACTAATAGTATTGACCATAACTAACAAAAATTACTCTAGCAATCATATAACTATTGAAAGGTTACTCTCATGTTAATTATAACTTTAATCTTCTACATAAAAAACTAATATTACAAATGTAAAAATTTACTATTATTATTATTATGCTTAAATCTATGTTGAGAAGAAAACTTGA
Organism: Vanilla planifolia; assembly: GCA_023846275.1. NCBI lineage: Eukaryota > Viridiplantae > Streptophyta > Magnoliopsida > Asparagales > Orchidaceae > Vanilla > Vanilla planifolia. The sequence goes on along the minus strand of JAIUJO010000080.1, from coordinate 1,372,661 downwards.
TAATTACTAAGAATGAAATAATAATCACTTTATTCATAATCTTATAAATGAATATTAAAATTGTAAAATTTATTTATTAGTAATAGTGAAAAAGAAAAAATAATTATTAATTACTATATTACACTAAAAATAATTAATAGTTTTAAAATGATATGTAAAAAAATAACTAAAATATTTTTTCTTCTTTTTGTCCAATTTTAGAAAAGAATATTAGAATACAAATTGAGAAAAATGAATTAGAACAACTTTTAAAAGGAAGATTAACAAAGAAAGGAGTAAATTTGTAACTTTATTTTTCACTTTTTGGTTTCTATATATTCTTAAAAGGAATAATATGATTAAAAAACATTAATAGGGTAATTATAAAAAGATGATTGAGGGGAAGAAGAATAAGAAAATGAAGAATAAAAAATGAATGAGAAGAAGAGAATAATAAATAAATAAAAATTAGAATAAAAGAAGAAAATAAGAAAAGAATAAAATTAAATATGAAATATTTCATGTGTAAATAAGACAATAAAAAGAGTTAGAAGAAATAAATGAGGTAGAAGAAAATGAAAAGCAACAAAGTGAAGATGAATAAAAATATTTATAATTAATAACAAAGTGAAGAGATTATGAAGTTATAAGAAAGAGAGGCAAAACATTTGATGAGTGATGAGAAATGCGATAAAACAATATATAGAAGGTAGAGAAGATAAGGAGATATACATGTGAGATATATGATAAAAATCAAATAGAGAGAGTTAAAAGGCAAGATTGAGTGGTGAAAAGAGATAATATAAGAGAGAATGACATTGAGAGATAGTTGGACAATAGAAGAGAAATAAATATATAAGAATATAGAAAGAGACAAAGAAACTAGAGAGATAAGGAGATAAAGGCAATGGAGAGCATATAAGAAATATAAAAGAAGAGATGAGGGATGAGAGAAATTAGGGGCAAATGATAAAAAATACAAGCATGATAGTAAGAGAGGTAGAGAAGAGAGAGGAAGAGAGAAGAGTATGAAAAAGAGTTGATAGAAATTTTTAGGGAAAGAGAAGAATGATGAATAAAGAACTTCAAAAGAGATGAGGAGCAAGAGATAACAAGAATGGGATTGATGATATTAAAGAGAAAAGCAATAGAAGTATAAACTGGAAGATAATTTAGGGAGATAGTGAATTGAGAATGAATGAGTGAATGAGAGGGTGGTTAAGATGATATATAAAGAGGTGTGGTTAGGGAGAGTGGAAAGTCATCAAGAGAAAGTCAAAGAAAAAGAATTAGACTAATACATAATGATAAAAGAGGTAAAAAAGTTAATAAATTTAAAGAGAAGCAAAGTATATAATACATAATGAAAGGTAGAGATAAAGATTAAAGAGACATGCAAACATTAAAAATTTGATGAGTAATGAAGTATAAGTAGAGAAAAAGATAAAAAATGATGAATAATGTAAAGAGGAAGTAGAGCAAGAAAGAAGAGTGATAATGGAGAAAAATGATAAAGACTATGAGAAAGAATACAATAAATAGAGACTAGATACACTAAGACAAAATGAGAAGAAACAAATTGAGGAATAGATAAAGAGATATTAAGTCATAGGAACTTAAAGGGAGAAATGGAGAGCAAAATAAGAGAAAAAAATAGAGAAAAGTTAGAAATAAGAGAGAGAAAAATGAAATGAGAGATAAAGTGAAAAGAAATAAAAGAAAAGGGTGAGAAAAACTATATTTATAGATATAGATGCACAAATACAAAGATATAAAGAACAAGAAAGAAAAAAAAAGATAAGAGAGTAAAGGACACAAACAGATAAATAAGAAATAAAAAAATATAGATTGGTATACAGATAGAGAAAGATAAAGAGATAAAAATAGAAAAACAAAGGACAAGTCCCTCAAGAAATAATGATAAGGAAGAGAAGAAAAAAGGAGAACTAGTGGGAGTGAATAATGTGAAAGAGAGTTTAATGAAATAAAAAAATGGAAAATTTTTGTGATTTAGTACTAAGAATGGAAGAGTTAGTTAAAACTAGAAGGTTCCTTAGAAGTATTAAGAAGGAAGACATTGAAGAAGGAAAGAAGAGTGAGGAGAGTTATAAGGGGAGAGAAAAAAGAGAGAAAGGTATAATAGAGAAGAATGAAGAGAGGGAAATTAAGTGGCTAAGATTAGTAGTGATAGAGATAGATTCTAAAAGAGAAAAGAGAAACAAATAGAGATGTAGGTGATTCTTGAAGAGCTAAAACGAGAATAAAAGTGAAAGAATAAAGTTGAGTTTTATAGAGACAAAGGGGAATAAATACCAAATAAAGAGTGAAGAGCACAAAGTGAAAAGAGAGATTGCATGTGTAAGAGTGTAAGGGACAAAAAAAATATGTAGCATTAATTTGAGAGTGAAGAGAGTAGAAAGTGTGGTTAAGAGAAGTGTGAGAAGAAAAAATACAAAAAGGCATAATGATAGATCAAATAAGTAGAAGAGAAACAAGACAGACATGGTAAGAAAGTCATCAGCAAAGTTGAAGATCAAATAATCATGGAAAGATTGAGAAAGATTCCAAAATGTAGATAATTTGTGGAGAGAAAGAGGAAGTTGTAGGAAGGGAGAAGAGGAAGAAGGAAATAGGCAAAAAGGGAGAATAGAATGAGGATGCAGTGAGAGATAAAGAAAGACAAAGTGCAAGATAAAGAAGAGTGAGAAGAGAAAGTCATAACTATGATTGATGGAAAATAAAGAGAAGAATGATAGAATGAAAATAAGAAGAGCGAGTGAGAGCAAAAGTGAGATTGATAAGAGAGATTGTTTGAGTTGGTAGAGGGCTAATTAGATGATGACAAAGTGATTGAAAAAAAGACAATGAAATCATAGTGTGATAAGGAAGAGAAAATAGTCAGAGTGAAAAAGATATTGAATCTAGTGAAACAATGCACAACATAATGAAGAAAAGTGATGGAAGTGAGAGTTTCAGGAGAGTGATGGGTGAGAAAATGTTGAGTAAAAGAGAGATAGAGATATGAAATTAAGGAAGAGGGAAAAAAGATAGATTTATGAGAAAATTATGAGGGAGGTAGCACAAAGTTATGTAAAGAAGTTACAACTCAAAAAAGAGTTATAGGTTGTGTGAATGAGATAAAAAAGTTAGTTATAATAAGACAAAAAATTTTAAACTATAGAAGGTGATATATAAGATAGAGATATTAAGTGTATATATCTAACTTAAGAGGAGATATAAAGAGAAAGGCATGTGAGAGATTAAGGAGTTGTAGAGAGAAAGAGACATATTGATAGAGATATTTATTTATTGACAAAAAGAGAAAAAAGATAAAGAGGTAGAAAAACATTAGAAATAAAAGAAGAGAAAGAGGAATAGAGAGAAATGAAAAGAAATAATTTCAAAAAGAGACACACTGATGAAATGATAAAGAGGATAAGAAGAGAGAAAGAAGCAATAAAAAAATGAATAGTTTAAGAAAGAGAAGACTTAGAAAGAGAGACAGTTACCAAAAAAGTTGATAAAGGATTTGATAAAGAATATGAAAGAGAAGATGAAATATGTTGTGAGAAAAAAGTTATGGACAAAAGGATACAGATAGAGACAGAAAGACAATAATATTTGAGAGATATGAAGGAAGAATAACAAGAGGTACTTATTAATCTTATAAAAGAAATATTATTTTGAGAAGAAAATATAAAAAATAATATTAATAATAGTAATGTTTCAAAATTCTTTCAAATTATTAATTAATGTTTTAACAAATTCTTTGACAAGAATAACTACTATATCAACTTTTCTTAATAAAGGTTGTAATTATTCTTTACAACTATAGAGCATTATGATACTTTTTATTGATTCTAATTATTTTAAGATTAATTCTAATTAATTATTCTTATTGTTGAATTTTTTCATTTAAGTTACAATTCGTTACAAATAAAGCAAAATTTTTTTAGCATAACTATTTCTTAAATTTCAAAATTTTTTGGTTCATAATTTTTTTACTTATTTAAAAAGATAAATATTCATTATTATAGTTCACATAAGTAATAATTAATTATTTCAATAATTATTTAGGAATTAGAGATAATAATAATAATAATAATAGTTACAAATAGTGTTGGCCATAAAAACTAGAAGTTACTCTGACAATCATTTAAATATAAAAAAAAGTTATTCTCATCTAAATTATTACTCTAATCTTCCTATGTTAATAACAAATCTTTCAAATATGAGTATTTATTATTAGTATTGCCATTATTGTGATTAAACATGTCCAAAGAAAAGAATTTATAACTAAGAAGAATAAAGTAACAATCACTTTACTCATAATCTTGTATTTAAATATTAAAATATTAATATTTATCTCTTATTTAGTAAAAAATTTAAAAAATAATTTGTATTAATTATTAATTTGAAATAAAAAATAATTAATAATTAAAATTTAAAGATACTAAAAAAAGAACTAATAAAAAATTTTTACTTCCTTTATTCAAATTTTAGAAAAAAAATTGTAAAAAAAAATAAGCAAAAATTAAAAATAACTAATTATCAAAAGAAGATTAAGAAGAAAAAGAAATTATTATTTATTGTTATCTTATTCTTAGCAATTAGAAAATAATACTTTATTTTAAATTATTAAAATTAATTATAAACTTATAGTTAAAATTAAAAATAATTATTCTCATTCATTAAAACATTTGGCAAAAAAAATTAATAATAATTTTATATTACATTCTTTAGTTTCTACATATTCTTAAAAAGAATAATGTGATTAAATAAGAAAAATCTTGAAGGAGCAATTATAAAATAGTTGATTGACGAGAGGAGAAAAAGAAAATTTCGAGCACAATAATTAATGTGATGAATAAAAGAGTAAAAATAAAACAATTAGAACAAATGAAGAAAGAAAAGAATAAAATTAAATATGAATTATTTCAAGTGTAAATAGGTCAATAAAAAGAGCTAGAAGAAAAAATAAATTAATATTTATGAGCATACTAAATTTAAAATTTAATAATTATTTTATTGTTAAATAACTTTTACTTATTTGAATAGCTAATTATAAATTATTATATTTCTTATCTATAACAATTAATTATTTTGAATAAATGTTTAAGAATTGGAGAGAAAAACAAATATTATTGATAGTATTTACTATAAGTAATAAATAATGCTCTATCATTTTCCCATAAAAGCATTATTCTCACATGAATTATAACTATAATTAAATTTGAGCATTTTCTATTTTTATTGCTATTATTATGCTTAAAAATGTCTTAAGAAAAAAATTTGTATCTACAAAGAATAAAATCAAAATCACTTCATTCATAATATTGTAATTTAATATTTAAATGATAAAATGTATTTCCTAAAAATAGTAAAAAGGATTTAGAAAATGGAATTTTATTAATTATTAAATTGAAGTGAAAATAATTAATAACTTTATTCTAAACTTACCCAAAAAATATAAAAAAAAGACTTTTTTGTCATTGTTTTCCAATTATAGAAATGAATATTATAATACAAAATAAGAAAAGAAAATGAACAAGAATTAATTATAAAAAGAAGATTAAAAAGCCAAGGTGTAAATTTATAATATATTATTATTTTATTCTTAGAAATTCCAAAATGATAATATATTCTAAATCAATAAAATAAATTTAAAAATTATAATTATAATAAAAATAATGATAAACTTTTTAAAAAAATAATGTATAAAAAGTAATAATAATTTTTTAAAGCTCTTTTAGTATCAACATATTCTTAAAAATATTAATGTGCTCAAGCAATTTTAATCTTGAAAGCGTATTATCAAATGATGACTAACAAGAAAAAGAATAAGAAAATATAAAACATGATAATTAACTAGAAGAAGTGAATAATAAAAGTTAAAAAAATAGAATAAAATAAGAATATAATAAATGAATAAAATTAAATTTGAACTATATCAAGGATAAATAAAATAATAAAAGTAGTTAAAATAAACAAATGATGTGGAAGAAGACCAAAAAAGATGAATAAGAATATCCACTATTAATAAGAATAAATATAATGTTTTTAAATTATTAAAAATACTATTCATGGTTATCATAATATGTTTTTTTTGTTGTTCACTAATTTTAATTTCTTAAAATTCATAATATAACATTTATATTACATTTAGTTTTGTATTATTAAGAATTTAAAATAGTTATTATTTTTTAAAAATATATCAATAATTAATATTATTTTTTTATAATTATTATGAAACATTAATTATTTTATAAAATATTTTAAATAAAAGGTGTAACAAATTTAATTTTTTCATTCTAATTACAATAACAAAAATCTATTTTAAATATAATGTAATTATTTTATTGAAAATAGATTTAGTAAACTATTTCTAATTTATAAATAACATTTATTATAATTGTAAATATAATTTTTAATTACACTAATTATTAACTATAGGTGATTCTATTTGTAAGTTTCCTTAAGAAATTGGATATTTAAGGTAGACATGAAATAATTGATAGAAAAAGTAATAGAGAGAAAAAAGTAAAAATTAAGTATATGTAGATAAATAAAAATAATGAGTGATAGAAAAGGGGAAAATATTAGTGAGAGATAGAGATAGAGGTAATGGAAAGAGAGAAAAATAGAAGAGATTGATATATGAAGAGTTGAGAAGATAGAAAAAACATAAGAGTGAAGAGAGACAAAGTGAGTGATAAAGTGAGGTGAATGAGGAAGAGGTAATAAATGAGATTGAGAGTAAAGGAAAAGAGTGGGAAGGCTCATCAATCGATAGAATAAGGTGGACTGATATGCAAGAGATTAAGGAAGAGAGTGAAGGATGAAGAGAATAGGTTTAAATAAAGTAAGATAATGAGGTATAAAGAAGATGACAATATGGAAGTGAGAAAGATTAAGGCAAGATAATAGGTAGTGTATTAGAGGGAGAAATTAAAGAGAGAAATGATGGAGAGAAAAAATAACAAAAACTTTGATATAGTTGAGATATAAATTGAGGGAAATATATTGAAAAGAGAAATAGAAAGAAGGGAAAGGAAAGTGATTGGAAAGATTTAGTGGAAAGTGAGAGAGAAAAGAGGAAAGATTTTAAAAGAACAAAATTATAGAGAAAACAATGGACTATGAAAGAAAGTGTAGAGAAAAAAATAATGAGGGACAACATGATTAGAGAAAAGTAAAACAAAGAGAAGTGACAGAGTGTGATACAGAGGGGTAAAGAAAGTATATTGAAATAAAAAAAAAGTAAGAGAGAGGTTAATATGAAATATTTTAGGTTAAATACAAAAAGAAAATGCTATTAGAGAAGTGATAAAAATAAGTAAAAGATTATTTTCTTGTGAGACTACATGATAAAATGATAGAGAAAGATAGAAGTGACTATTATAAGGATGTAGGAGTGGAAGGGAGAGAAGAAATAAAAGAGGAAAGATAGAAAGAAAGAGAGTGAAGGAGAAAGGTAGAGCAAGAAAGAGATAATCATAGACTATTAGAGATGGAATAAGGGATGAAGCATCAATTTATAGAATTAGTTAGTGGAGTGATATTATGGAGATAAAAGAAGTGAGAGTGAGTTGGGATAGAATTTTTTAGGAGACCTAGACAAAAAGAAATAGAAAAGGAGGGTGTTTGTGAGAGAGAAGATAAAGGAGAGAGTAGTAAATAGAGTATTATAAACAAAAAATAAAGAGAGACAAAGATGATGGAAAGTTCAGATAAATAAGAAATTTTATTTAAATAAGATAAAAAATTGATTTAGAAAATGATAGAAGATATCATGAGAGATGAGAAAGGAAAAGATATAAAATAATTAGTTGAGAGAGTCATAGGGAAAAAGAAAGAAGGAGAATTAGGTAGAAATAAAGTTTAAAGGAGAATAAAATAGTGTAAAAAGGAGAGAAGAAAGAGATTTAAGAAGTTTAATGATGGAACAAAGAAGAGAAAAGAGAGTTAACATAATAGAAGAGAAGTTAAACAAGTAAAAGAGACAAAGAGAGATAGAAAGAAAGAGAAAGTGTGAAATAGAGAAAGTAAGATAAAGGTAGAGCGATAGTGAAATAGAGAGAACATTTAGGAAGAGATTCTCAATGGGAAGGAAGGCATTTAGAGATGGGGACATGAAGAGTTTGTGAAGGTATAAGGAAGAGAGGCAAACTGATAGATGAGTGATGATAAAAAGAGATAAAACAATATTGAGAAGAGACAAAAGATAAAGAGATAGAGATGTGAGGTATATATTATAAAGTAGATAGAGAGTGAAAAAGACAAGACAAAGAGTTGAAAGTAGAGAGTGTTAGAGGGAAAAGATATGGAGAGATAGTTGGAAAATAAGAGTGAAATAAAAAAGAACGTAAACGGAGAAAGAGATACAAAAAAATCAAGATGTATGGAGATAAAGGCAATGGAGAGCACATTAGGGATACAAGAGAAGAGATGTGAGAGGAGAGAAATTACAAAAAAAAAGATGTGAAATAGTAAAGTGTTAGTAAGTGAAAAAGATAAAAGAGAAAGAGAAAGAGAAAAGAGAGTCGCAAATTTGTTGATAAAAATTATTAGAGAGGTAGAATAGTGGTGAATATAAAAGATGAAAAGAAATGAAGAGTAAGAGATAGTATGAATGGGAATGATCATAATAAAGAGAAAAGTAATGAGAGTATAAACTAATAGGGAATATAGGGAGATAGCAGAACAAGAAAGGGTAAGTGAACCAGAAGGTCGTTCAAATTATATAGAAAGAGGAGAGATCATGGAGTGTGAAGAGTAATCAAGAGAAAGAAAGTCAAAGAAAAAGAATTTGACTAATACATTATGATCAAAGAGGTAAAGAGGTCAATTAATGCAGAGGAAGAAGCAAAGTGAAGTATATATAATAAAAGGTTTAGATAGAGATGAAAGAGACATGCAAACATGAAAAATTTGATGCATAAAGTAATATAAGTAGAAAGATAGAAAATGAAGAATAAGGTAAAGAGAGAGAAGGCTGTGAAAGAATAGTGATAATATAAAAAAAAGATAAAGACAATGATAAAGAATATAAAAGAGATGGATTCAATACATTAAGATAAATCAAAATGGAGCCAAAGTGAGGGTTAGATATATATATATATATATATATATATATATATATATATATATATATATATATATATCAAGTTAAAAGGAAATAGAGAGAAACAGGGAGTCTAAAAAGAGAGAAAATAAAGTGAAATTGGAAATGAGAGAAAGAAAAGAAGAATAAAAGATAGAAGGAAAAGAGATATAAGAAAATATTATGAAAAAAGATATTTGTGGAAATATATACAAAGAGAGAGACATATATATTATGTAAGAAGGAAAGGAAGAGAAGAGGGAGAAATAAAAAGAACATAAAGAGATAAAAAAGAAATTAAAAATACAAATTGAGAGATAGATCAAGAAAGATGAAGAGATAAAAGAAGAAAAAGAAAGGGCAAAACTCTTGAGGAATAATGATAGGGAAGAAAAGAAAAAAGTTGAATAAGTGGAAGTGAAAAGTGTGAGTTAGTGAACAATGAAAGGAAAATTGGATGAATTTAGTGATTAAGGATTGAGAAAGGAAGAGATAATTAGAATGAGAAAGGGCCTTAGAGAGATTGAGTTGAAATATAGAGAAGAAGGAAAGAAGAAGAAGAAGAGATAGTGGGGGAGAGAAAAAGGAGATAGTGGAGTGAGCAAGAATAGGTAAGGAAGGGAGACAAAGAGGCTAAGATTAAGAGTAATAAAGATAAATCATGAGATTTATTTTAAGAGAGATAAGAGAAACAAATAGAGATACAAATGATAGATAAAGAGATAAAGCAAGAATACAAATCAAAAACTAAAAGTGAGTTTTATAGTGACAAATACGAATAAATAAAAAATTTAAAATGAATAATACATGATGAAGAGAGAGAATGGAAGGGTGAGAGAGAAAAGGAAGAAAATTTGATGAGCATGAATTTTAGAGTGGACAAAGATGGAGGGGTAATAGAAGTAAGAGAAGAAAAAAAACAAAGAGGCATATTGAGAGATCAAATAGGTTGCAGAGAGAGAAGATAGACATGTAGAGTAAGGCATCGACAAAGTGAAAGACACAAATAATTAAAACTAAAAAGAAAGATTACAAAGGAGAGAGAAGGCGGAGAGAAAAGGATTAATTTGTTAGAGTGGACAAGAGGGAGAGGGAAATGAGGCAAAGACAAAGAGAACAAAATAAGGAGCTAGTGAAAGATAAAGAAAGACAAAGGAAGAAAAAGAAAAGTGAGAAAAGAAAAACATAGCTACGATTGATGGATAAGACAGAGAGGATTGATAAAATAATAGTAAAAAGAATTTGTAATTTCCCTTCTTGTTAACAAAAAATGATTTTGATATTAATAGCTATAAAAAACATTTTAAATTTAAATAGAGCAAGACTTAACAATTTGTGTACTTTAGTTTGTTGTAGTCCATTTAGTTAACTTAGAATTCTTATTTTGATTCATATCAACTTCTTAAGTTTATTTCTAAATTTTCTTATGATATAACATATTGAAAGTAGATATAAAATGAATAATAGAAAAAAGATAGAGAGAGAAAGAGATAAAAAAGAAAGAAAGATGAGAGAGGTGAGAAATAAAGTAATAATAAAGTATATCTTGATAAATAGAGATAACAAATCTTTAAAAAAAACGAAAATATTAGTGGCTGATAGATAATAAAAGAGTGGATATAAGTTGGAGTGAGGAAGAGAGAAAGGGAGTGAGTAAGAGAGAATGACAAAAGAGATTGATATATAAGGAGTTGAGAGGAAGAGGTAGAAAAAATAATAGAAGTGAAGAGAGACAATGTGAGTGAGGGAGTGAAGCAGAATGACAAAGAGATAGTAATTGAGATTGAGATGAAGGGAAAAGCATGGGAAGAAGCATCAATTGATAGAAAAAAGACGTATTGATAAGGAGGAGATAAGGGCCGATAGAGCAAGATGAGTGAGAATATGTTTAAATAGAGCTATATTCATAGATATAGAGAAGGAGACAGTGTCGAAGTATGGAAGATAAAGAGAAGATAATAGGTAATGTGTTAGAGTGAGAAATCTTAATGAGACAAAAAAGATGAAGAGAAAAGATAGCCAAAACTTTGACCTAAATGAGTTATAAATAGAGGAAAATATATTGAGAAGAGAAAGAGAGAGAGATAGGGGAAAGGAAAGTGATTGGAAGATTTAGTGCAAATAGTTAGAGAGAAAAGAGGGAAAGGTGTTTAAAAGAAAGAATTTTGGAGAAAAGAATGGACAAAGAAAGAAAGTAAAGAAAAAAATAATGAGAGAGAAAGTGATTAGAGAAGAGTGAAAAAAGGAAAATGAAAGTGTGTGATACTATGCTATAAAGAAAGAAGAGTGAAATAAAGAACATAAGTGACAGGTTGAAATAAAATATTTTTTGCTGAATAAAAATTAGGAATATTGTAAGAGAATGATAGATAATAGTTTGTGAAAATTTGATTGAGAGAGAGTTCATGACAAATTGAGAGACAGAGTAAGTGAGATAATGATAAAAGAGATTGTTTTAAGGATATTGGAGTCAATGAGAATGAAATAGAAGTAAAAGAGCAAAGATAAACAAAAAGAGAGTGAGGGAGAAAAGTAAGGAGAGAAACAGATAATCATAGATTATTAGAAATGCAATAAAAGATGGAGCAAGCATCAATATATGGAATTAGATAGATCGATAGTGTGGAGATGAGAGAAGATAGAGTGAGTTGAGAAAGAATTTTTTAAAAGATGAGGACAAAAAATGGAGAGAGAAAAGAGGTTATTGTTAACAAAAAATAAAGAGAGGCAAAAATGATGGATGGTTGAGATAGATAAAGAGTTTGATTTAAAGAAGACAAAAATTAAGTTAGATATAATGATAGGATAATGTGAGAGATGGCAAAGGAAAAAAATATAAAAGATTTTTAGTGGAGGGAGTAAGAGAAACAAAGAAAGAATGTGAGTTAGGAAGAAGAAAAGCTTGAAGGAAAATAAGAAAAAAGTAAGATTGTGAGAGGAAAGATATTAAAGAAGCTTAGAAATAGAAGAAAGGGGAGTAAGCATGATAAATGGGCAATGAAGCTAGTAAAAGAGACAAAAAGAGATAAAGAGGGGAAGAGAGAAAAGTGTGAAATAGAGAAAGTAAGAGAGAAGTTGGGTGATAATGTAAAAGATAAAAAGTTAGGAAGAGATTTCTTATTGGAAACAAGGCATTTAGAGATGGAGACATAAAGAGAATTTGATGTTATAAGAAAAGATACAAAATGATAGATGAGTGATGAGAAAAAGTGATAAAATAATATAAAAAATGAAATAGTAGATATGTAGTTAGAGATGTTAGATTTGTAAAAGAAAGTAGATAGAGCGAGTCAAAAAGTAAAGATAGAGTGGTAAAAAAAGAGTGAGAGAGAAGAGACATTGAGAAGTAATTGACAATCATAGAGAAATAAATAAACACAAATTGAAATAGAGAGATAAAATATAGAGGGGCAAGGGATAGTGGTAATGGGGAGCACATGAGATGTACAAGAGAAGAGAAGTGCGAGGAATGAAATTTGGGACAAAAGAGAGTAAATAGATAAGCGATAGTAAGAGAAATATAGAGAAAAAAAGAAAGAGAGAAGAGAGTGACAAAGTGTTGATAGAAATTGTTAGAGGAGAAGAATGATGGATATAGATGATCAAAAGAAATATGGGGCAATAGATTGTAGGAATGGGATTGATGATATTAAAGAGAAAAGTAATGAGCGTAAAACTGATAGAGAACATAGGTAGATAAAAAAATGAGAAATTGAGTGATTGAGGACGAGGATGAGATGATATAGAAAGTTGTGAGGTCTGGGAGATTGAAGAGTCGTGGAGAGAAAGAAAGTCAATAATAAATAATTACAATAATACGCAGAGACCAAAGACATAAAGAGGTCAATGAATATAGAGGGAGAAGCATGGTATAGCATATAAATTAAAAGGCCAAGATAGAGATTAAAGAGACAACCAAACATAAAAATTTTGATGTGTAAAGAGGTCTAGTAGAGAGATAGAAAGAAAATAAAGAATAAGGTAAAGAGAGAAGGCAATCAAAGAAGAGTGATAATATAAATAGAAGATAAGGACTACGCGGAGTAGAATAGAGAGTGAATAGATAAATTAAGAATAAATTGAAATGGAGTAAAAGTAAAAGATAGATAAAGAGATATCAAGTCAAAGGAACATAGAGAGAAAAGGGAGTGTCAAGAGAGAGGGGGAAAAAGTGAAAAGTTGGAAATAAGAAAAAGAAGAGAAAAACAAAAGATAAAGCAAAAAGTGATGTAAGGAATGGTTGAGAAAAGACATCTAAAAATTACCTACACAAAGAGAGATATATAAAGAGTAAGAAGGAAAGAAAGAGAGGAAAGAGAGAAGGAACATAAAGACAAACAAGAAATAGAAAAAATATAGATTAGGAGATAGATGGGGGAAGATAAAGAGATAATAATAGAAAAAAATGGTTAAGGAAAAATGATAGGAAGGAATATAAAAATAGGGAACTAGTTGGATTGAACAATTTAAGAATTAGTTCAATAAAAGAAATTAAAAAGGAAATTAGAAGATTTTGGTGATTGTGGATTGAAAAGTAAGAGAGAATTAGGATTGAAAAGTTCCTTAGAGAGATTTAGAAGAAAGATGGGTGAGAAGGAAAGAAGAGTGAAAAGAGCTAGTGAAGGAGAGATAACGGAGAAAGAGAAATGAGCAAGAAAGGGAAGGGAGGGAGACTAAGATGCTAGGATTAAGCGCAACAAAGATAGATTATGAAATAAATTCTAAAGAGACAGAGAAACAGATAGAGATATTGATGACTCATGAATAGACTAAGAGAGAATACAAGTGAAAGAATAAAAATGAGTTTAATATAGATCAAGAATGATAAATGCAAAATATAGATTGAAAGTACATAATGAAAAGAGAGAATGAAAGAGTGAGAGAGCCAGAGAAAAAAAGTGAGGAGCATGAATTTTAGAGTGGAGTGACAAGAAAAAGGGGTTAAGAGAAGTGAGAGAAGAAAAAGACAAGCAGGCATAATGTGAGATCAAATAGGTTATAGAGAGAGGACATAGACAAGGAGACTAAGGCATCAAAAGAGTGAAGGACACAAATTATTGGAAGGAGGGAGAAAGACTCCAAAATAGAGAGAAAGTGGAGGTAGAATGTGTAAGTTGTTGCAATTAAGAAGAGGGAGAGAAAAATGAGGCAAAGAGAGGGAGAATAGAACGAGTAGCCAATGAGAGATAAATAAAAGTATAGAGGAAGATAAAAAAAAGAGAGAAGGGAAATACATAGCTATGATTGATAGATTAGAGAGAGAAGATTGATAAAACGAAAACATGAAGTGTGAGAAGACCAAAAGAGTGATTGACAAAAGATAATGATTGACAAGATAGTTAGATAATAGGACAATGATGGAGAGATCAACAAAAAGAGATGATAAAGTCATAGTCTGATAGAGAACGAAAAAATTAAAGGGAGTGATAAAGAGATGGGTGAAAAATGGTGAGAGAAAGAGAGTTAAAGAGAAGAGATTATGGAAGAGAGAGGGAAAAGAAATTTTGTGAGAATTGTAAGGGAGATAATGTAAAGTTGCACAGAAAAGATATAACTCTAAAATAAGCAATATGTTGTGAAAATGAGATAAAAAAAGAGATAAAATGGGGGAGAAAACATTGCAAACTAGAAAAGATGATATATAGAGAAGAGAGACTAAGAGATAGATATGTAACTTAAGAGGAGATAGAAAAAGAAAGGGAGTTGAGAGAGAAGGATAAGTCATCGAGAGAAAGCAACACATTGATAAAGATTTTATTTAAAGAGAAAAAGAGAATGAAGATAAAGAGGTAGACAAACATTAAGGTTAAAAGAGAGGCAAAAAGGAAGAGAGGAAAATACAACTAAATAGTTTTAAAAAGGGACACTAATTGTTTGATAAAGAGGGAAATAAGAGGGGAAGAAGCAATAATAAAAGAACAACTTATGAAGGAGAAGATGAAGAAAAAAGATACAATTTTGGGAAAAGTTGATAAAGATTGTGATATAAAATATGAATGAAAAAGGCACAAATATTTTGACAAAGAAAAGTTTTAGATAAAGGTGCATAAATAGAGTGAGAAAGAGAGAATAATGATGGAGAGTAATAAAGGAAAAAGTAGAAGAATTAATTATTAATCTAACAACCAATATTATTTTGTTAAGAAAATATAAAAAATAATAGAATTAAAAGTAATTTTCAAAACTCTTTAAAATTATTAATTAATGTTTTAACAAACAAAACTTTTGTAATAAGAATAACTCTTCAATCTACTATTCTTAATAAATATAGTAATTATTAAATACAATTATAGTTTTTCATAATGTTTTTTTAATTGAATAATATTAGGATTAATTCGAATTACTTAGTCTTATAATTTAAAAATATGTCATTTAAATTATAATTTGTTATTTGCTAATAAAGTATTATTTATTAGCAGAACTAATTTTTAAATTTAATATTTTTTTGGATCTAAAATAATTTTTACTTATTTAAATAGCTAATTCTTATTTATTATAGTTCATATAAATAGTAATTAATTATTTTTAATAGTTGTTTAAGTATTAGAGATAACAATAATTATTACTTATAATATTG
The DNA here is from genome assembly GCA_023846275.1 of Vanilla planifolia. Classification (NCBI taxonomy): domain Eukaryota; kingdom Viridiplantae; phylum Streptophyta; class Magnoliopsida; order Asparagales; family Orchidaceae; genus Vanilla; species Vanilla planifolia. Next base: position 1,357,002 of record JAIUJO010000080.1, on the reverse strand, counting down.
ATTCTAACTAATAAAAATTGCTCTAATAATCATTTAAGTATAGAAAAGTTATGCACATCTGAATTATAACTCTATCCATGTAAAGTAAATAACTCAATTTGTAAATATGAATAATTGCTATTATTATTCTTTAAAATGTCTAAAGAAAAAAAATCATAACTACTAAGAATAAAATAATAATCACTTTATTCATAATCTTGTATTTAAATATTAAAATTATAAAACTTAGTTCATAGTTATAATAAAAAGTATTAAATGAAATAATTTGTATATTAAGCTTTAAATTCTAATAAAAATAAATAAATAATTTTAATATAAAGATGCCCAAAAAAAACTAAAATTGTTTTTTTCTTCCATTATTCGAATACTAGCAAAAAACTATTATAATACAAAATAAGAAAAATTAAATAAGTACTAATTATAAGAAGATGTTTATGAAGAAGAAAAGTAAATTTATAATTTACTAAAATCTTATTTTTTGTAATTATAAAATAATAATTTATTTTGAATTGTTAAAATTATTTATCAAAGTTATGATCATAATTAAAGTAATTAATATCATTTTTTAAACAATGTTATAAAACAAATTAGTAATAATTTTCTTTTGTATTTTTTAGTTTCTACATATTTCTAATGACAATAATATGATTAAGAAAGAGAAATTGTGAAGGAGTAATTATAAAAAGATGATCGACTATAAGAAGAATAAGGAAATATAGAACACAATATTTAACAAGATAAATAGAATAACAACAATAAAAAAATAGAATAAATGAAGAAGATAATAAAAGAATAAAATTAAATGTCAAATATTTCAAGTGTAAAGACGATTATAAAAGGCGTTAGAAGAAAACAAAATAGGTGGAAGAGGCCCAAATACAATAAAATGAATATGAATAGGAATATATATAATTACGAATAAATATAATTTTTTGAAATTATTAATAATACTATTGATGATTATCATAATATTTTTATTTTTCTTCTTTAATTTTATTTTTTTAATCCATAATATAATATTATTTTTCTTTTACTTTTATATTATGAATTTTTTAAAATACTAATTATTATTCTTAATAAAAGAATAATTACATTATTTTTAATTTAATATTAATACTTTATCTGAAACATATTTATTATATCTATTTTAATTTTTAAATAATTATTGATTATAATATTAATATAATTGATAATTACCCTTATTATTAATTTCAAGTATCACTGAGAATTATTAAAAATTATAAAAAGATTTTTAAAATTAAAGGAACAATAATTAATAATTTATGTACTTTATTAAACTACTTTTAATATATTAACCATAATATTCTTATTTAGATTCTTATCATGTTTCTAATTCTATTTCTAAATTTTCTTATGAAATAAGATATTGAAGATAGACATACAATGAATGATAGAAAAAGAGAAAGAGAAAGAAAGAGAAAAATAAAGAAAGATGAGAGAGGTGAGAAATCAAGTAAAAATAAAGTATATCGAGATAATTACTAATAGAGCAGGCTAAGAGAAAAGATAAAAATATTAATGGAAGATAGGCAGCAAATGTGAGAATGTATGTTAGATCGAGAGAGAGAGAGGTAGTGAGCAAGAGAAAAAGATATAAGAGATTGATATATGAAGAGTTGAGAGGAAGAGATAAAGTGAAAAACAAATAAAAGAATAAAGAGAGAGAAAGTAAATGAGGAAGTGAGGTAGAATGAGAAAGTCATAATAATTAAGAGCAAGAGTGAGGGAAAAGAGTTGGAAAGTGCATCATATATAAGAAAAAGTAAGTTGAATGATGATGATGAGATAAGGGAAGAGCAAGCAAGATTAGAAATAATACATTTAAATAGAGCAAGTTAAAGGGATATAGAGAACGAAAGAGTGTGGAAGAGAACACGATAAAGGAAAGATAAGACTTAAGATGTTAGGGAGAAAAATTTAAGAGAGATAGAAATGATGGAGATAAAAGATTGCAAAAACTTTATCATAGATGATATAGAAATTAAGAGACATATTTATAAGAGAGAGAGAGAGAGGAAAGGAACATGATTGGTGAGATTTAGTGTAGAGAGTGAGAGTGAAAGTGGAAAAGGAGTTTCAAAGAAAAAATAATGAGGGAGCAAAAAGTGAAACAAAAAATGTAATAGAATGTGATATAAAGGGGTAAAGAAATTAAGTTCAAATAAAGAATATAAGAGAAGGGTTTGTTGATAAAGAAGTAGAGAAAAAGTTGACAAAATATTTTTAGTTAAGTAAAAATAGAGAATATTGAGACAAAAGTGACAAATAATAGTAAGAGATAATTTGTACGATAAAGAGTGCATGATAGAGTGAGTTATGGAATTGTTGAGAGAGCAAGATAAAATAAATTTTTATAAGGATATAAGAGAGGAGGAGAGAGAAAGAAATAATAAAGCAAAGGCAAAGAGAAAGAGAATGAGGGAGACATGTAGAGTAAGAAATAGATAATTAAAGACTATTAGAGAAGGAATAATTGAGGGAGGATGCATCAATTTATAAAATTAAATGGTGAGGTGATAGTGTGGAGATAAGGGAAGAGATAGTGAGCTGTGATAGAATTTGTTGAGAGACTTGGACAAAAAGAAATGGAGAAGAAGAGAGTTTCAGAGAGATTAAGATAAAAGAGAGAGTTTGTGAAGGCATAAGGAAGAGATGCAATGCGAAGAAGGGTGATAAGAAAAAAGGATAGAGCAATATAGAGAAGTCAGAAGATAAGGAGATGGAGATGTGACGCATATATTGAAAAGTGGATTAAGAGAGTCAAAAAGACAAGATGTGTAGTGAAAGGAGTGTGTGAGAGAGATGACACATTGAGAGATAGTTGGAGAGCAAGACAAAAATAAATAAAGAACTTAGATCAAGATAGGGAGATAAAAGGTTAGAGTGGTAAGAAGATTGAGGTAATGGAGAGCACATTGAAGACATAAGAGAAGAGATAAGGGAGGAGAGAAATTGTAGAAAAAATATAGAAAATAGAAGAGTGATAGTAAGAGAAATAGAGAGAAGAGAGAGAAAGAGAGAAGTGAGTGTCAAAGTTTTGATAAAAAGTTATTATAGAGGTAGAAGAATGATGGATATAGAAGATGAAAGGAAATGGGGAGCCAAAGATAGTAGGAGTAAGATTGGTGATATTAAAGAAAAAAATAAAGAGAGTATAAACTGATAGAGAGTGCAGTGAGATAATGAAATGACAAAGAATTAGTGGATGAGAAAGAAGTTGAGATGATATAAAAAGAGGTATAGTTAGGGAGAGTGAGGAGTCGCAAAGAGAAAGATAATCAAAGACAAAGAATTAGACTAATAAATAGACCAAAGAGGTAAAGATATTAATAAATATAGAAAGAGAAGCAAAGTGTAGTATGTATAATAAAAGGCTGTGATAGAGATTGAAGAGGCATACAAAAATAACACTTGAAGAGTAATGAAGTATAAGTGGAGAGATGGAAAGAAATTCAACTATAAGGCAAAGAGAGAAGACCATGAGAGAAGAATAAAAAAATAAAGAGAAGAAAAAGACTATGACAAATAGTATAATAAATAGAGACTAAATACATAAAAATAAAAAGAAATGGAGCAAAAGTTTGGGATAGACAAAGAGATATCAAATCAAAGAGACATAGAGAGAAAAAGGAGTATGAAAAGAGAGAAAATAAAGAATAGTGGAAAATAATAGAGAGAAATTGGATTTTAGAAAAAGGTTGAGAAAAAAGATTTTTGGAAAAGTGGATACCAAAAAAGAGAGATATAGAGTGCAGGAACGAAAGAAAGAGAAGAGAGACAGAAAAGGAACATAAAGATATAAACAAGAAATAGAAAAAATATAAATTTGGTGGTAGATAGAGAAAGATAAAGAGATAAAAATAGAAAAAGAAAGGAAAAAACTTTTGGGGAACAATATAGGAAAGAAAAGAAAAAAGAGAATAGGTGGGAGTGAAATAATGTGAGAGTTAGTTCAACAAAATAGAACGAATTGGAAATTGGATGACTTTGATTATTTAGTGTTAAGAAAAAAGTGAGAACGAGAATTTGAAAGTGCTTTAGAAAGATTGAGAAGGACGAGGAAGAAGGAAAGAGGAGTGATAAGAGATGGAGGGGGCGGGAAAAGGAGATAGAGAAGTGAGTAAGAAAAGGGAAGAGAGGGAGACTAATAGGCTAAGATTATAAGCAATAGAGATAGATTATGAGATAGATTTTAAGAGAGAAAAGAGAAAAAAATAAAGATACAAATGACTCATGAAAAGACAAAGAGAGAATTCAATTGAATGATAAAATGTAATTCAAATAGAAACAAAGTGGGATAAATAGAAAATTTTCATTGAAGATTATATTGTGAAAAGTGAGAATGGAAGAGTGAGAGAGAAAGAGGAAAAAAGTGAGTAACATGAACTTTAGAGTTGAGCAAAAAGAAAGTGAGGGTAAGAGATTTGAGAAAAAGTACAAAGAGGTATAGTGAGGGATCAATTTGGTCACCTAGAGAGGAGTTAGAAAAGGAGAATAAGTCATTGACAAAGTGAAAGACAAATTATTAAAATGAATGAGAAAGAGTCCAAAAGAGAAAGAAGGTGGAGAGAAGAAGAGTAAGTTGTTGGAATGGAGAAGGAGAGGAAAATGTGACAAAGAGAGGGAGAACAAAATAAGGAGCTAATGAGAGACATAGACATAGGGAAAGACAAAAAATATGAGAAGAGAAACACATAGCTACGATTCATAGATAAATGAGGGAAGATTGATAGAATGTAAACAAGAAGAGTGAGTGAGACAAAAAAGAAATCAATTTAAGATAGTGTTTATTGGGTAGAAGGATAATAAGACAATGATGGAGTGATCAACAAAGAGTGAGAATAAAGTCAAGGTGTGATAGAGAAGGAAAAAATATAGTGTGGCAAAGTGAAGGAAGTGAGAATGTGAGCAAGATGGGCAAGAAAATGGTGAGAGAAAGAAACATATAGAGAAGAGAATACAAAAGAGAGAGGGAAAAGATAAACTTGGTAGAGAACTATATGGGAGGAGGGCAAAGTTGCATAGAGATGTTCAACTCAAAAAAAGAGTTATAAGTTGTGAGAATTAGATAAAAAAGAGACATTAGAAAGCAGAGAAAAAATTACAAACTTGAGAAGGTGATATACAGGATAGAGGACTAAGTGCATGATATGCAACTTATGAGGAGATAGATAGAGAAAGGTGAGAGATTGGTGAGTCAGAGAAAGAAAGTGACATGATGGAGATTTTTGTTTAGAGCGAAAAAGAGAAGAAATATAAAGATGTAGGTGAACATCATGATTAAAGAGAGAGAAAGGAATAGGGAGAGTTGCAAACAAAAAGCTTTAAAAAGAGAAACACTAATTGAATGATAATGAGGACAAGAAGAGAGAAAGAAGCAATAAAAAAGATTATCTTATGAAAGGAAGATCAAGAGAAAAAGAAAGACGATTTTAGGAAAAAGTTAATAGAGGCTATGCCAGAATTTGGAGAGAAGCACAAATATTTTGTGAGAGATAAGCTATTATTAAAGGGACAGAGATAGAAAGTGAGAATAATATTAGTAAAAAAATATAAAATTTTTTTATTTTGTAATAAAAATATAAAAAATAGTATCATTAATTGTAATTTTTCAAAATTATTTAAAATTATTAAGTAATGTCATAACAAACAAAATTTTTGAAAAGAATAACTATTATATAAACTTTTCTTAAAAATGTAGTAATTTTAATAAGTCAAGATTAATTCTAGTTAATTGTTGTTATTATTTAAAAATATGTCATTTAAATTAATCCATTATTGATGAATAAAGTAATATTTATTAACATAACTAATTTTTTAACTTTAAAAATTATTTGGTTCTTAAATAATTTGTACTTATACGAATAGCTAATTCTTAATTATTATATTTCTTATGAATAATAATTAAATATTTTGAATCATTATTTAAGAGATTAAGATAACAACAATTACTAAATTTATTGATCATAACTAAACAAATGGCTCTATCATTTGATTATAAAAACTTCATTCTCACATAAAGTACAACTTTAATTTTCTAAATTAAATAACTAATATTGCAATTATGAATATATGTTATTATTATTGTCATTATTATGCTTAAAATGTCTTAAGAAAAAATATATAAACACTAAGAATAAAATAATAATCACTACATTCGTAATCTTGTAATTAAACATTTTATTTATAAAATTTATTTCTTAATAATAGTAAAGAAAAATAAAAAAAGAAAATTTAATTTGTTAAATTTTGGTGAAAATAATTCTAAACCAACCCAAAGAAATCAATAAATAATTTATTTTTTCTTTTTTTTATTTTAGAAAACTATATTATAACAAAAAATAAGAAACAATTTAATAAGAACTAATTATAAAAAGAAGATTAAAAATGGAAGGCGTAAATGCATAATTTCTTATTATCTTATTCTTATTTAAAAAAAATAAAAATAAATTTAAAATTATAAATATAATATAAAAAATTAATATCCTTTTTCAAAAAACATTTCAAAAAAGTAATAATAATTTTATTTTTAACTTTATTTTTGTATATTCTTAAAAACAATAATATGATTAAGTAAATGAAATCTTGAAGGAGTATTATAGAAAGATGAATAAGAAAAAGAATGCAAAAATATAGAACACAAAATAAGAATAACAAAAATACAAAAACATAGTTAAAGAAGAAAATTAGAAATGAATAAAATTAAATACAATCTATTTCAAGTATAAATAGTGCAGTAAAAGTTTTTAAAAGAAACAAATGAGGCCATACAAAAAATATTGAAAGGAAGATGAAAAAGAATATCTATAAATAATAAAAATAGATATAATTTTTTTAAATTATTAAAAATACTATTCATGATCATCATAATATGTTTTATTATTGTCCATTAATTTTTTTAAAATTCATAATATAATATTTATATTTTCTTTATTTTTGTATTATTAACACTATAAAATAGTTGTTATTATTAACAATATAGGAATAATTAATAAAAATGTTTTTGTAATTATTGTGAAACTTTAATTATTTTATAAACATTTTTAAATGAAAATGTTGTAATAAAGTTTACTATTCATTGTTACTATAATAAGAAGAATCTTTTTTTTAATATAATGTAATTATTTTATTCAAAATAGATTTATTAGATCTATTTAATTTATAAATAATGCTTATTGCAACTATAAATATAATTCTTGATTACACATCCTATTGATTGCTTTGATTTTGATAATTATTAACAATTATAAAAAAGTTCCAAATTTTAATAGAATAGTAATAAATAATTTATATACTTTATTTTACAACTTTTAATTTATTTAACTTGTTATTCATATTTTGGTTCATATCATGTTTCTAAATCTATTTCTAAATTATATTTTGAAATAGAATATTGAAGGTAAACATACAATGAATGATAAAAAGAGAAAGAGAAAAGAAAGAAAGTTGGGAGACATGAGAAGCAATGTGAAAATAAAGTATGTTTAGATACATAAATAAAGAAATGACTAAGAGAAAATGGGAAAATATTAATGGGAGATAGATAGCAAAAGAAAGAAGGTATATTAGTGTGATAGAGAGATAGAGGGAGTGAGAAAGAGGAAGAGACAAAAGAGATTAATATATGAAAAGTTTAGAGAAATGGCGAAAAAATAAATATAATAGTAAGGAGAGAGAAAGTGAGTGATGGAGTGAGCTAAAATGAGAAAGAGATGATAATTGACATTGAGAGTAAAGGAAAAATGTAGTAAGGTGCATAGAATAAGGTGGACTAAAAATGAGGTGATAAGGGAAACAAGAGCGGCATGAGAGAGAATAGGTTTAAGTATAATAAGATAAAGAGATACAGATAATAAGACAATGTAGAAGAGAGGAAGATAAGAGAAGATCGTATGTAGTGTGTTAAAGTAAAAATATTAAAGAGAGATAAAAAAGATGGAGAGAAAAATAGCCAAAATTTTGATATGAATGAGATATAAATAAAGGGAAATATATTAAGAAGTGAAAGAGAGAGGGGAATGGAAAGTGATTAGAAAGATTTAGTAGAGTTAGAGAGAAAGGTGGAAAATGATTTTAAAAGAACTAGTTGATTAAGAAAACAATTGAGTAAGAAAGGAAATGTAGCGAAAAAAATAATGGACAACATGATTAGAGAAAAGTAAAAGTAGGAAAAGTAATAAAGTGTGATATGATGGGGAAAAGAAACTAGAACGAAATAGAGAACGTAAGATAGAGGTTGACATAAAATATTTTTAGTTAATATAAATAAAGAATACTTTAAGAGAAGTCAAAAAAAATTATGAGAGATAATTTTCCTGTTAGAGAGTGCATGACAAAGTGAGAAAAGGAATAAATGGGAAAGAAAGATAGAAGGGATTCTTATAAGGATATCAGAGTTAAAGAAAGAAAAAAAATAAAAAAGGCAAAGATAATGAGAAAAGGAGTGAAGGAGAAAGGTGGAGCAAGAAAGAGATAATCATGGACAATTGAAGAAGGAATAAGGGAGGAATCATCAATTTTTATAGTTAGATAGTGAGTGATATTATAGTGAAAAGAGAAGAGAGTGAGTAGAGATATAATTTGTTAACAGACCTAGACATGAAATAGGGATGGATAGAGTTTGGAAGAGATTAAGATAAAAGAGAGAGAGTGGTAAAGAGATTATTATAAAAAGGAAATAGTTAGATAAAATGTTAGAAAATTTAGATAAATAAATAGATTTTTTTAATGAGATAAAAATTGAGTTAGTTATAGGGAGAAGGTAACATGAGAGAGGGGAAAGGAAAAGGATATAAAATAGCTAATTGAGACAGTCAAACAGAAAAGGAAAGAAAGAGAGTTACAAAGAAATAAAGTTTAAAGGAGAATAGAATAGTGTAAGAAAGAGTGAGGAAAGACATTAGAGAAGCTTAAAGATGGAACAAAGAAGTGGAAAGTGAGTGAGCATGTTAGAAGAGAAGTGAAAGAAATACAAGAGACAAATCGAGATAGAAAGAAAGAGAGAGAAGTGTGAAATTGAGAAAGTAAGAAAGAGCTATAGTGATTATAAAATAAAGAGAAAAGTTAGGAAGAGATTCCTTATAAGAAAGAAGGTATTTATAGATGAAGAAATGAAGACTTGGTGAAGGTATAATAAAGAGAGCAAAGTAATAAATGAGTAATGAGAAAAAGAGATAGGCAATATTGAGAAGCGATAAAAGATAAAGAGATAGAGATGTGAGATATATAATAAAAAGTAGAAAAAAAGTGATAAAGATAACATAGAGTAGTGAAAGGATTAAGAGTGAGAGAAATAAAACATTGAGAGATAGTTAGGCAATAAGAGAGAAAAAAACGAAGAGCATAGGTGGAGATAAAAAGACAAAAAATAGAGAGGTGAGAAGATAAAAGCAATGAAGAGCACATCAGAGATATTAGAGAAGAGATTAAGAAAAAGAGAAAGTTAGGACAAAAGGTAGCAAATAGAAGGGAATAATAGAAGAAATCAAGCAAAGAGAGAGAAAAGGAGAGTGAAAAAGTGTTGATAAAAATTGTTAAAGATGTTGAAGAATGATGGATATAGAAGACGAAAAGTACTGAGGAGCATGAGATAATAGGAATGGGATTGATGATATTAGAGAGAAAAGTAATGGGAGTTTAAACTAATAGAGAATATATGGAGATTGTAGAACAAGAAAGAATGCATAAATGAGAAGGAGGTTGAAATGATATAGAAAGAAGGAAGGTCATGGAATGTGAAGAGTCATCTAGAGAAAGAAAGCCAAAGTCAAAGAATTAGGCTAATACATAGTGACTCAAGAGGCAATAAGGTAAATAAATATAAAGGGAGAAGCAAAGAATGTTATATATAATAAATTGTTGAGATAGAGATTAAAGAGGCATGCAAACATAAAAAAGTTGATGAGTATAGAAGCATAAGTAGAGAGATCAATAGAAAATGAAGAATAAGGTAAAGAGAGAAGACGATGAAAGAAGAGTGATAATATAAAGAGAAGATAAAAACGAAAAATAATACAATAGAAAAGGACTAGATAGATTAAGATCAAAAGAAATGTAGCAAAAGTGAGGGATAAATAAAGAGATATCAAGTCAAAAAGAAATTGAGAGAATAATGGACTTTAAAAAGAGAAAAAATAATGAGAAGTGGGAAAATAAAAGAAAGGAGACAAAAATAAAGAATAGAGTGAAAAAAGATATATATAAGAAGGTTCAAAGAAAAGATATTTGTAGAAATAGATATTGAAAGAGAGATAAAGTGCAAGAACAAAAGAAAGAGAAGGGAGAGAGAGAAAGAACATAAAGAGATAATCAAGAAATAGAAACAATTCATATAAGAAATACATGGAGAAAGATAAAGAGATAAAAAAGAATAAGAAAGGAAAAAACCATTGATGAACAATGATACGGAAGAAAAGAAAAAAGCAAAACAAGTAGGAGTGAAAAATATGAGAGTTCAATAAAAAATGAAAGGAAAATTGGAAGTCTTTGGTAATTGAGGATTTAGAAATGAAGAGATAATTAGAATTAGAAAAGTCTTTACAGAGTTTAAGAAGAAAGATGGGGAACATGGAAAGAAGAGTGAGAAGAGATAGAGGGGAAGAGAAAGTGACAACAAAGAAGTTAGCAGGAAGAGGGAAGGGAGTGAAACTGAGAGGCTAAGATTAAGAGCAACAGAGATAGATTATAAGAGAAAAATGAGAATGAAATAGAAAAGTAGATAATTGTTAACTAGAAAAAATAAGATTATAAGTGAAACACAAAGTGAATTTCATAGAGACAAATAGGGATAAATAAAAAATTTAGAGCAAAGAGTAAATGGTGGAAAAGGAATGGAAGTGTGTGAAAGCAAGACAAAAAAAGTGAGGGGCATGGATTTCAAAGTGGAGAGAGAAGAGACAAGGGGAAGAGAAGTGAGAGAAGAAAAAGAATAAAGAGGCTAATAGTGATCAAATTGGACGTAGAGAGACAAGATAGATAACTAAGGTAAGGCATCGGTGAAGTGAAAGACAAATAATTGGGAATAAGGAGAAAAGATTCCAAAAGAGAGAGAAGGTTGAGTGAGAAAGATTATGTTCTTCGAATGGAGAAAAGTGAGATAGAAATGAGGCAAAGAGAAGGAGAGTAGAATAAGGAGCCAATAAAAGATAAAAAATAACATAAAGGAAGACAATGAAAAGTGAGAAGAGAAGGTCATAGCTATGATTGATAAATAAGAGAGAGGATTGAAATAATGAAAATAAGAAGAGTGAATGAGTCCAAAAGAGACACAAACTTGAAATAGTGTTTAAGAGGGTTATTGGAAAATGGGATAATGATGAAGAGATCAACGAAAGGAGATAATATTGTCATAATGTGATAGAGAAGGAAAAAATTAAAGGTACCAGCAAAGGTAATGAATCTAGTGAGAGAATGCACAAGGTAACAAATAAAATTTAAGTGAGAATATGAACAGAGAGATGAGTGAGAAAATCATGAGAATGAGAGATAAAGAGAAGAGATTAATGAAAATTGAGAAAAGATAGATTAATAAGAGAATTGTAAAGGAGTTCTTTCTCATCTTTCTCTTCTTTTTCTTCTTCTTTTTCTTCTTCTTTCTTTTCTTATTGTTGTTCTTTTTCTTCTTCCTCCTCTTCTTCTTTTTCTTCTTCTTTTTCTTCTAATTCCTCTTCTTCTTCTTCTTCTTTTTCTTCTACCTCTTCTTCTTCTTTCTCTTCATCATCTTCTTCTTCTTCCTCTTCCACTTTTTGTCTTCTTCTTCTTCTTCTTCTTCTTCCTTTTCTTCTTTTGATTCTTCTTCATCTTCTTCTTCCTCTTCTTCTTTTGATTCTTCTTCTTCTTCGTCTACTTATTCTTCTTCTTCTTCTTCTTCTTCTTATTCTTTTTCTTCCTCTTCTTCTTCTTCTACTTCTGCTTCTTTTTCATCTACTTCTTCTTCTTCTGCTTCTACCTCTTCTACTACTTCTTCTTCTAATTCTTCTTCTTCTACTTCTTCTTCTCCTTCTTTTTGTTCTTCCATTTCTTCTTCTTCTTCTTCAACTTTTTCCTCTTCTTCTTCCTCCTCCCCTTATTCTTTTTCTTCTTCTTCTTCTTCTTCTTCTTCTTCTTCTCCTCCTCCTTTTTCTTCTCCCACTCTCTCACCCTAATTTTTCTTCTTCTATTTTTTCTTCTTCAACTTCTTCTTCTTCTTCTTCTTCTTCTTCTTCTTCTTCCTCCCCATCTACTTCTCATTCTCATTCTCGTTCTCATTCTCCTCCTTCTCCTTCTCCAACCCTTTCTCCTTCTCATTCTCCTTCTCCTTTCCCATGTCCTTCTCCTTCCCCTTTTTCTCCTTCTCCTTCTCCTTTCCCTTCTCCTTCTCTTTCTCCTTCTCCTTCTTCATGATCTTCTTCTTCTTCTTCTTCCACCACCTCCTCCTCTTCTTCTTCCTCTTCTTCGTCTTCTTCTTCACTCTCTTTTTCTTCATCTACTTCTTTTTCTTCTTCTTCTTCATTTTCTTCTTCCCTTCTTTTTCTTCTTCCTTCTTCACTCTTACTTCTTCCTTTTTACTTCTTCCTTCTTCCTTCTCCCTTCTCCCTTCTCCCTTCTTATTTCTTCTTCCTTTTTCTTTATCCTTCTTTCCCATTTTCTTCCTCTTCATCTTCCTATTCTTCTTCCTATTCTTTTTCTTCTTCTACTTCTTCATCTTCTTCATCATCATCATCTTCTTCTCATGCTCCTTTGCCTTCTTCATTTTTTATTCTTCTTCTTCTTCTTCCTCACCTCTTCTTCTTCTTCTTCTTCTTCCACTTCTTCTTCTTCTTCTTCGACTTTTGCTTCTTCATCTTCTTCTTCTTTTTCTTCTTCTACTACTACTACTACTACTTCTACATCTTTATCTACTTCTTCTTCTTCTTCTTATTCTTCTTCTTTTACTTCTACTTCCTCTACTTCATTTTCTTCTTCTTTTCTTATTATTCTTCTTCTTCTTCTTCTCTTATGTCTTCTTCTTCTTCTATTTCTTCTTCTTCTTCTTCTTCTTCTTCTTTTCTTCTTCTTCCTCTTCTTCTACTTCTTCTTCTTCTCTTCTTCTTCTTCATCCTCATAGTGTTCTTCTTCTTCATCTTCTTCCAACTCTTCTTCTTCTTCTCCTTCTTCCTCTTCTTCTTTTTTTCTTCTTCTTCTCATTCTTCTTCTTCTTCTTCATCTTCTTCTTGTTGTCCTTCTTCTTCTAAATATAATTCTTCTTCTTCCTCTTCTTCTTGTTCTTTTTCTTCTCATTCTTCTGCTCCTCCTCCTCCTCCTCCTTTTATTCTTCTTCTTCTTCTTCTTCTTCTTCTACTACTACTACTACTTCTTCTACTTCTTCCTCTTGCTTTTCCCTAAGCCTAAATCCCTACCCCATATCAAATCCTTAATCTTTAATCCCTAATCTCTTATGCCTAATCTGTAATCCCTAATCTAAAATTCTTATTACCTAATCCCTATTCCTTATTCCCTAATCTCTATACCCTAATCCCTTATTGCTACTAAATAATAACTAATCCCTAAATCTTAATCCCAATTAACTATGTCCTAATCCATAATTTCTCATTGCTAATACCTAATTGCTCCCTCCCTAATCCCTAACCCTTAACTTAATCCTTATTCCCTAATCCCACTCTCCCTAATCTATGATCCATATTCTCTAATAACTAATTCCAAATCTCTCCCTCCTTCATCCCTAAACCCAAATCCCCAAACCTAAATCCCTAACCCCTAATCCCTAATTCGTATCTTCTTACTCTTCTTCTTGTTCTTCCTCCTCCTGTCTCTTCTTCCTATTCTTCTTTTTCTTTTTCTTCTTCTTCTTCTTCGTCATCGTCTATTTTTCTTCCTCCTCTTCTTCCTCATCTTCCTCTTCTCATTCTTCTTCTTCTTCTTCTTCTTCTTCTTCTGCCCCCTATTCTTCTTCTTTTTCATCTTCTTTTTCTACTTCTTTTTCTTCTTCTTCTTCTTCCTCTTCTTCCTCTTCTTCTTCATCTTCTCATTCATCTTCTTCTTCCTCTTCTTCTTCCTCTTCTTCTTCTTGTACTTCTTCTTTTTCTTCTTCTTTTTCTTATTCTATTTCTTCTTCTTCTTCTTCTTCTTCTCTACTTCTTCTTCTTCTTCTTCAATTTCTTCTTCTTCTTCTTTCTTTCTTTTCTTCTTCTTCTTCTTCTTCTTCTTCTTCTTCTTATTCTTCTACTTTTTTTCTTTTGCTATTCTTCTCCTTTTATTTTTCCTATTCTTCCTTTTCTTCTTATTCTTGTTCGTCTTCCTCTTCTTCTTCTTCTTCGTCATCATTTTCTTCTTCTTTTTCCTCTTCTTCCTCATCTTCCACTTCTTCTTCTTCTTTCTCGAACACTAAGCCAACTCCCTATTAAACTAAACACCCTTTGGACAAGTGCAAAGATTCATTCTAAGGAATTGAAGAAAAGCTTCTTTTTGTATCGTTCGTGCCATTTCTCTTCCCTACTCATCCCCTTTGCTTTGGCAGCAAAAGTCAGGAACCAAAAACAACAAAAGAAGGACATTCGATTATGAATTCACCATCCCTTGAAGGCTGGCTCATTTTCTGCAAATTCGATCGATTTGACTTTGACTGAGCCGTCTCTTAAACTTCTTGACACGCGGACCCCGAAACACATTTGGTAGGTTGTGTTCCTTCAACACTCTGTTCAACGGCCTTTTCGGGATCACTAGCCGAGTTAGAACCAACTGATGTAATTTACTCGGTAGAACGCTTTGACATGATCGGTGCCCCAACCTCGGGTCACTTTGACTGAATGGTAATGGCAAGTCATTCTAGTTCCCTTCATTAAATATGTTTCATTTGATAGTAGAGTAATGTCATTGTTAAATAATACCCCATGGGGATCCCTTCTAAGGATCACGATTCTAAACTTTAGAAAAGTGGTCTCCAATTCATGAGGTGAACAGCCCAACCTATTTGTTTGAAGGTTTGCTAGAAGCTTCAAAAAGCAAGTAGAAGCTTTGCTTCTTGTAATTCCAAAAAACAAGCAACAATGATTGAAAAAGCTGATCTTTGATAGCAGACATAGGGAGGGTTCAGAAAAAGTTTGATCATAGATAGAGATTAAAACAAGTGCATAGGGGTAGGTGCAAATGTAGCCAAGTGGATAAAAAGGTGGATTGTGAATCAACCATGCATAGCTTCAATTCCCATCATTCAACCATCCAATTCTTTCCAACCAATTAGATTTTTAATGTTTCATGATAGGGGTGGAAGGAATGGGGTTTTGACTTTTGAGCACCAAACTACTTCTAGGCAGGCAACCATCCTTATTGTTAGATTGCTTCCTCCCTGAATGCTGTAGTTCTAGATTAACCTACTAAGTTAGTATTTTTTTTTCTTATCTTATTTCGTTTAATAACATTGAGCAAGAATCATTGTGGAGACTCGCATCTCTGAGTTTTTACCCAATGCTTGTCTATATGTCTCCAAGGTCCTACTATCTATAGTAGACAAGCTGATAAGCAATAGGGACTCGTCCCCCTCCATGTTCTTGCTTTCATGACCAAGGCTAGGAGGACCATCACCCAAGTGTCAACATTACTAGGTGACCTATCTGATGAGCTTGGTGACCTACCTAACTACATGGAAAGGTTGATGCGACATTGGTATGGCAGCTCACAGTAGGTTCGTGACACATGCTAAGGAGAAGCTCCAAACAGCATGTTGTTCAGAGTCTCATATTGTGTGGAGACGAAGAACATAATTGAGTGAGAGCTTATGTTGGTAGAGCACGAGCTTGCAGAGGCACGCCTTTGTGTTGAATCATTAGAGGCTATGAGGACAGCTTCTAGAGAAGACCTTGCTAGGACTGCTACCTCTGCATCAGATCTTCACATTGTCTTGCATAATTGTAGAGTCGTAGTTATGGCGGTGATGGCATTGGGAGTCAGGATTTCTTGGCCAAGCTGTGTTATCATCCTATTGTTTCTGAGGTCCATAATGTTGGTAACCTCTATTTTTTTAGTAGGAATTGTGTAGGCTTTGATAATTACTAACATATGTGCATATTTTCGATTTTCATCTGTGAATTGATACAACACTTTACGTGTTTCTACCCGTTCAATTTCTATGAAGAATACCTGCAAACCCTTGTAGCAATTATTGATATTAATATAATTCCCCTAACTTCAAGCTCTTGAAGTAGCCTACAATAGCCTCTCAAAAATGATTGGTGGGCAAGGAACTTGAAGGTGGTGATGAAACTAGTTTCTTGCATTGATGAGATTGGTGTGTTACCTACCCATAGTCTAAAAATGTTGATGAGAGTTTACTCCACCAAACTTGAATAGGTCATGGGATTCACTCTTGGCTCTCAGGCCAGGGTTTGCCCCCTGTGTCAAGGCAGTAATGAAATGGACTTCCTTCCAATATAACTAAATATGAGTAGCGGGATGGGACAGTCCCCGAACTGAGTAATACCTCTTCCAATATTAAGCATGAATTGGTGTGAGAACATAGTCGCATTCAGGGGACACTTCTTTTTCTTGAGTAGAAGACACCTCCTGAATCAGAAAAGGTCCTTCCCACTAATGCTTGAATGTATTGCATCCGGGCCACATTCATAAGCCTGATTACGACTAGCACAAGTTCTCCCGACTTGAAAGATCATCTCTGTATCCTTTGATCGATGGCTCTTGATACACTTGCCTAGTAGATTTGAAGCCTTTGTCAAGAACTCAGTCATTTCTTCTCCAGAGCATCTAGCTCTTGGAGCATAAGTTGCTCTCTCTGTTCCTCTATAAAGCCTTCCTGAATTGCCACTCTAAGGGTGGGAATTTGGACTTCCAATGGGAGGACTACTTTCAACCAATGTCAAGGCATAAGGCATATGATACACCCATGGTCCTTCGAGAAGTTTCTCATGAAGATCATTTCTAAGAATAAGGGCAATTGGAATGAGAAGCTTACACAGTGTCTTATTGACTGATAGCCTCTACATGCCAATTAGCCATAGCTTTGAAAGGTGTGGAGAAACAATGTTGCATCTGAAACTTTCTACAAAGTCGATCTATTTGTTGATTTTTCTAAGGTGTTCCATTCCATTTTCGAAGATCAGGTGAGCGGGACTTTGAACAGATAGATTAGATGATTTTTGATCAACATCATTTCCCTTTACTCATTTCAATGGTGTGGCCTCTATCAACTTGAAAAAGAATCTATGGTAGCTAGAACATACATATACCTCTTAGATGCGGGAGGTTGGATGTGGCCAATCACATATATGCCCCAACCCTTAAAAAAGACATTATCGTCAGATGTCAAGGTTTTGATGGTTGTCGAATGAAGACTACATGTATTCTACAAACGTTGCATCTCTTGGAGAAATTAATGGAGTCTTTCAACATTGTGGACTAGTATTACCCTAGTCACCTTAATGATGGTAGAACTTTGTCTTTTACTGATATGCACCACAAACACCAGCATGAGCTTCCTCCAATGCTTCTTTAGATGCTTGCTTTGACAAGCGTCTTAAGAGGAATCCATCGAAGGCACACCCATAAAGGACTCTATTCTTAAAAGAGTCTTGTACAGTTTGATGTCTAATATGGTTTCGAGTGGGCACCTTCTTATATAGAATCCCCTGCCCTAGTTTAGATATTCAAGTAATTGTTGTCGCCAATCCTTTTCTGCAATCACTTCTAAGGATCTAATGCCACTTGAGTTTAGCTAAAAAAGATGGTCTTCATCTCTTTGTCCTTATTGTTGTCTTTTGTGTAAATAGGATTACCTTTTGGTAAAGATGGTGGAAGCCTTTATCTTTCAATGCAAATGTACATGGTCTTAAATGGGCTGAGGGCTATAGTTGCCGCTAGGCTGGCCAGTGCATCAGCTTTATGGTTATAGCTTCAAGAGTTGTGTTCTATCCATCAAACTCTGAATCCTAATATGAATTCTTTGACCCTACTGAATAGGGGACTAGCTCTTGTTTCTTCACCAAGAAACTGGACCCCTTGAGCCAAACAACAAAGCATTCCATTGAATGAAGCCCACTTCCCTCCTAAAAAACCACTTTCGAGGGAGAACTCTTGCTCCTCTGCTCCTTGAATCCAAGAGACGAGATAGAAGATGCATAAAATGCAAAGAAGACTATGGATGCAAAATGATCCTCTATATTATGTCTAGAAGTAGAGAAGAGACCACCTTCAATCAACAAAGCACTTATTTCTTGCTCAGTCAAGATGAGTGAAAAGGAACCCTCTTCCAAAATGTCTCTAAAGGTGGATAATGGAACTACTATTCCGCTAATTTTACTTTAAATTTTTTCAACTACTGTGATGAAAGAAAGCAAGGAAACTCATCTTTTTGTAGGTCCGAATAATCGGGTCACTTAGGTCCACTCGTCAAGTAAAGCCTCACTTTTTCGGATTCACTAAACCTACCTTTTGACATTTCTACAAGGTCTAGTATCATAGATTAGAAGGTTAGACTCCTTCTAAGCATGTCTAATCAATGACTTTCAGAGCCACTTGAAACTATGGTACAAAAAGTTAAAGTACTTCTAGTCCACCACAAAGAATGCCTGGCCATCAGATTAGTTGTGATCAGCTTCACCCTAACAACCCGACTTGCATAATACCATGATGCTCAATGTTAATGCTCTTCAAAATTGTCCTGAGGTGCAATTACATGATGACCTGATACGACCTGGGCCAGGAAAGACAGATGACAAAATGCAATCCCTTCCAATAAGTCAACCTGCAGAGTTGAACACAACAGTGACTTCTACCAGGTTCTTCTATCAATCTTCTGTCCCTTACTGAACTCCTTACTCTGTAAACCTCTTATTGGTTGATTTTACTGAACCCTGTGAGAGCCCAACCTGATTCAAAAGTTCTCCAGAAAAGATTCCCAGACTCCTGTCTAGTTAACCAGTGGGGACCTCCACGAGTAATCCTCAAACCCGGATCCCCTCAATTGTCAAGTGAAGTTCCCTTTCTCTTCTCAAAGAAGAGAAGGATGGAGAGTGGTAGGATATCATGTATTACATGAATTACCATCCTGTTGATTTAGGAAGTTCCTGCTACAAAGAATGGAGCCATATGAAGCAAGAGTGCCACATAGGATTAATATGAATTCAAAGAATACGCATATGTAGTGGGCATGAAGTACATCAGCGGATGTCATATATTCTATGCATTCCTCAGGCATACTTTCATAGGGAGGATACAGCCCATGAAGATGCCTTCAGAATTAGCTTGTTCATCAGTATGCTAAAAGAAAGCACATTCAACTGCTATGTCATGCTTCTAGAAGACTCCATCAACCATGGGCTGAAATGGAGTGAAAAAGAATTTTGCACTGATTTGATGAAGATTACTCTATCTCCAATGCCCAATGTGTACAACAAAACAAACCAAGTGAGTCAGCACGGGGTCCTCCTCTCTGGGGCATTTATTTTTGGGAACTTCTTCATGATACTATAATATAATAACTATAATATAAATAGAAGATTCTATTCTAAGGAATAGTCAAATAGAACGAGGTGTGCGAGTACCTTTGTGACCTCGTACTCTTTTTGGTTTGTTTGTTTTTTAATTTTTCAATCCATTGAAGTTAGTGTCCTTATGCTAAACACATAATAGGTAAGGAAAGTGTATGCTAATGATCCCCAGAGGGGGCCCCAATTGGCAAACTCAAGAGGGGCTTAGTTTGCATGCTTTCCATAGCAATTAGAGTGAGCACAGAGAATGAGAGATGGGTTGCTCTATCACTTGGGATAGGATCGCTCCGCACCTCAATCAATTTATCACCTGGTCTGGGACCGAGGGCACTTATGGTTGTTGATTTTCTTTGTTTGGCCTTATAGAATGGTTGGTGCATTATTATTGCTAGTAGCTACGCTCCTTCAATAAAGACCAGTATTTGATCGAGCCCTTCTACCTTGATCCCACTTCTCCTAAGGGCCTTTGGGGGAACGTCTCAAAGACAAATCAGAGGAACTTATGAACATGTCAAATAGAGCAATTTATGTCTTTGAAAGGTGGCATATCCCTTCCACAAAATGTGAGTTGTCTAATTAAGAAACCCTATATTTTCTTCTCCCCATATAGATCCATGCTCCACATTTTGTTCACAATTCTCAATCAGTGAATCGGTACAAATCCGTTGGTCTGTTTTTTAACAAAAGGGAAAGCTACTGGCTCAAAAGCATTTGGACATGAATTGGTTCAAGCCTAAAACCTACTTTGCCCCTCCAGTGGGGATCCCCACCCCTGTGACTTGAGTCAATCAAAATGGGATTCCCTTCCAACCCTGCCTACTCCTTATTAGATAAATGAGTGGATTCTTTTTGGCACAAAAAGTGGTCTTACAACCTCAAAGTCCCTCTCTACATAGGACAACTTCCTCTTGGCTTGGTTTCCTCTCTAGTACATGAGTCAATGTGATCTCCCTAACCTCCTAGTCACTCAAAAGATTGAATAAGCGAAGCACACCCCCATCATTTCGATCATTTTCATTCATATGCCTGGGAGCTATGTTCTTCCCGTGCTTCTTTCAGTTTGAATTCCATTAAAACATACTCTCTCTATCCTTTAGCTCTCTTTATTACTCTTTTTACTATCTTATAGATTCTATTCTTTGATGTACAAGATAACACCATCCACATAATAATGCTCGAGTACACAAGTGGACAAACGAGAGAGGGGTTGGCTCCATCTTGTGGTCAGCTTTCTCCACTATTAGGCGATCATGATCTCACTATGAAAAGCTCTTTAACAAAGAAATGAAAACATAGCTCACTCTTAATTGGCCCTGCCCCCTACAAGGTAGATAAGGCACTTAGCCAACCTTTTTTATTAGAGAAATAACTAAGCTAGTAACCTCACTTCTCTATCTTACCCATCCTTATTAATTTTGAATCAACCCAGAGGTCTTTTTCCCATAGTGGGCCTCGGGTCAATCCAAGCCCCAGAATGGAGTTCACATTCCCTTCGTCTAGACGAAAAGAGGGTCTGTGACTCCTATATATTATGTATGACATTACGAAGAAGTCCATTCTCGTTCATGATCAATCCATGTCCTATCATAGTGCTCTTAACGCCTTAGCATGCAAGCTAACAATGATTTTCAGATTGTCGAAGCTAGATAGCTATTTTCTTAACCAGCCTTTTTTTGTATCAAGCCATCAGCTTAAATCAAATAGGCCAACAATATAGATCAAGATTCGATCATAAGACAAGTGACTACTAACATAGTGTATATAAGGTTTGGAACACGACAACCAACCTCCTCCATACTCGCCAAAGTGATTAATCATCTGGACTCCAAAGATTCAGTCATCCCTGATGACTCAAAAGAAATAGAGTGGGGGGTTGGTAGCCATCAATAGCCCAGATCAAAATCTAGACAGGAGGACTCTGACCTCCATGAGGATGAGGATGATAGGGAGGTGGTTACCCCAAATCCGAAATGAGGGGTTCTGGTCAATTGGAAATATATATGCAATTAGAACTTGAGCATCTCTGAATCTCAAAAAGGTTCCTTGGGAACCTTGCCTGGGCCTTGGCACATATTCAATCTAAGAGCTACAAACAAACATAATCAAATTACTTTACAGGTTTGATTTCATCCTCTATCTATTTTCTGACTTCCATCTTTGAATTGGAAGAATTACAATACAAAATGATATCAATGAGACAAGCCTCTTAGGAATTCACACTTTTCATTTCTTTCTCTTGATGTGATGGATGGGCTTAATGAAGTCAAATGGCTACTACCAATGCTTTCTATTTTTTGTATGTCCATATTTCATTTTGATTAGATTAGAATTAGATTGGATTTGCATGATCACTTTGCAATGTGGATATGAGCATGTAACACAACCTAACTATTCATTGATCCTGGCAAGAAAGCTATAGAAAGGCTGAACAAGATATGTAATATGAAATTGAGCTATCTTTTTGATACAAATAGGAAGGTGCCCCCCATTTTTTAGTGGTTACTTTTCCCTCTTGTGAGATGTGAGAAAGCCATCCCAATGATGAATCCTATTTGACAAAAGTCGTTTTAATGGGCATGGGAAATTCAAGATGAAATCAAGCCAAAGCAAAGCCTGATCCAAAAGTAGGGAAAGGCAAGAAAGTGGCCCAAAGAACTACAACTTCTTCTAGTAATGGGAAAAGCAACAAGACTCACTTCTCAGTTTATTATTGTAGGTAGTGCACACCTACTTGTGTGGTTCAGTTTATTGTACACGACCTCAGTGGAGCTTTCAGAGTCGCAAGTTATGGACCCCATACTCTACATGAAGTGGGATATATTATATTTAAATCTATGCTTTGGCCATTGAAGCATGAATTCCTCTAGTGGGCAGTCCACTTTTGAACTTTGCTCTTCGCTTCTTTCTTCCTTCCTCGGATCATTTACCCAGTGAGATGGATCCTGACATTGTCAACTTTTCATCAAGAATGCATACTCAAGTTACAAAATTGGAATCAGCTTACTGTGATGTAGCTGCTACTCAAGCAGGTCTTTGTTAGTCTCTTGTTCAATCTTATAGGAGAGTAGCCAAGGTCTGACGGGTGATCTGACGATCAGTTGTTGATTTAATTCCCGTTGTTCCGACTGAGCTTTGATACATGATAAGAACAAAGGTGCCTGGGGCCTCCCCTCCAAGGGGGCCCCACTTTGGGGTGACTTTTTCATGTACCATAGCCCTAGGACTTGAAAAGAATCTGGCACACCAGAATAGTAAGCAATCACACCGAAAAGTATGGAAGACATGCCTAAGATTCACTTATCTCTCAATCTTTTACATCGATGTTTCCTACACTAAGTAATGTGCTCAAGATTAATATGATTTGGATTGGAACCAACATCCCACTCTATCTGAGGCTACTTTGATTTCACATTCTTTGAACGAAGAATTTGGGAAATCTTATGGATTGCTTCTTTCTTTAGATCGATTACTAAGGTGGAAAACCATTTCTGTTGGCCTTATATCAAGAGAGATGTAGCCAAAGCAAAGATGTAGGGAAATGTTGGCTTGTCAAACAACGAAGGGAGGAAAGGAAAGCAAAACACCGACATATACACACCTCTGCCAATTCCCCTAAAGATGCTGGAAGATGTCAGTATTGACTTTGTGTTAGGCTTACCCTACATAGCCAAGGGAATCGATAGTATAATGGTTATTGTTGATAGATTTTCAAAGATGGTCCATCTGACTACATGTCAGAAAGTAAGCGATGCTTCTCTTATCGCCACTAATTTCTTGAATTACATAAGAGAATAGTGAAGCCTCATGGCTTATCGAAGACCATAGTGTTTGAGAAAGATGTCCAATTCATGAGTGACTTTTGGAAAGGGGAGGGTCCCCTATAGGGAAAGACCTTTAGGGAACTTCTTCCAACTGAAGGTCTTATAACTAACCAGCTTTCTAGACTGCTCCTCCCTTGCTGGCCAAACACTTGAAACAAATTGGAATTCTACTAGGGTGTGAATCCCCGCTCTTTTGTAAACATGACTAAGTAATATGAACTTCCTCGTAACCTCACGGCTGATCTGCCTGCTCTCACTCATGAACTTGATCCCTGCAATTATCTTGATCGGCTGTTTTTCTACATGTAACAATATATCTACCAATTGACAAGAATTCGGCACAAGGATTACTGAATTGTTCGAAGTTTTTGGTTGTTTGGAATTATACATAATTCTATCGATCGACAAGAATTCTTCACTTTTCACTTGTACCAACATATACCACCTGACGCCCATTTTTTGAATCCACTATGGTTATTTCATATCTTCCTTTTTCAAGACATACTGTTCGACTCACTAAACCGGTCGATGTAGCATTAGAAATTGTATAGTTACTCTTGCTACCATCAAGATAAATCTGACCCCTTCCTCTGTTCTTGCCTACATATATGGGATATTTTCATATGTGAGTCTTCTTTCAAAGTAGAGTCAGGTGAAAGAATGTTGAAGACAATTTCACTATATTTCTTACCAGGAACAGGGCCTATCATAAGATGATCTTCGTGATTAGGATGATAACTCTGAAATGAAAGATTGACCATCTTTTCTTTCATTTCAGAGAAATACAATGGGGGGGGAGGTAGGGGTCTAATTCGAATCGCTCGGGTATAATAAGGACAACTCCTACATTCAAAGATCCTTTTTTACCATTAGTAAGTTTTATTTCAATTGCATATCATAAGGAATACGAAAAATCTCTTCAAATACAATATCAAGATGTACAGCTTGTGGAACTTCAATAACCACTAGGTTATTAGCTAAATAGCAATTGGCACATACAATTCAACCAGTTACTTCTCGGGGGGCGGGGGTAGGGGCTAATTCGAATCGCTTGGGTATAATAAGTATAGCTCCTACATTCAAAGATCCTTTTTTACCATTAGCAAGTTTTTTTTCGATTGCATATCATAAGGAATATGAAAAATTGCTTCAAATATAGTATCAAGAAGTCCAACTTGTGGAACTTCAATATCCACTAGCTTATTAGCTAAATGGCAATTGGCACATACAATTCAACCAGTTGCTTCTCGGGGATTTCTGTTACCCTGTTGTGCAAAAATGGGATATGCATTTGAAATAGATGCTCAAGTTATTACATATATAATGATCAATACAGAAATGGATCGAGTCATCTGTTCGTTTACACAAGAAATATTCTTTCATTATTTCATGGTCCAATCATTGATCCTGAAAATTTTTACAAGAAATTGGATAGGTAGCTGGTAGAATTCCCTATTGACAAATTGGCCATTGTATTGATTGTACTGAAAATAATTTGAATTTCACTGTAATTGTAACACAGTATGAAGACCTTGAACTGAAAAGGTAGACGTATAAGAAGTATAAAGAATAAGTTAGATGAAAAATGATTTCTTTATACATGAAAAAAAGAATCTAATTTGATTGATAACGAGAGATCTGATGAATTCATCATTCATTCATAGAATAATAAATTTTGACAAGCGATGGAGATACACGGTTTCCAAAATGGAAGATCCCATATTTCTCGATTACATATATAATCAATCAAAAAATGGAAATAAGAGATATTATTTGCTCGTTTTGAGCAAATAAAAAATAATTGTAGATTGAACGAATCATTAGATCCCAACCATGGGTCGAGTGAAATCAAAAACATAAATCAGCAATGAAAAGAATAAAAAAAGCTTTGATTGTGTCATTGAATTTATATGGAAATTCCTATGAAAATATATAAATAGATTAGATAGGTAGAGAAATGCAAAATGATATGGAAATGAGATTCATTGTGTCTTTCGACCAATTGTTTCATTTCATTGTGCATTTTTATGCCAAGACTTTGTATATCTGTCTCCGAGTCATCCTTCATCATCTCGTCCAACAAGAAGAGTTCTTCGAATTCCATCCATTTTTCTAGAACAATTTCCTCTTCAATATCATTCAAAAGGATTTCAAATTGCCTGGTATTCCACCAACGAAGAATCCAAGTTTCTAGAGCTTTGTTAAGTGAGAGACAAATCAACCAGGGCCAGAAGAGTATAGGCACAAGATTTGGGAGAAAAGCTAATGCGTTTGTTTTTTCAATGGAAGAGGTACCTTCTTCTATGGTTCTATTCTAGATTCAAAGACTCAATTCTGACACAAAAACTAAAATAGGAAATTCTGATACCTTGTTCTTCTTTGAATTATAACCTGTTGTTATAGAACTTGTATAGAAATGCTAGATTTAGACAGAATTGACAAAAGAAACAAATTCATTCCAAATTGACTTCGCATATACATAATGAAAAAAAACAACAAAATCAAAGGGTTCAATAGTTTTTATCATGAAATCCAAACAAGTTTCATTACTTCAAATGGATTGTTCGAGTCCTCATCGAAACGAAATAGAATATAGCCTAAGAATCTTTTGCTAAAATCAATAGTTTAAAAAATACCCCCCACTTTTTGAAGAAGCTTCAATTGTCAGAAAAAGGCAACTCAGAAGTTTTTTCCGACATACTTTGATTGATTCTTCAATTCATTTCACTTCAATTAACTTCTTTATACCATTCAATTCGTACGCGCACAAAATAGGCTAATTCAACAACTTTCGTTTATAGCGGTGTCCAATTATCTTCAGTACCATAAATTATCATCAGTACGATTGAAAGGAATAGTTCCTGGGCTCTTTATCTCCATTTTGATTGATTGAATATCTTTCAGAAAGAAACAAAGGTTGATGCGATTATTTATTCTATCAAACAGGTCATTACCGCTACCTACATTCAATTCAATTGTACACAAATCAGAACTAATTAATAGACCTGCAATCCCTTAGAAAGACATCACGATTCCCTGTAAAATCTACGATTAAAAGGGCTTCCCTTGTTTATAAAGGGCTTCCTTGAGTTTTTCTCTTGGCATCTCATCCTTCCTGCCTCCATGGGCGGAGGTTGTTGGCCAAACTTTTAAGCTCCTCTTGAGGAACCTTGCAAGACTTTGT
This sequence comes from Vanilla planifolia, assembly GCA_023846275.1. Classification (NCBI taxonomy): domain Eukaryota; kingdom Viridiplantae; phylum Streptophyta; class Magnoliopsida; order Asparagales; family Orchidaceae; genus Vanilla; species Vanilla planifolia. Next base: position 1,330,501 of record JAIUJO010000080.1, on the reverse strand, counting down.
CGCTGGTTATCTTTGAGAGGTCAGGATGTTCATTTTGTAAGGATAAGAGGAATCCCAGTGGGATCATTGGTCGACAAGAATGGGATTCCTTACACCTCGATTACATAGTGACACACTCCCAATCCTGTGTCTTCTTCCTTTTTTCTTTTTCTTATCAAAGTTCCTCAGAGGGGGGCCCTTAAGTTCCCCACAAGGGGACTTGACCCTTAGTTCTGATGCTTATGGAATCGAATTTTGGTTAGTGAGTTCATATTCTATATTAAAGACCTTGTCTTGCATCAAGTTCTGTATTTGCCTAAGGCACTAGCTTAGCAAAACCAAGATATATATATATGTGGGCTTTCTTTTTGGGCTTCTCATATCGATCATTTGTTCCGTCAAGTTTTTAAGCAAGAATCACAGTGTCAACTTCATTGATTTTCATAGTCAATGTCCCCAAATCCTAAGTGAGGTACATCCTAGAAGCTAACTCTTTTATCAATATGAAAGCGCTAGGGCACATCTTCAAAAAGAAGTTCCTTTGTGCCCAAACCCCAGACCCTGTTCAGTTCCTTTGAAGCTATTAGCCCTGTGGATTCAAGTTGACCCGCATACCTGACTGAGTTGTTTGATTGAGTCGAGGTTGGCAATCTCCTTCTTCTGCTTTCATTGCTTAGCTCTCTTTGTGGTGTGCCTAGCTCTTCAGAAGCAGGTTGGAAAGGCCTAGTGATTCTACTTTTCATGGAATTTTTAGTGTTCCTGGCTAATATTTATCTCAAAAGAAAAGAACCTATCCTTGTACTTCTTGTAAGATAAAGTCAAAGTCACCCCAAAGAAACCCAAACTAGCCAACAAAGAAATAGTCCTGGACACCTTGCCTAGGAAAAAGAAACTTTGATTAAAATTCCCTCATGAACCCTCAACAATAGTAACATCGCCATCCAGCTTCATTGTTTCCTCTCATTTGATCGACACAAGTTTGATATCCAAAATTCTCTTAGCTATTGCCCTACCGGGTAGGCACAAACCATTAGAATCGGTAGGATCACATAAAAATTTATTTGAAGAACTACTATTCATAATAATGATAAGAAACTCGACTAGGCCTACGCCCAACCCACTTTTTGTTTATACTTGCTTCACTTTTCTTTTGTGCTTGAACTGTGAGAAAAGTTGAAATGTTGCCATAACCTGACAACCTTACTTTAGCATATTTGAATCTATTTGAATATGGTTTTTCAAACTTCTTGGGTGAAAAGATTTTTTTTGTTCTACTTGTGTTTTTGTTTTGGAGGGAAGAATTCTTCTTTAATCTTTCACCTCAAGTTTGAAGGATAACAATTGAGGTTTTTTTTTTATTGACTTTTGCTTTTGAAATATGTAATCTACCTACTTTGTGTTCTTTGCAAGAGTTTAGCTTGCTCAAATGGCCTTCACAACTATATGAAACTGAGATCTACCCTTCCACATCTTTACCATCATTTTCTTTATCATAGTACCTTCAAACCACCCCTCCAATTGTTCCCTTGACTTCGTCCATAAGCTTCCTTTCACTTACCATCAACCCCTTACTCCTACTCCATTCATCCAAATCGGTTTGGCCAACAACTCTTTTCAATCCAAATCTTTCTGATCAGCTAGCAGGTGTTCGTCTCAAATCCGATTTTTTCATCTACAGGTAGGGGCTTTTGCTGGATGTCACGGTTCTGCCCTCCTTATCTTCTCGAACAATCAATGGCTTTAGCATTCAGCTTTCATAGGTGGGAACAGCTAACTCATCAAGGAAGTCAATCGCTCCAACTTCGCATCGGGTAGAGCCCTCTTCTCGTTTGTCATATGTGATATGTATCACACTTAAAGAAAAGTGGAGTGAGGTAGTCCCCATTTAGTTTGGCAAGCACAATCTAGAATCGAAACCCTTTTTTGAGAATACGTACCTTCCTTTACTACGAGTTTGAACTGGTATTCTGCTCACTGGAATATTGTTAGGTCCCAATGATATGCTAAGAAAGTCTAAACCACCAAAGTAGGCCTGGTTGTAGGAAACTCTTTGCCTTACCTTGTTTAACTAAGGACTCTCTGGCAAATTCGACCATTAAATCTTGCAACTGCTGAAATTTCTACCTATTCGCATGTCACTTTCTATTTGTCTAAGTAGAAGAAATCCAGGCATTTGGAAATAACACCGACTAAGAAATCGGATAATCTATATGGAAGATATATTTGAAGAATATCCATGTATAATGAAACTAACTAGTAGTGACCAGGACCTGTTAAGTGAACAAGGCAACTTTTTCAATGTCAAAGAATAGGTTTGTCAAGAAGACAAGCTCCACGCTCAAGCACAAGTCAACAGATCCTCAAAGGCGCCTTCCAAACCCTGCACCCTATTGAGTGCCTAACCAAAATAGTCTATTACTATAGGGCTCTGGGATGCACTTGACCCAGAGAAAGGCTTCTCAAGGGGAACCTTTGATTAGCTACTAAATCACATTTAGAAGTTCTCCTATGGGGCCCCCTGAAGGCCCTAACTTAGAAAAAAGACATGAACTAGTATGATTCTTTGTCCCAAAGGTTTTGTAGCAAAGGGAAATCTTCATCAGTAGTGGAATGGAATCATTCAATCCAGGCAACAAGAAATTCTCTCCCTTTTTGAGGTATTCTACTTTTAGACTAAATACCTATTCCACATAAGGCCGATCAGTTCATAAGGTAGGGGCATAGACTCTCTCCTTAAGGCAGATTGACTGGATAACAGATTATAGATCGAAGTCAAGGTAGGCGTTTTTCCCTCCCACCCAAGATAACTAACAGTTTCTAAGGCTTAATCGAATACTCATCTATAGTATCCTCCATTGAATGAAGCCTCAACTCACTGCCCTTACCCTTAACTCAGAGTGATCAACTACTATTATTACTCGACTACTAATTCATAATCAGACAGGAAGTTGATTAGCAGAAAAGTGTCCCTACGGCTAAGTCAGTCTCAGCTCAATTAGTTTAGCCAGGTCAAGGGGTGGAGGGGGGACTTTTGAGAATAGTTTTTAAATAAGGATGTGAAAGGGTTTTTGTGGCATGACAGAGAAGAAAACTCTCTCCATATATATGTCTGATTCATGTGGACATGCTGGTGACAAGGGTGTATGACACCAATAATTGACAAGCAAAGCAGATCTCCATATCATCTATTGTCAAAAGAAGAAAAGAAGGAAGTTTTGTAGATAAAAGCTTGACTTGAATGAACTACTCTGTCCCAAACCTGTCCTCGTGAAAGCGACAATCACAGAGTTCACTCTTTCCATAGTCTAATTGAATAGAAAACTAGAATAAGACTTGGTGGATGAGAGCAGAGGTGCTAAGAAGCTTCAATTCCATCTTTCTTCTTTTCTTTCAATCCATTTTAAATTTTTCAGTAGTCCGTTTTGACACCCCTTTCTGGTGAACATAAGAAGAAGGGGACTTAGGTCGACAAAGATTGAGTAGAAAGCCTATTTGACAATTGATTGTGAAAAGACTTTAAACATTTATGCTTATTCTTCTAAGTCGGATTGGGCGCATGGAAAGGAAAGGGAGTTTCTTTTGGAAGTTTGAGAGTTAATGAGGAGAAAACCCATTAATAGATATACGAGGAGGAGAATCATTGAAGCCAGCACCCAAGCCCTATTTTCAAGCATTGATCATTGACTCAAGCAAGTATCGCCAGCTTCACATTACAACATGTCCCCTCAATAAAGAGCACCTCCCTCCACACAAAACTTAGAAAACAGACCCGTTGAGCTTAACCAATAAAGCATTCCATTGAATGAAGCCCACTTCCCTCCCAGAAAGCAACGTTTGAGAGAGAACTCTTCTTCTTCGGCTCCATGAATCTGAGAGACGAGATAGAAGATGCATAAAATGCAAAGAAGACTATGGATGCAAAGTGATCCTCAATCCTATGTCTAGGAGTAGAGAAGAGACCACCTTCAATCAACAAAGCACTTATTCTTGCTCGGCCAAGATGTGTGAAAGGGAACCCTCTTCCAAAATGTCTCTAAAGGTGGATAATGGAGCTACTATTCTACTACTTTGACTTTAAATTTTTTCAACTACTGTGATAAACTAAAGCAAGAAAACTCAACTTTTTGTAGGTACGAATAATCGGGTCACTAAGGTCCACTCGTCAAGTAAGGCCTCACTTTTTTTGATTCACTAAACCTACCTTTTGGCTTCGCTAGAAGGTCTAGCATCATAGATTACAAGGTTAGATTCTCTATAAGCATGTGTAATCAATGAATTTCACAGCCATTTGAAACTAGGGTTAAAAAAGCTAAGGTACTTCTAGTCCACCACTAAGAACTTCTTGCCATCCGATTAGTTGGGATCAACTTCACCCTAACAACTCGACTTGCATAACACCATGACGCTTGATGTGAATGCCCTTCGAAATTGTCCTTAGGTGCAATTAAACGAATACCCATGTGTGAAACGACCACAGGCCAGGAAAGACATACGACAGAAAGCAATCCCTTCCAACAAGGTAACCTGCAAAGTTGAACACAATAGTGACTTCGACCATGTTCTTCTATCAATCTTCTCGCCATTGCTGAACTCCTCATTCTGTAAACCACTCACTAGTTGTTCTGATTGAACCCTGTGAGAGCCCAACCTGACTCAAAAGTTCTCCAAAAAAGATTCCCAGAATCCTGTCTAGTTAACAATTGGGGACCCCCAATTGTAATCCTCAAACTCGGCTCCCCTCAATTGTCAAGTGAAGTTCCCCTTCTCTTCTCGAAGAAGAGAAGGATGGCGAGTGGTAGGATATCAGGTATTACATGAATTACCAACCTTTTGATTAAGGAAGCTCCTGCTACAAAGAATGCAGCCATATGATGCGAGAGTGCCACATAGGATTGATATGAATTCAAAGAATACATAGATGTCGTGGCGATGAAGTACATCAGTGGATGTCATATATTCTATGTATTCCTCATGAATATTTTCATAGGGAGGGTATAGCCCATGAAGATGCCTTCAGAATCAACTTGTTCATTTGTATGCTAAAAGAAAGCACATTCAACTACTATGTCATGCTTCCAGAAGCCTCCATCAACCATGGGCTGAAATGGATTGAAAAAGAATTTTACACTGATTCGATGAAGATTGCTCTATCTCCACATCCCAAGTGTTCAACAAAACAAACCAAGCGAGTTGGCACAGGGTCCCCCCTTTGGGGTTTTTATTTTTGGGAACTTCTTTATGATACTATAATATAATATCAATAATATAAATAAAAGATTCTATTCTAAGAAATAGTCAAATAGAACAAGGTGCACGAGTACCTTTGTGACCTTGTACTCTTTTTGGTTTGTTTGTTTTTTATTTTTTTCAAACCATTGAAGTTAGTGTCCATATGGTGAACACATAATAGGTAAGGAAAGTGTATGCTAATGATCCCAAGAGGGGGCCCCATTTGGCAAACTCAAGAGGGGCTTAGTTCGCATGCTTTCCTTAGCAAGTACAGTGAGCACAGAGAGTGATAGATGGGTTGCTCTATCACTTGGGTGAGGATCGCTCTGCACGTCAATCAATCTATCGCCTGATCTGGGACCGAGGGCACTTATGCTTTCCTTAGCAAAAATAGCACAAGAAGACAAAGGAAATACTGGTTCGCTTTACCAGGGAAAAGAAAAACTGCCAATTTTTCATTTTCATTAATCACACCAAATTACACACTTAAATAGCCTACACATTGGCTAACAAACAGGTCCACTATACCACTAAATATGCTAACCGACTAACCCACTAAATTTGCCAACCTACTAACCCAGTTGAAATAATGCAAATCTGTTTTGAATCAAACTCTAATACTCCCCCATGATTAAAACTTCACTACAGCTAACTTTAGTCCAAACATCTGTTATATGATCTTCAGTCCCAATAAGCTAATCTTAACTAAACTCTTGGAATCTTAGCAAAAGTTGAATCCTAAGGGTAAATGAGGCCAATCCTTTTGGCGAAGTCACCTTCTTCATCATGTTCATCGGGGTTGACATCCATGCATTAAGTGATGTCATACTTCTTCTTGTAATCCACACTCGCCTTGGTCTCGCATCCACCATCTGTCAGATTAGAATGCCAAGGTTCTAAATCTTTTGCAGCAACTTCTATTTCATCTCCAATGGCATGCTGCCTAGGAGTTATTCTATCACCATCTGCATGATTCAAAGCTTCCTCTTTTAGCACATGTTTCGACCTTTGGTTGATTAACTCCAATGCGATCATAGTTTTTGCAAATTTTTTTGCGTGCATCTCTTCTTGAATACTTGCCTTTGTGTGCATCCCTTGAATGAAATTTCACTTCATTGTCTTCTTTTCTGTTATTGCTGGCAACCAAGCTTGCTCTATTTTGAGGCCCAGCACCCTTTTTTCGATTCAGAACACTAAGTGTCCTTGGACCTTCAAACGAAACAGAAACATCATAACCTGGAAGCTTTGTTTCCTTCAAGGACTTCATGCGCTCAGGCTCTGGAGAGGAGATAGAATCAATATTCTTGGTTGCATCAGCTCTTGCTCCTCTCAACTCTACAAGACTTCTCAGACCGACAAAATCTAAAGGATTCACAGCATCTCCAGCCTTCTCTTTTCTATCCAACTTTATTGCATCGTAATGGGAGTTGTCTGCAAGCTCTTCAACCCAATCTCCCTCCAAGCCTTCCTTGAATCTCTTTTCTACCCATCTTTCTTTCGTGTCTTTGAAATCTTTCCCTTCTTGCAAACTTTTTTGCGCTGCCCACCTTCGTGTCTTTAAAATCTTCCCCTTCTTGCAAACTGGTTCCTTCTTTCTTCTATGGCAATCACTCTCCCCTTGCCTTGAAGAGTCCCTCACTCGTTGCCGTCCGCTCTCGGTTTCATTCCCACCGGCTCTTTCTCTGTAGGATTCGAAGCCCTCTTGCTCTCGTACCTCGTCCTTCTGCTCAGGTTTCTCATCACAACCTTCTCGAACTACTTCGTCTTCCTTGGGTTTTACGTTCACGCAGACACTGTCATGGCCAACGTTGATTCTGGTTCCCATACCAGTGTTGACAATAACTCCTCCTTGTCCACGTGTATGTTTATGTAGATGCTGTCGTTGCCTATCTCTCTTTGCATGAGAAACTTAAAGATCCACTTCGTTTCTCTACTTCTTCCTTCTGCCTTGGCCTGCTCCTCTGTTTCTTCCTTCTGTCGTGGCCTGGCTCGTCTGCTTGTTCCTTCTGCCATGGGCTGGCTCCTCTATATCTTCCTTCTAGAGAAGATGTCGGAAAAGTAATTAAAAAAACGAAACCACACAGTGATACCAATTGTTTGGGTTTGGAAGCAAAAACCATAAGGTGGAAGATGACAAAAAACCTTGTTACATTACAAGGAGAAATAAAAAATAAACTTCAAATTTCATTTTTCATTTTAAATAATCACACCAAATATGTTGCTGGACTAAAAGCAAGCATTAATAAATTGACATTTGAGGTTCAATGCTTCAACAAGTTGTGTTTGGAGTGGAAAGAAGTAGAAGATTCTTTAGGAAAGAAATGGAAGAAAATTGAAGAGTTTGACTCTCACAGATCATAACTTGAGTCTATTTACACTGCATTTCTACGTGCTGACATTGTTCAGTCTCTTGCACACCATATCCTCATTCAAATGATATATTGTTGTTATGTGAACTTGACGTGTTGTTGAGTTGCATCCTTGAGTTCATTCTTCTATTTTTAAGAATAAACATAAAAGAATTTTATAAAAATATAAAAGTGTGATTTTTAACCTAGGAAAAAATGATTGAAAATATGAATCATGTTTCTTAAATCAATGAATAGTTTAAGATTTAAACTAATAAAAACTTTGAGAGATTAAAAAATTTATTCTTATTTATTTGCTAAATCAAGAAGATGCTTGAATAATTTGGATGCCTAAATATAATTTGAAATTAATATTAAAAAATTATCTTAAAATAAATAAGCTAACATTCTATTTTATAGTAAAAAAATCTTAACAAAACTTATGCAAATGTCTTCAATTGACCTTAAAAAATGAATCACTTGTTCTTTACATGTAAACTTTTTTGAATGTCAATATTCATTTTAGAATAAAAATGTTAAACATTTATTATTTGATTCATCAAACACAAAAGTATGCCAACAATCATAATAATTAATCTTTTTTACAATTTTTGAATCAATCAGAATACAATATAGCATAAATAATTTGTTTCTATAATTGCTAAAAAAAATAAACTAAATCAATTTGAAAAGAATTGTGTGAGCTAGACTATTCAATGTAGTGTAATTGGAGCAAAGTGGTTTTATTTAAAAAATAAACTACTTCAACAATTTCTTATAAATTTCTTAAAATTTAAGGGTTATTAATAATTTAAAAAATTTAGATTAAGTAACTTTAAGTGATAGTAAAAAATAAAAAAAGAATAGAAATTGAAAGATTAAAAGGAGCATAAATTATAGGGGAACATTAATCTAGTCTGGTGTACATGTAGAGGAGCATATCTTTAATAGTTGTGCATTTATTTTTAAAAATAATTTATGCTTTAATGAATTTTATTAAAAGTTATGTTTTCAACAGGAAAGAGAGGTTGTTGTGTTGACCCATTGTCCTGATTTATTGTTTGATGATCATAAAATCTAAGTATTACTAATGAATGTTCTTAAATAAATTTTAAATTTTAGATTGATGATACCTATATTCAAGGTAAACATTGAAAAGAAAGAAGAGCAAAGGTGAAATTTTGTGATGATCATTTTGGTTGGATTAACAAAAACTAAGAAATATTTTGAATTTAATTTTAGATATTATAGTTTTATTTTTATTAGAATGTTAAGCTTAATTAAAATTACTCTTTGAAGGGCTAATAACAAAATTTTATTTAATTTAATCATTTTAGAAACAATATTAGGATTTTAAAATCTTTATCAAAAGTCAACCATCTAAAGAATTATTTTATTCTTAATAATATAATTAGAATTTTTATATAAATAGCATATTTTAAAAAGTTTATTATAATTATAATAATTGATTAGTTAAAAATAAAAATATAATTAAAATAATAAAAAAGAAAAACTATTATTAATAATTATCAAAAGTGTATGATTAAAGTATAGCTTCTAAATATTTGTACTTGGGTTCATTAAATTGATAAAAATAACACCAAAACTCATCAAAAAATTTTGGTTCAATACATAACTCAAAAATCCAAATTTAATATAGTATGAATTTATTAACAATAGGGGAAATCACTTTAGAGTGAACAAGGGGTTTACTAAGCCCAAACAATGCACTTATTATGTAGCATAAGAAAATTCTTATAAAGTAAGAACAATCCAATCTGGGACTGAAATGTGTAACCATTTTGCATGACTATACTCAAAATTATTAGGTCGATTCTATCATCTAATAATGTAATTATGTAATCAAATGATCATAATCTTATTTGCCTTTTAAAAACACTGAATTTGATTCATTGTTCGATTATGCAATTTTGTAATCGAACACCCACTCATTTTATCCATGCACAAGAGAAAAAATCTTGTCATTATATCGCAATTTAGATCAACTAATCCAGATCAAATAGTGCTTTTTTAGTCCAAGCTATTTGATCATGTTTTTTCATGATCACATAATTTAGGAGCCTTTAAATCGAGCAGTTCTTGTGTTATGGCTCTTTTCGACATTTTTTCAAGACATTTGGATTTTCATAATTTATCCATAGTGATTAATTGATAAGTTTAGTAAGTACTTTTTGTAATTAAAAAAATTTTATAAATGAGTCAATTCTTGAATAAAATTGATTGATGAATTTCTTACAAAATTTAATGAAAAATTTTCAAGTGACGACATTTAAGCTATTAGCACCCACTGCTCATAATCACATCCATATGCCATGTCCTTCACATATCAAATTAGTAATCTTCACTTTGTTCTCAAATGAGTAAAGTTTTTAATTTTTTTTAATTAATTCATTTAAAATACTAGCACTTCATTCAATATTCTTAAATATAAAATATTTTTTGTATTAATTTTCGTTTTACGATGCTAAATTATTTTTTATTTCAAGTTTGTTAGGTTGTGAGGCCTTAGTAGTCAATTTCCATTATTTTGCTATTGTAAAGTCTTAACCTACCAATCATTCGACAGAAGAGTTATATTAGTTATTTTTTTTTGTTATATTTTGGTAGGGGTACATAAAGACTTAATTTTAAGATAAATCACTTGAAAATAATTTTTCTATTATTTTTTATTTATACAAATTTGTCGATATCTTTTTAAAAAGTTATTATGAAAAGAAAATCAACATATTTTAAAATAGAGTAATCTTTTTAAAAAATAAATTTATTATTTAATAAAAATCATTTTTAAAGACATACTTATTTTTATTAAATAATATATTAAATGATTCTTTTAAATATTTTAAAAGAAAGACAACTATTTATTCTAAACAATTCACCCCTTCCTTTTTAAGTTATACTTCATAAAGACATATGATGTAGTTTAGGTCTATAAGAAGTGGATGAATTGTTATGAATAAAAATTTAAGTTTCTCACTAAAATACTCAAATAATCTTTTTTAAAATAATTTTATAAATTTTTTATGTTTATATTAAAAATATTAGTTTTTTTTAATAATAATAATTTATATGAAAAAACATGAAATAGGAAAATTAATAAGAACTAAAATGTACAACAATGATATTTAGGTGATTCTACTTAAACAAATACATCTAATCACATCAAAATCTATGGAAAAAAATTTATAAAAACCATTTAGCAAAAGCTTTATTGGCTACCATCAGAAAAGAAACAATTTATGACAGCTTTACACAAAAATCAAATGACTATAAGGGGAAAAGATTTGATGACATAAAACGAAAATCAATACAACCAAAATCCTATGGTTAATGAAATGATTAAAGAGGCACAACTATCTTAAATAAATCAATTAAAAATAGAGAAAATTAAAAACCTAACTGATTTATGAAGAATGTTATAATTAAGAATGTCACGACTAAAGGAAGTAGCTACAGTAGTGACAATTATCATGGGCTACTAATGGCTTAAAAATATTTTTCTTATTGCATAAACATTTATCAAACCATTTTGTTCAAAACTTCTCTTATTTATAGACTTTTTCTAATCGCTAAAAGTGTTTATTAAACAAGAAAAAGAAGCATTATAGTATTTTCTATTTTTTTAGTTGAAAAATTATTGTTTAAAAAAATATTCTAAAGGCTTAAAGAAACTAGAAGGGATGCTGCACATGAGTTGCTCAATTAGAACGAACTAAGAGTATTTGTTCAAGAAAACTGCATGTTGAACGAATGAGATTTGATGAGAGTGTTTAGAAAAAGAATTTTATCGGAACTATTAAATTTATCTTGATCTGTTTCAAACATTTCTTAGGCTTTATAAAAAAGATGGAAGAGATCAAGATCATTTGATCATGAAATTGCATGATTAGAAAGTTCTACTTAGTCCAGTAATTTAGAAGCATGTTATGTAAAAACAAGGCTTAACTTTAGCCCCATATTATGAAAGTGACTAAAGATGTTTTGTATATAAAGCTTACATGATTCTCAATGTCAGCTTAGTTTTTGTTGATTGCCCCCTGGTTTGCTCGAAAGGTCATTACTAATACCGCTAGTGATGATTTACAAATTTTATAATTGGATAAGAGAGTATTGACCCATTCTAAGACCATAAAAAATATTTGTAGTTGTACTTAGTATCACAATTGACCGATGAGTTTTGGAACTTGCATTCTAGAATGCTTAACGATAGCCAGCATGTTTTAGGTGCTGTAAAGACCTTTGGTTCTTTTATTAATAATTATTATTATTTTAATTAGCATTAATTTTTTTTTATTTATTATTATAATTAATTTGTGCATTTTACAAAAGTTATTTAATAAATAGTAAGATATAATACAAAGATAAAATGAATTCAAGATAACAAAATAAAGAATTAAGTTTTTAAATACTAAAGATTTTTAAAATATCAATTTTAATAAAATTTAACTTTTGTGACTTGTGATAAATATTTCAATCAAGGATAACATTTTAATCAAAGTAAAATTAAAGTCCCTAAAATTTAATTCAAAGTGTATCTTTTGATAGTTTATTACTCAAACTAAAATGGTTTTCATAGGATTTTGCTTATGCTATACTTCTTCAAGTTTTCCCATTAATACAAAACATATCTATCTAAATTTAAAACTAAACTTCAAAAATTTATTAAAAGTACTTAATGTTTATTATCAATAAACAAAATATCGTGACAAGAGGTCAATAACACAATAAAATTTCTATTTTGATGATAATAAAATATTTTATAAAATTAACAAAAAAATAAATTATTTATAAAAGGAATATACAAATAGTTAATGATGAACTTCTCTTACATGTATGTCAATACTTGACTAGTGCTCTCCTTTAATTTATGATTATTTCTTTTGAATTATTTCAATTTCTACTCTTTTTTATTTTTTACTATCACTTAAAATTACTTAATCTTAATTTTGTAAATTATTAATAACCCTTAAACTTTAAGAAATTTCTAAGAAATTGTTGAAGTAGTTTAGTTTTTAAAGAAAACCCCTTTGCAGCAATTAGACTTCATTCAATATTCTAGCACACACAATTCTTTTCAAATTGATATGTTTATTTTTTAGCAATTATAAAAACAAATTATTTATGGTATATTGTATTCTGATTGATTCAAAATTTGTAAAAAAGTTTAATCATTATGATTGTTGGCATACTTTTGTGTTTGATGAATCAAGCAATAAATGTTTAACATTTTATTCTAACATGCATATTCACATTGAAGCAAGTTTATGTGTAAAGAACAAGTGATTCATTTTGGAGGGTTCTACAAGCTTCAACAATTGAAGACACTTTCGTTAGTTTTGTTAAGATTTTTTTACTATAAAATAGAATGTTAGCTTATTTATTTTAAGACAATTTTTTAATATTAATTTCAAATTATATTTAGGCATCCAAATTATTCAATCATCTTCTTGATTTAGCAAATAAATAAGAATCAATTTTTTAATCTCTTAAAGTTTTTATTAGTTTGAATCTTAAACTATTGATTGATTTAAGAAACTTGATTCATATTTTCAATCATATTTCCTTATTTAAAATCACACTTTTATATTTTTATAAAATTCTTTTGTGTTTATTATTAAAAAAAGAAGAATGAACTCAAGGATGTAACTCAATAACACATCAAGTTCACATAACAGCAATATATCATTTGAATGAGGATATGGTGTGCAAGAGACTTAACAATGTCAACACGTAGAAATGCAGTGTAAATAGTCTCAAGTTCTGATCTGCGAGAGTCAAACTCTTTAATTTTCTTCCATTTCTTTCCTAAAGAATCTTCTACTTCTTTCCACTCCAAACACAACTTGTTCAAGCATTGAACCTCAGATGTCAATGTATTAATGCTAGCTTTTAGTCCAGCAACATATTTTATGTGATAATTGAAATTGAAAAATGAAATTTGCCGTTTTTTTTTATTTCTCCTAGTAACACAACTAGGTTTTTTGTTGTCTTCCACCTTAGGGTTTTTGCTTCCAAACCATAACAATTGGTATCAGAGCGTGGTTTCCTTTTTTTAATTTCTCTTTCGACATCTTCTCTAGAAGGGAGAAGCAGAGGAGCTAGGCCACGGCATAAGGAAGAAACAGAGAAATGAAGTGGATCTTTAATTCTCTCGTGCAAAAGAGAGATAGGCAATGATAGCATCTACGTAGACGTAAACATGGGCAAGGAGGAGTTACAGTCAACACCGATAAGGGAACCAGAATCAACGTTGGTCACGACAGTGTCATTGTGAACGTAAAACCCAAGGAAGATGAAGCAATTCAAGAAGGCTGTGAAGAGAAACCTGAGGAGAACGACGAGGTACGAGAACAAGGGGGCGTCGAATCCTACAGAGAAAGAGCCGATGGGAATGAAATCGAGAGCGAACGAAAATGAGTGAGGGACTCTTCAAAGCAAGGGGAGAGTCATTGCTGTATGAGAAGGAATGAAACAATTTGCAAGAAGGGAAAAATTTCGAAGACACGAAGGTGGGTAGCGCAAAAAAGTTTGTAAGAATGGAGAGATTTCGAAGACACGAAAGAAAGATGGGTAGAAAAGAGATTCATGGAAGGCTTGGAGGGAGATTAGGTGGAAGAGCCATAGACAACTCCCATTACGATGCAAGAAAGATGGATAGAAAAGAGTAGGCTAGAGATGCTGCGAATCCTCTAGATTTTGTCGGTCCGAGAAGCCTTGTAGAGCTAAGAGGAGCAAGAGCTGATGCAACCAAGAATATTGATTCTATGTCCTCTCCAGAGCCTGGGAGCATGAAGTCCTTGATGGAAGCAAAGCTTCCAGGTTATGATGTTTACGTTTCGTTTTAAGGTCCAAGGACACTTAGTGTTTTGAAGCGAAAAAGGGGTGCTGGGCCTCAAAATGGAGCAATCTTTGTTGTCGGCAACAACAGAAAAGAAGAGAATGAAGTGAAATTGCATTCAAGGAGGGATGCACACAAACGAAATTTCAAAAACTTTGATCGAATTGGAGTTGATCAACCAAATGTCGAAACATGTGCTAAAAGAGGAAGCTTTTAATCATGCACGTGGTGACAGAATAACTCCTGGGCAGCATGCCATTAGAGATGAAATAGAAGCTGCTGCAAAAGATGAAGAACCTCGGTATTCTAATGCGACAGATGGTGGATGCAAGGCTGGGTGGGTGTGCATTACAATAGAAAGTATGACATCACAGGATGCATGGATGTCGACCCCGATGAGCATGATGAACAAGGTGACTTCGCTAAAAGGATCGGCCTCATTTACTCTTAGGATTCAACTTATGCTAAGATTCCAGGAGTTCTGTTAGGATTAGCTTATTGGGACTGAAGATCATATAGTAGATGTTTTGACTAAAGTTAGCTGTAGTAAAGTTTGAATCAAGGGGGAGTCTTGGAGTTTGATTCAAAACCGATTTGCATTATTTTAGCTGGGTTAGTAGGTTAGTAGGTTAGCGTATTTAGTGGGTTAGTGGGTTAGTCAATTGGCGTATTTGGTGGTATAGTGGATTTGTTTGTTAGGCAGTGTCTAGGCTATTTAAGTGTGTAATTTTGTATGATTAATGAAAATGAAAAATTCGAAATTTTTCTTTTCCCTGGCAAAGCAAACCAGTATTTCCTTTGTCTTCTTCCTTGTGCTGTTTTTGCTAAGGAAGGCATAAGTGCCCTTGGTTCCAGACCAAGCGATAAATTGATTTAGGTGCAGAGCGATCCTAGCCCAAGTGATAGAGCAACCCATGTCTCATTCTCTGTGCTCGCTCAACTTGCTAAGGAAAGAATGCGAACTAAGCCCCTCTTCAGTTTGCCAATTGGGGCCCCCTCTGGGGATTATTAGCATACACTTTCCTTACCTATTATGTGTTTAGAATAAGGAAACTTACTTAAATGGTTAGAAAAAAAAAAAACAAACAAACCAAAAAGAGTACAAGGTCACAAAGGTACTCACACACCTTGTTCTATTTGACTATTTCTTAGAAGAGAATCTTTTATTTATATTATTGATATTATATTATAGTATCATAAAGAAGTTCCCAAAAATCAATCCCCCAAAGGGGGGACCTTGTGTCGACTCACTTGGTTTGTTTTGTTGAACACATTGGGCTATGGCGATAGAGCAATCTTCATCGAATTAGTCAAAATTCTTTTTCGCTCCATTTTAGCCCATGGTGATGGAGCCTTCTGGAAGCATGACATAGTCATTGAATGCACTTTCTTTTAGCATACTCATGAACAAGTTGATTCTGAAGGCATCTTCTTGAGCTATATCCTCCCTATGAAAATATACACGAGGAATACATAGGTTATATGACATCCGCTGATGTACTTCATCGCCACGACATATACGTATTCTTTTAATTCATATCAATCCTATGTGGCACTCTCACATCATATGGCCCAATTCTTTTTAGCGGGAACTTCCTTAATCAATCGGTTGGTAATTCATGTAATACATGATATCCTACCACTTGCCATCCTTCTCTTCTTTGAGAAGAGAAGGGGAACTTCATTAGACAATTGAGGGGAGCTGGGTTTGAGCATAACACTTGGGGGTCCCTGCTAGTTAACTAGACAGGATTCTGGGAATCTATTTTGGAGAACTTTTGACTCAGGTTGGGCTCTCACAAGGTTCAATTAGATAAACCAGTGAGATGGATACGGAGTTCAACAAGGGCCTGAAGATTGATAGAAGAACCTGGTCAAAGTCACTGTTGTGTTCAATTCCGTAGGTTGACCTGTTGGAAGAAATTGCTTTCTGTGAACTGCTTTGTGTCACATGTGGGTCTTCGTGTAATTGCACCTTAAGACAATTTCAAAAAGCATTCACATTAACCGTCATGGTATTATGCAAGTCGAGTTGTTAGGGTGAAGTTTATCACAGCTAATCGGATGGCCAGAAGTTCTTAGTGGTGGACTAGAAGTACCTTAGCTTTTTTTACCCTAGTTTCAAGTGGCTGTGAAATTCAATGATTAGACAAGCTTATAGAGAATCTAACCTTCCAATCTATGATACTAGCCCTTCGAGCGATGTCAAAAGGTAGGTTTAGTGAATCCGAAAAAGTGAGGCCTTACTTGACGAGTGGACCTTAGTGACCCGATTATTCGTACCTACAAAAAGTTGAGTTTTCTTTCTTTAGTTTATCACAGTAGTTGAAAAAATTTAAAGTCAAAGTAGTAGAATAGTAGCTCCATTATCCACCTTTAGAGACATTTTGGAAGTGGGTTCCCTTTCACACATCTTGGCCTAGCAAGAAATAAGTGCTTTGTGGATTGAAGGTGGTCTCTTCGCTACCCCTAGACATAGGATAGAGGATCACTTCTCATCCATAGTCTTCTTTGCATTTTGTGCATCTTCTATCTAGTCTCATGGATTCAGGGAGCCGAGGAGCAAGAGTTCTCCCCGAAAGCTGCTTTTTAAGAGGGAAATGCACTTCATTCAATGGAATGCTTTGTTGGTTCGGCTCAAGGGGTTCGGTTTCTTGGTTTAGTTGGAGGGAGGCACTCTATGGACAATAGATGATATGGAGATCTGCTTTGCTTGTCAATTATTGGTGTCATACCCCACATATCACCAGTATGTCCACATGAATCAAACATATATATGGAGAGAGTTTTCTTCTCTGATCATGCCATAAAAAACCTTTCACATACTTGTCTAAAAACTATTCTCAAAAGTCCCCCTCCACCCCTTGACCTGGTAAACTAATTGAGCTGAGACTGACTGAGCTGAAGGGACACTTTTCTTGCTAATCAACTTCCTGTCTGATTATGAATTAGTAGTCGAGTAATAATAGTAGTTGATCACTCTGAGTTAGGGGTAGGGGGAGTGAGTGGAGGCTTCATTCAATGGAGTATACTATAGATAAGTATTCGATTAAGCCTTTGAAACTGTTAGTTATCTTGGGTAGGAGGGAAAAACGCCTACCTTCACTTCGATCTATAATATGTTATCCAGTCAATCTTCCTTAGGGAGAGCGTCTATGCCCCTGCCTTATGAACTGATCGGCCTTATGTGGAATAGGTATTTAGCCTAAAAGTAGAATACCTCAAAAAGGGAGAGAATTTCTTATCGCCTGGATTGAATGATTCCATTCCATTATTGATGAAGATTACCCTTTGCTACAAAACCTTAGGGACAAATAATCATACTAGTTCATCTCGTTTTTCTAAGTTAGGGCCTTTAGGGGGCCCCATAGCAGAACTTATAACTGTGACTTAGTAGCTAATCGAAGGTTCCCCCTTAGAAGCCTATCTCTTGATCAAGTGCATCCCCAAACCCTATAGTAATAGACTATTTTGGTTAGGCACTCCATAAGGGACAGGGTTGGGAAGGGGGCCTTTGAGGATCTGTTGACTTGAGCTTGAGCGTGGAGCTTGTCTTCTTGACAGACCACAATGAAAAACTTGGCTTGTTCGCTTAACAGGTCCTGGTCACTACTAGTTAGTTTCACTATACTTGGATAGTCTTCATATATATCTTCCATATAGATTATCTGATTTCTTAGTTGGTGTTATTTCCAAATGCATGGATTTCTTCGACTTAGAGAAATAGAAAGCAACAAGCGAATTCGTAGAAATTTCAGCAGTTGCAAGATTTAATGGTCGAATTAACTAGAGAGTCCCCAGATAAACAAGGTAAGGCAAAGAGTTTCCTACAAACAGGACTACTTTGGTGGTTTAGACATTCTTAGCATATCATTAGGATCAATCAATATTCTAGTTAGGAGAATACCAGTTCAAACTTGTGGTAAATGGAGGTACGTATTCTCAGAAAAGGGATCCAGTTCTAGATTATGCTTGCCAAATTAAATGGGGACTGCCTCACTAAACTTTTCTTTTGGTGCGATACATATTACATATGACGAACGAGAAGAGGGCTCGACCCGATGCGAAGTTGGAGCGATTGACTTCCTCGATGAGTTAGCTGTTCTCACCTATGAAAGCTGAAGGCTAAAGCCCTTGATTGTTCGAGAAGATAAGGAGGAGGGCAGAACCATGACATCCAACAATATCCCCTACTTGTCAATGAAAAAATGGGATTTGAGCGGAGCACCTGCTAGCTGATCAGAAAGACTTGGATTGAAAAGAGTTGCTGGTCAAACCGGTTTGGATGAATGGAGTAGGAGTAAGGGGTTGAAGGTAGGTGAAAGGAAGCTTATGGGCTAAGTCAAGGGAAAAAGTGGAGGGGGGTTTGAAGGTACTCGAATAATGAAAATGATGGTAAGGTTGTGGAAGGGTAGATCTCAGTTTCATATAGTTGTGAAGGCCATTTGAGCAAGCTAAACTCTTGCAAAGAACACAAAGTAAGTAGATTACATATTTCAAAAGCAATAGTCAATAAAAAAAAACCTCAATTGTTATCCTTCAAACTTGAGGTGAAAGATTAAAGAAGAATTCTTCACTCCAAAACAAAAACACAAGTAGAACAAAAAAATCTTTTCACCCAAGAAGTTTGAAAAACCATATTCAAATAGATTCAAATATGCTAAAGTAAGGTTGTCAGATTGTGGCAACATTTCAACTTTTCTCACAGTCCAAGCACAAAAGAAAAGTGAAGCAGGTATAAACAAAAAGTGGGTTGGGCATGGGCCTAGTCGAGTTTCTTATCATTATTATGAATAGTAATTCTTCTAATACATTTTTATGTGATCCTACCGATTCTAATGGTTTGTGCCTACCCGGTAGGGCAATAGCTAAGAGAATTTTGGATATCAAACTTGTGTCGATCAAATGAAATGAAACAATGAAGCTGGATGGCCATGTTACTATTGATGAAAGTTCACATGGGAATTTTAATCAAAGTTTCTTATTCCTATGCAAGTTGTCCAGGACTATGTCTTTGTTGGCTCGTTTGGGTTTTATTGGGGTGACTTTGACCTTATCTTACCAGAAGTGCAAAGACATTCTTTTCTTTTGAGATAAATATTAGCTAGAAACACTAAAAATTCCATGAAATGTAGAATCACTAAGCCCTTCCAACCTGCTTCTGAAGAGCTAGGCACACCACAAAGAGAGCTAAGCAATGAAAGCGGAAGAAGGAGGTCGCCAACCTCGACTCAATCAAACAACTAAGTCGGGTAGGCGGGTCAATTTGAATCCACAGGGCTAATAGCTTCAAAGGAACCGAACATGGTCTCGGGTTTGGGCACAGTATAAGGAACTTCTTTTTGAAGAGGTGCCCTAGTGCTTTCATATTAATAAAAGAGTCAGCTTCTAGGATGTACCTCACTCAGGATTGGGGGACATTGACTATGGAAATCAACGAAGATGACGCTGTGATTCTTGCTTAAAAAACTGACCGAATGAATGATCGATATGGGAAATCGGAAAAGAAAGCCCACACATATATACCAGGGTTTGGCTAAGCTAGTGCCTTAGGCAAATACAGAACTTGATGCAAGACAAGGTCTACAATATAGAATATGAACTCACTAGCCAAAAGTCGATTCCATAAGCATCGAAACTGAGCGTCGGGTCCTCTTATAGGCAACCCAGGGGCCCCCTTCTTAGGAACTTTGATAAGAAAAAGAAAAAAGGAAGAAGGCATGGGATTGGGAGTATGTCATTATGTAATCGAGGTCTAAGGAATCCCTTTCTTCTCGACCAAAGTTCCCACTGTGATTCCTTTTATCCTCACAGGATGAACGTCTTGACCTCTCAAAGATAACCAGTGACAAAGTCTTGCAAGGTTCCTCAAGAGAAGCTTAAAAGTGCAGACAACCACCTCCGCACATGGAGGCAGGAAGGACGAGATGCCAAGAGAAAAACTAAAGGAGGCCCTTTATAAACAAGGGAAGCCCTAAAGTGGATCTATCTGCAAAAGGCACAGGGTATTAGCATAGAGGGCTCCTCCACGAATTATGTTGAAGTTGGGTTAAGGCACGAAGAGTTACCTCCAACAGGTGCCCTACCTAAGGAAATCCTAAGTTCACCATGGAGGTGAAGTCCCCAGAGGATTTTGACTGGTGGAGATGGTTCATCATTGATCCAGACGAATGGGGTGGACAAAAGAGCCCCTGACTCGACGAGTTTTGGAGAGCATGGAGAAGTGAGAGAAAAGGAAAAAACTTCTTCCACCCTTCTTGGGTTTGTAGTTTGGAAGGTAGTCAGAGGCGATGTCATCCATCATCGACCTTGAGCTACTTCTTGGGCCATTATGGGTCTGTGACCTTTGGGTTAATACAGATCAGTTAGTCAGCTAACGAGAATGAGTTAAGAAGTTCCCCAAAAAAGATCCCCCAAAGGTCTTTCTCCTGGAGGAGGCCCTACCCGCGATCCGCAATAGTACCCCTACGGGGGCCCCACTTCAGAAGGCTGAAGTTCAACCTTGTAGTTCAAATTCTATAAGGAATTCTTGTCCTTGTTAGTCTTCTATTTGTTCTTTGCTTCGATTGTTTCAAAGAAGAAGGGTGTACAGCACCATTTCCTACGCTCTATTCTTTTAATTGTAGATTTTTCAGGGAATCGTTATGTCTTTCTAAGGGATTGTAGGTCTATTCATTAGTTCTGATTTGTGGTGTACAATTGCATGGAATGTAGGTAGTGGTGATGACCTATTTGATAGAATAAATCGTCACATCATCCTTTGTTTCTTTCTGAAAGATATTCAATCAATCAGAATGGAGATCAAGAGTCGAGGAACTATTCCCTTCAATCGTACTGATGATAATTGGTGGTACTGATGATAATTGGACACCGCTATAAATGAAAGTTGTTGAATTAGCCTATTTCTTGCACGTACCAATTGAATGGTATAAAGAAGTGAATTGACATGAAATGAATTGAAGAATCAATCTAAGTATATGGGAAAAAACTTCTGAATTACCTTTTTCAGACAACTGAAGCTTCTTCAAAAAGTGGGGGTACTTTTTAAACTATTCATTTCAGCAAAAGATTCTTAGGCTATATTATATTTTGTTTTGATGAGGACTCGAACAATCCATTTGAAGTAATGAATCTTGTTCGGATTTTAAGATGAACAATATCGAACCCTTTCATTTTGTTGTTTTTTTTCATTCTGTATATGTGAAGTCAATTTGGAATGAATTTGTTTCTTTTGTCAATTCTGTCTAAATCTAACATTTCTATACAAGTTCTAGAACAAGAGGTTATAATTCAAAGAAGAACAAGGTATCAGAATTTCCTATTTTAGTTTTTGTGTCAGAATTGAGTCTTTGAATCTAGAATAGAACCATAGAAGAAGGTACCTCTTCCATTGAAAAAAGGAACGCATTAGCTTTTCTCCCAAATCTTGTGCCTATACTCTTCTGGCCCTGGTTGATTTGTCTCTCACTTAACAAAGCTCTAGAAACTTGGATTCTTCGTTGGTGGAATACCAGGCAATTTGAAATCATTTTGAATGATATTGAAGAGGAAATTGTTCTAGAAAAATGGATGGAATTCGAAGAACTCTTCTTGTTGGACGAGATGATGAAGGACGACTCAGAGACAGATATACAAAGTCTTGGTATAAAAATGCAAAATGAAATGAAACAATTGGTCGAAAGACACAATGAATCTCATTTCCATATCATTTTGCATTTCTCTACCTATCTAATCTATTTCAATATTTTCATAGGAATTTCCATATAACTTCAATGACACAATCAAAGCTTTTTTTATTCTTTTCATTGCTGATTTATGTTTTTGATTTCACTCGACCCATGGTTGGGATCTAATGATTCGTTCAATCTGCAATTATTTTTTATTTGCTCAAAACGAGCAAATAATATCTCTTATTTCCATTTTTTGAGTGATTATATATGTAATTGAGAAATATGGGATCTTCCATTTTTGAAATCGTGTATCTCCATCGCTTGTCAAAATTTTTCATTTAATGAATGAATGAAGAATTCATCAGATCTCTCGATATCAATCCAATTAGATTCTTTTTTTCGTGTATAAAGAAATTATTTTTCATCTAACTTATTCTTTATACTTCTTATACCTCTACCTTTTCGGTTCAAGGTCTTCATACTGTGTTACAATTACAGTAAAATTCCAATTATATTTAGTACAATCAATACAATGGCCAATCTTTCAATAAAGAATTCTACCAGCTACCTATCCAATCTCTTGTAAAAATTTTCAGGATCAATGATT
The DNA here is from genome assembly GCA_023846275.1 of Vanilla planifolia. NCBI lineage: Eukaryota > Viridiplantae > Streptophyta > Magnoliopsida > Asparagales > Orchidaceae > Vanilla > Vanilla planifolia. The sequence goes on along the minus strand of JAIUJO010000080.1, from coordinate 1,307,812 downwards.
GTACCATGAAATAATGAAAGACTTTTTCTTGTGTAAACTAATAGATGACTCGATCCATTTCTGTATTGATCATTATTTATGCAACAACTTGAGCATTTATTTAAAATGAATATCCCATTTTAGCACAACATGGTTACAAAAATCTCCGAGAAGCAACAGGTTCAATTGTATGTGGGAATTGCCATTTAGCTAATAAGCTAGTGGATATTGAAGTTCCACAAGTTGTACTTCTTGATACTATATTTGAAGCAATTTTTTGTATTCCTTATGATCTGTAATCGGAAAAAAAAATTGCTAATGGTAAAAAGGATCTTTGAATGTAGGATCTGTCCTTATTATACCCGAGCGATTCGAATTAGCCCCTACCCCTGCCCCCCGAGAAGCAACTGGTTGAATTGTATGTGCCAATTATCATTTAGCTAATAACCTAGTGGTTATTGAAGTTCCACAAGCTATACATCTTGATATTGTATTTGAAGAGATTTTTCATATTCCTAATGATATGCAATTGAAAAAAAACTTGTTGATGGTAAAAAAGGATCTTTGAATGTAGGAGCTGCCCTTATTATACCTGAGCGATTCGAATTAGACCCCTTCCTCTGCCCCCCGATCGTATTTCTCTGAAATGAAAGAAAAGATGGTCAATCTTTCTTTTGAGTGTTATCATCCTAATCACAAAAATTATCTTATGATAGGTCCTGTTCCTGTTAAGAAATATAATGAAAATGTCTTCACAATTCTTTCGCCTGACCCTACTATGAAAGAAGATGCTCACATATGAAAATATCCCATATATGAAGGCAGGAACAGAGGAAGGAGTCAGATTTATCTTGATGGTAGCAAGAGTAACAATATAGTATCTAATGCTACATCGGCCGGTTTAGTGAGTCGAACAATATGTCTTGAAAAAGGAAGATATGAAATAACCATAGTGGATGCAAAAAATGGGCGTCAGGTGGTATATGTTCGTACAAGTGAAAAGTGTTGAATTCTTATCGATCGATAGAATTATGTATGATTCCAAACAACCAAAAACGCCGAACAATTCAGTAATCCTTGTGCCGAATTCTTGTCGATCGGTATATATATTATTACATGTAGAAAAACAGCCGATCAAGATAATTGCAGGGATGAAGTTCTTGAGTGAGAGTAGGCAGATCAGCCGTGAGGTTACGAGGAAGTTCATATTACTAAGTCATATTTACAAAAGAGCGGGGATTCACACCCTAGTAGAATTCCACTTTGTTTCAAGTGTTTGGCCAGCAAGGGAGGAGCACTCTAGAAAGCTGATTAGTTATAAGACCTTCACTTGGAAGAAGTTCCCTAAAGGTCTTTCCTTATAGGGGGCCCTTCCCTTTCCAAAAGTCACTCATGAATTGGACATCTCTCTCAAACACTCTTGTTGTTGGTAAGCCATGATGCTTCACTATTCTCTTATCTCATTCAAGAAATTAGTGGCAATAAGAGAAGCATCACTTACTTTCTGACATGCAGTCAGATGGACCATCTTTGAAAATCTATCAACAACAACCATTATACTATCGATTCCCTTCACTATGCAGGGTAAGCCTAACACAAAGTCAATACTAACACCTTCCAGCATCTTTAGGGGAATTGGCAGAGGTGTGTATATGCCGATGTTTTGCTTCCTTTTCCTCCTTCGCTGTTTGACAAGCCAACATCTCCCTACATCTTTGCTTTGGCTACATCTCTCTTGATATAAGGCCAACAGAAATGGTTTTCCACCTTGGTAATCTGTCTAAAGAAAGAAGCAATCCATAGGATTTCCCAAATCCTTCGTTCAAAGAAAGTGAAATCAAAGTAGCCTCAGATAGAGCGGGATGTTAGTTCCAATCCAAATCATATTAATCTTGAGCACATTATTTAGTGTACAAAACATCTATGTAAAAGATTGAGAGATAAGTGAATCTTAGGTATGTCTTCCATACTTTTCGATGTGATTGCTTACTATTCTGGTGTGCCAGATTCTTTTCAAGTGCTAGGGCTATGGTACATGAAAAAGTCACCCTAGAGTGGGGCCCCTAAGGAGGGGAGGCCCCAGCCACTTTTGTTCTTTTCATGTATGAAAGCTCAGTTGGAACAACGGGAATTGAATCAACAACTGATCGTCAGATCACCCGTTAGACCTTGGCTACTCCACTATAGGATTGAACAAGAGACTAACAAAGACCTGCTTGAGCAGTAGCTACATGACAGTAAGCTGATTCCAAGTTTGTAAATTGAGTATGCATTGATGATGAAAAGTTGACATTGTCACGATTCATCTCACCAAGTAAATGTTCCGAGGAAGGAAGAAAGAAGCGAAGAGGAAAGTTCAAAAGTGGTCTGCCAACTCGAGGAACTCATACTTCAATGGCCGAAGCATAGATATAGATCTAATATATCCCACTTCATGTACAGTAAGGGGTCCATAACTTGCGACTCTAAAAGCTCCACTGAGATCGTGGACAACAAACTGAACCACACAAGTAGGTGTGCACTACCTACAACAATAAACTGAGAAGAGAGTCTTGCTGCTTTTCCTATTACTAGTAGTAGTTGTAGTTTTATGGGCCTCTTTCTTGCCTATCCCTAGTTTTAGATCACGCTTTGCTTTGGCTTCATTTCATCTAGAATTTCCCAAGCCCATTAAAACGACTTTTATCAAATAGGATTCATCGTTGGGATGCTTTTTTCACATCTCACAAGAGGGAAAAGTAACCACTAAAAAATGAGGGGCCCCTTCCTATTTGTATCAAAAAGATAGCTCAATTTCATATTACATATCTTGTTGCAGCCTTTCCAGAGCTTTCCTCCCAAAATCCATGAATAGTTAGCTTTTGTTACATGCTTATATCCACATTGCAAAGTGATCAGGCAAATCCAATCTAATTCTAATCTAATCAAAATGAAATATGGACATACAAAAAATAGAAAGCATTGGTAGCAGCCTTTTGACTTCATTAAGCCCGTCCATCACATCAAGAGAAAGAAATGAAACAAGTGAACTCCTAGGAGGCTTGTCTCATTGATATCATTTTGTATTGTAATTCTTCCAATTCAAAGATAGAAGTCAGAAAATAGATAGAGGATGAAAACAAACCTATAAAGTAGTTTGATTTTGTTTCTTTGTAGCTCTTAGATTGCATATGTGCCAAGGCCCATGCAAGGTTCCCAAGAAACCTTTTTGAGTTTCAGAGATGCTCAAGTTCTAACTGCCTATGTATTTCCAATTGACCAGAACCCCTCATTTCGGATTTGGGGTAACCACTTCCCTATCATCCTCATCCTCATGGAGGTCAGAGTCCTCCTGTCTAGATTATGATCTGGGCTATTGATGGCTACCAACCCCCACCGTATTTCTTCTGAGTCATCAGGGATGACCGAATCTTTGGAGTCCAAATGATTAATCTCTTTAGCGAGTATGGAAGAGGCTGGTTGTCATGCTCAAAACCTTATATACACTATGTTGGCCTATTTGATTTAAGCTGATGGCCTGAAAAAGGCTAATCAAAGCGAGAAAATAGCTATCTAGCTTCTACAATCCAAAAATCCTTGTTAATTTGCTTGCTAAGGCTCTTTGAGCACTATGGCAGGACATGGATCGATCATGAATGAGAATGGACTTCTCCGTAATGTCTTACATAATATATAGGAGTCACAGTCCCTTTTCTCGGCCAGACGAAAGGAATGTGAACTCCATTCTGGGTCTTGGCTTGAAGAGAGGCCCACTATGGGAAAAAGACCTCTGGGGTGATTCATAATTAATAAGAATAGGTAAGATGGAGAGGTGAGGTTACTTGCTTAGTCATTTCTTTAATCGAAAAGGTTGGCTAAGTGCCCTATCTGCTTTGTAGGGGACAAGGACAATTAAAAGTGACTTATGCTTTCATTTATTTGTTAAAGAGCTTTTCGTAGGGAGATCATGATCGCTTACTAGTGGAGAAAGCTAACCACAAAATAGAGCCAACCCCTCTCTCGATTGTCCACTTGTGTACCCGAGCATTATCATGTGAATGATGTTATTCTGTAGATCAAAGAATAGAATCTATAAGATAGTAAAAATAGTAATAGAGAGAACTAAAGGATAGAGAGAGTATGTTTTCATGGCACTCAAAACTGAACGAAGCACAGGAAGAACATAGCTCCCAGACATACGAATGAAAATGATCAGAATGATGGGAGTTTGCTTCGCTTATTCAATCTTTTGAGTGACTAAGAGGTTAGGGAGATCGTATTGACTCATGTAGTAGAGAGGAAACCAAGCTAAGAGGAAGTTGTCCTATGTAGAGAGGGACCTTGAGGTGATAAGACCACTTTTTGTGCCAAAAAGAATCCACTCATTTATCTAATAAGGAACAGGCAGGGTTTGAAGGGAATCCCATTTTGATTAACTCAAGTCATAGGGGTGGGGATCCTTAATGGAGGGGCAAAGCAGGTTTCAGGCTTGAACCAGTTCATGTCCAAATGCTTTCGAGCCAGTAGCTTTCCTTTTTGCAAAAAAATAGACCAGCAGATGAGTGTCGATTCACTGATTGAGAATTGAGAACAAAAAGGTGGAACATGGATCTATATGGGGAGAAGAAAATCTAGGGTTTCTTAATTAGACAACTCACATTTTGTGGAAGGGATAAGCCATCTTTCAAAGGCATAAATCGCTCTATTTGACCTGTTCATAAGTTCCTCTTTTTTGTTTTTGTGACGTTCCCAAAAAAGGCCCTAAGGAGAAGTGGGATCAGGGTAGAAAGGCTCGATCAAATACTAGTCTTTAGTGAAGGAGCGTAGCTACTAGTAATAACAATGCACCAACCATTCCATAAGGCCAAACTAAGAAAATCAACAACAATAAGTTCCCTCAATCCCAGACCAGGCGATAAATTGATTGAGGTGCAGAGTGATCCTAGCCCAAGTGATAGAATAACCCATCTCTCATTCTCTGTGCTCACTCTAATTGCTAAGGAAAGCATGCGAACTAAGCCCCTCTTGAGTTTGCAAATTGGGGCCCCCTCTGGGGATCATTAGCATACACTTTCCTTACCTATTATGTTTTTAGCATAAGGACACTAACTTCAAAGGATTGAAAAAATTAAAAACAAACAAACCAAAAAGAGTAAGAGGTCACAATGGTACTGGCGCACCTCATTCTATTTGACTATTTCTTAGAATAGAATCTTCTATTTATATTATTGATATTATAATATAGTATCGAAAGAAGTTCCCAAAGATCAATACCCCAGAGGGGGACCCCGTGCTGACTCGCTTGGTTTGTTTTGTTGAACACAATGGCTGTGGAGATAGAGTAATCTTCATCGAATCAATGCAAAATTCTTTTTCGATCCATTTCAGCCCATGGTTGATGCAGCCTTTTGGAAGCATGACATAGCAGTTGAATGCACTTTCCTTTAGCTCACTAATGAACAAGCTGATTCTGAAGTCATCTTCATGGGCTATATCCTCCCTATGAAAATATACCCGATGAATACATAGAATATATGACATCTCCTGATGTACTTCATCGCCACGTGTATACGTATTATTTGAATTCATATCAATCCTATGTGGCACTCTCGCATGATATGGCTCCATTCTTTGTAGCTGGAACTTCCTGAATCAACAGGTTGGTAATTCATGTAATACATGATATCCTAAGAGAAGGGGAAAATCACTTGACAATAGAGGGGAGTCGGGTTTGAGGATTGCACTTGGGGCTCCCCACTGGTTAAGTAGACAGAATTCTTGGAATTTTTTTGGAGAACTTTTGAATCAAGTTGGGCTCTCACAGGGTTCAATTAGATCAATCAGTGAGTGGTTTACAAATTAAGGAGTTCAGCAAGGGCCAGAAGATTGATAAAAGAACCTAGTCGAAGTCACTATTTTGTTCAACTCTACAGGTTTACTTGTTGGAAGGGATTGCTTTCTGTTGTCTAGCTTTCCTTGCGTGAGGTCTTATCACATGTGGGTCTTCATGTAATTGCACCTCAAGAAAATTTTGAAGTGCATTCATATTAAGCGTCATGGTATTATGCAAGTCGAGTTGTTAGGGTGAAGTTGATCACAACTAATCTGATGGCCAGAAGTTCTTTGTGGTTGACTACAAGTACCTTAGCTTTTTGTACCCTAGTTCAAGTGGCTGTGAAATTCAATGATTAGACAAGCTTATAGAGAATCTAACCTTCCAATCTATGATACTAGCCCTTCGAGCGATGTCAAAAGGTAGGTTTAGTGAATCCGAAAAAGTGAGGCTTTACTTGACGAGTGGACCTTAGTGACCCGATTATTCGGACCTACAAAAAGTTGAGTTTCCTTGCTTTCTTACTCACAGTAGTTGAAAAAAATTTAAATCAAAGTAGCAGAATAATAGTACCATTATCCACCTTTAGAGATATTTTGGAAGAAGGGTTCCCTTTCACACATCTTGGGCGAGCAAGAAATAAGTGCTTTGTCGATTGAAGGTGGTCACTTTGCTACTCCTAGATAGAGGATAGAGGACCACTTCGCATCCATAGTCTTCTTTGAATTTTATGCATCTTCTGTCTTGTCTCTCGGATTCAGGGAGCCATGGAGCAAGAGTTCTCCCTCAAAAGTGGCTTTCTAAGAGGAATGTGAGCTTCATTCAATGGAATGATTTTTTGGTTTGCCTCAAAGGGTCCAATTTCTCGGTGAAGAAATAGGAGCTAGTCCCCTACTAAGTAGGGTCAAAGAATTCATATTAGGATTCAGAGTTTGACGCATAGAACACAACTCTTGAAGCTATAACCATAAATTTGATGCACTGGCCAACCTAGCAGCAGTTATAGCCTCAGCCCATTTGAGACCATATACATTTGCGTGGAAGGATAAAGGCTTCTACCATCTTTACCAAAAGTTAATCCTATTTACATAGAACACAACAATAAGGGCGAAGAGATGAAGATCATCGTTTTCAGCTAATCTCAAGTGGCACTGAAGCCTTAGAAGTGGCTGTAGAAAAGGACTGGCGACAACAATTGCTTGAATATCTAAAGCATGGTAGGGGATTCTATATAAGAAGGTGCCCACTCCAAACCATATTTGACTTTGAGCTATACAAGATTCTTGCGAGAACAGAGTCTTTTATAGGAGTGCTACGATGGATTCCTCTTAAGACGCTTGTCAAAGAAAGAATCTAAAGAAACTTTGGAGGAAGCTCATGCTGGTGTTTGTGGTGCATACCAGTCAGAGACAAAGTTCTACCATCATTGAGGTGACAAGGGTAATACTGGTCCACCATGTCCAAAGACTCCATGAATTTCTCTAAGACATACCACGTTTGTAAGATACATGCAGTCTTCATTCAACAACCATCAGAACCTTGACATCTGATGGTAATGTTTTGTTTAAGGTTTGGGGCATATATGGGATTGGCCACATCCAGCCTCTCGCATCTAAGAGGTATATGTATATTCTGGCTACAGTAGATTCTTTTTCAAGTGGGCAGAGGCCACACCATTGAAATGAGTAAAGGGAAATGATGTGGATCAAAAATCATCTAATCTATCAGTTCAAAGTCCCGCTCACCTGATCTTCGAAAATGGAATGGAACACCTTTGAAAAATCAACAAATAGATCGACTTTGTAGAAAGTTTCAGATGCAACATTGTTTCTCCACACCTTTCAAAGCTATGGCTAATTGGCATGTAGAGGCTATCAGTCAATAAGACACTGTGTAAGCTTCTCATTCCAATTGCCCTTATTCTTAGAAATGATCTTCATGAGAAACTTCTCGAAGGACCATGGGTGTATCATATGCCTTATGCCTTGACATTGGTTGAAAAGTAGTCCTCCTGCTAGAAGTCCAAATCTCCACCCTTAGAGTGGCAATTCAGGAAGGCTTTATAGAGGACCAGAGAGTGCAATTTATACTCCAAGAGCTAGATGCTCTAGAGAAGAAATGACTGAGTTCTTGACAAAGGCTTGAAATCTACTAGGCAAGTGTATCAAGAGCCTTCGATCAAAGGATTCAGAGATGATCTTTCAAGTCGTGAGACCTTGTGCTAGTCGTAATCAGACTTATGAATGTGACCCAAATGCAACACATTCAAACATGAGTGGGAAGGACCTCTTCTGATTCAGGAGGTGTCTTCTACTCAAGAAAAGAAGCGTCCCCTGAATGCAACAATGTTCTTACACCAATTCATGCTCAATATTAGAAGAGGTATTACTCAGTTCGGGGATAGTCCCATCCCACTACACTTATTTCATTATATGGGAAGGAAGTCTGTTTCATTACTGCCTTGACACAGGAAAACCCTGGCCTCAGAGCCAAGAGTGAATCCCATGACCTATTCAAGTTTGGTAGAGCAAACTCTCATCAGCATTTTTAGACTGGGGGTAGGCAGCACACCAATCTCATTAATGCAAGAAACTAGTTTCATCACTACCTTCAAGTTCCTTGCCCACCAATCATTTTTGAGAGGCTATTGTAGGCTACTTCAAGAGCTTGAAGTAACAGGGCCCCTCTTGGAACTATATTAATTTCAAAAATTGCTACAAGGGTTCGTAGGTACTCTTCATAGAAATTGAATAGGTAGAAACATGTAAAGTGTTATATCAATTCACAGATGAAAATAGAAAATATGCAAATATGTTAGTAATTATCAAAGCCTACACAATTCCTACTAAAAAAGAAATAGAGGTTACCAACATTATGGGCCTCAGAAATGATACGATGATGACACAGCTTGACGAAGATATCCTCACTACCAATGTCATCATTGCCATAACTACGACTCTACAATTATGCAAGGCAATGTGAAGATCTGATGCAGAGGTAGCATTCCTAGCAAGGTCTTCCCTTGAAGCTGTCCTCTTGACCTCTAATGATTCAACACAAAGGCGTGCCTCTGCAAGCTCGTGCTCTGCAAACATAAGCTCCCCATCAATTATGTTCATCATCTCCACACAATATAAGACTCTGAACAACGTGCTGTTTGGAGCTCCTCCTTAGCATGTATCTCGAACCTACTGTGGGCTGCCATACCAATGTCGCATCAACCTCTCCATGTAGTTATTCAGGTCACCAAGCTCATCAGATAGGTCACCCAGTAATGTTGACATTTGGGTGATGGTACTCCTAGCCTTGTTAATGAAAGCAAGAACATGGAGGGGGGACAATGAGTCCCTATTGCTTATCAGCTTTTCTACTATAGACTGTAGGACCTGGGAGACATAGAGACAAGCATTGGGTAAAAACTCAGAGATGCAAGTCTCCACTATGATTCTTACTCAATGTTATTAAACGAAATAAGATAAGAAAATAAAGTACTGACTTAATATGTTAATCTAGAACTACATCTTTCAGGGAGGAAGTAATCTAACAAAAAGGATGGCTATCTACCTAGAAGTTGTTTGGTGCTCAAAAGTCAAAACCCCCATCCCTTCCACCCCTATCATGACACATTAAAAATCTAATTGACTGGAAAGAATTGGATGGGTGAATGACAAGAATTGAAGCTATGCATTGTTGATTCACAATCCACTTTTTTATCCACTTGGCTACATTCGCTCCTACCCCCACACACTAGTTTCAGTCTCTATCTATGATCAGACTTTTTCTAAACCCTCCCTATATCTGCTATCAAAGATCAACTTTTCTAATCATTGTTGCTCATTTTTTGGAATTACAAAAAGCAAAGCTTGCACTACCTTTTTGAAGCTTCTAGCAAACCTTCAAACAAAGAGGTGAGGTTTTTCACTTCATGAATTATAGACCACTTTTCTAAAGTTCAGAATCATGATCCTTAGAAGGGAGCCCCATGGGGTGTTATGTAACAATGACACAACTCTACTATCAAATGAAACATATGAAATGAAGGGAACTAGAATGAGTTGCCATTACTATTCAATGAAAGTGTCCTGGGGTTGGGGCATCGAACATGTCAAAGTGTTCTATCGAGCAAATTACATCAGTTGGTTCTAAGCCTGCGAGTGATCCAAAAAAGGTCGTTAAACAGAGTGTTGAAGGAACACAACCTACCAAATGTGTTTTGGGGTCCGCGGGACAACAAGTTTCAGAGATGTCTCAGTCATAGTCGAATCGATTAAAGTCACAGAAAGTGAGTTGTCCTTCAAGGGATGGTGAATTCATAATCGAATGTCCTTCTTTTGTTGTTTTTGATTCCTGACTTTTGCTGCCAAAGCAAAGGGGACGAGTGGGGAAGAGAAATGGCAAGAACGGTATAGAAAGAAGCTTTTCTTCAATTCCTTAGAATGAATCTTTGCAGTAGTCCAAAGGGAGTTTTATTTGAGAGGGTGTTAGCTCAATGATCGAGGAAGAAGAAGAAGAAGAAGTGGAAGATGAGGAAGAAGAGGAAAAAGAAGAAGAAAATGATGACGAAGAAGAAGAAGAAGAAGAAGAGGAACAAGAAGGAAAATAAGAAGAAGAGGAAGAATAGGAGAAATAAAAGGAGAAGAACATAAGAAAAAAAGTAGAAGAAGAGTACGAAGAAGAAGAATAATAAGAAGAAAAAGAAGAAGAAGAAGAAAAACATGAAGACGAAGAAGAAGAAAAGAAGAAGAAGAAGAGAAGAAGAAGAAGAAGATTACACGTTAGGAATTAGGTATTAGGAATCTTAGATTAGGGATTAAAGATTAAGGATTTGATATGGGGTAGGGATTTGGGTTTAGGGAAAAGGAAGAGTAAGAAGAAGAAGAAGAAGAAGAAGAAAAAGAAGAAGAAGAAGAAGAAGAAGAGGAATAGAAGAAGAAGAAGATGAAGGAGAAGAAGAAGAAGAAGAAAAAGAAGAAAGAGAAGAAAAAGAACAAGAACAAGAAAAAGAAGAAGAAGAATTTAGAAGAAGGAGATGAAGAATAAGAAGAAAAATGAGAAGAAGAAGAAAAAGAAGAAGAAGAGGAAGATGAGGAAGAAGGAGAAGAAGAAGAAGAAGAAGAAACACTACGAAGAAGAAGAAGACGTAAGAGAAGAAGAAGAAAAAGAAGAATAAGATGAGTAAGAAGAAGAAAAAGAAGAAGAAGAAGAACAAGAAGAAGAACAAGAAGAAGAAGAAAAAGAAGAAGGGGAAGAAGAAGGAGAAAAAGAAGAATTAGAAGAAGAAGAAGTAGTAGTAGAAGAAGAAGAAGAAGAAGAAGGAGAAGAAGAAGAAAAAGAAGAGGAGGAAGAAGAAGAAGAATAAGAAGTTGAGAGAGAAGAAGAACAAGAAAAAGAAGCGGAAGAAGAAGACAAAGAAGAAAAAGAGGATGATGAAGAAGTGGAAGAAAAAGTAGAAGCAGAGAAAGAAGAAGAGGAAGAAGAAGAATAAGAAGTCGCATAAGAAGAAGAGGAAGAAGAGAAAGAATAGAAAGATGATGATGAAGAAGAAGAACAAGTGGAAGTAGAAGAGGAGAAAGAAGATGAAGAGGAAGAAGAAGAAGAAGAAGAAGAAGAAAAAGAAGAAGGAGACGAAGGAGAAGAAGAAGAACAATAAGAGGAAGAAGGAGAAGAAGAAGAAGAAGAGAAGAGAAAGTAGAAGAAGATGAAGAGGAAGAATAAGAGGAGGAAGAAGAAGAAGATGATGAGGGGAAGAAGAAGAACAAGAGAAGAGAAAATGAAGAAGAATAAAAGGAAGAGAAAGAAAAAAGAAGAACAAGGAAGAAGGAAGAATGGGGAAAGAGGAAGTAAGAAGGAAGAAGAAAGAAGGAAGAAGGAAGAAGGGAGAAGGAAGAAAGGGGAAGGAAGAAACGAAAAGTAAGATTGAAAAAGTAGGAAGAAAGAAGAAAGGATAGGGAGAGGGAGAAGGAGAATGAGAAGGAGGAGGGGGGTGGAGGAGGAGGAGAAGAAGAGGAGAGAAGGAGATGGAGAAGGAGAAGGACAAAGTAAGAGGAGGAGAAGGAAGAGGAAGAGGAGCAAGAGAAAGAAGAGGAGAACGCAAAGGGAGATGCAAAAGGAGAAGCATAAGGAGATGAAGAAAGAGAGCATGGAGAAGGACATGGAGAAGGAGAAGGAGAAGGAGAAGGAGAAGAAAGAGAAGGAGAAGGAGAAGGAGAAGAAGAAGAAGAAGAAGAAGAAGAAGAAAAAGAATTGAAAAAAAGAAGAGGAAGAAGAAGAGGAAGAAAAAATATCGAAAAATGAAGAACTATGATAGAAGAAGGAAGAATGAAGGAGGAAGGAAGGAAAGATAGAAGAGAAGTAAGATAGGATAAAATAAGAAGAAGAAGAAGAAGAAGAGGAAGAAGATGAAGACAAAAGAGAAAGAAGAAGAAGAAGAAGTGGAAGAAGGGGAAGAGGAAGACGAAGAGGAAGAGGAAAAAAGGGAGATGGAAGTAGATAGAAGGAAGAAGGAAGATAGAAGGAAGAAGCAATAAGGAAGAACAAAGAAGGAAGAAGAAATAAGAAAGGAGAAAAAAGAAACAAGAAATAAAAAAATAATAATAATAATAAGAAGAAGAAGAACAAGAACAAGAAAGAGTAGGAGAAGGAGAAGGTCAAGGTTGAAATGGAGTAGAAGTGAAGAGAGAAGGAGAAGGAGGAGGAGGAGAAGGAGAAGGGGAATGAGAAGAAGAAGAACAAGAGGAAGAGGAAGTAGTGGAAGAAGATGTAGAAGAGGAAGAACACCAATAAGAACAAGTACAAGAAGAAGAGAGAAGAAGTCGTATAAGAAGAAGAGAGAGAAGAAGAAGAAGAAGATGATGATGATGATGAAGAAAAGAAGAAGAATTAGCAGAAGAAGAAGATGAAATAGATGAAAAAGAAGAAGAATATGAAATAGATGAAAAAGAAGAAGAATTAGAATAAGAAGAAGTAGAAGAAGAAAAAGAAAGCAGAAGAAGAAGAAAAAGAAGAAGAAGAAGAAGAAGAAGAAGAAGAATAAGAAGAAGAGGAGGTAGATCAGAAGAAGAAGAAGAAGAAGAAGAAGGCGAGGAAAAAGATAAAGAGAGAAGAAGAAGAAGAAGAAGAAGAAGAAGTGGAATAAGAAGAAGAAGAATAAGAAGAAGAAGAAGATGATGATAAAGAAGTAGAGAAGAAGAAGAAGAAGAAGAAGAAGAAGAAGAAGAAGAAGAAAAAAGAAAAAGTAGAAGAAGAAGTGGAAGAAGAAGAAGAAAGAAAAAGAAAATGAAGAGGATGAGGAAGAAGAAGAAGAATAAAAAAAAAGAAGTAGATAAAGGTGTAGAAGAAGTAGAAGAAGAAGAAGAAGAAGCAAAAGTCAGAGAAGAAGAAGAAGAACTGGAAGGAGAAGAAGACGAAGAAAAAAAGCAGAAGAAGAAGAAGAAGAAGAAGAAGAAGAAGAAGAGGTGATGGAAGAAGAAGAAGAAGAATAAGAAGAAGAAGAAGTTGAAGGAGTAGGAGAGGAAGATGATAATGATGAAGAAGATGAAGAAGTAGAAGAAGAAAAAAGAATTGGAAGAAGAAGAGGAAGAAAAAGTTTAAGAAGAATAAGGGAAAAGGAAGAAATAAGAAGGGAGAACAAAGATGGAAGAAGGAAGAAGTAAAATGGAAGAAGTAAGAAGGAAGAAGGAGGACAAAAAAAAGGGAAAAGGAAGAAGAAGAAGAAGAAGAAGAAGAAGAAGAAGAAAAAGAAGAAGATGAAGAAAAAGAAGAAGATGAAGAAAAAGACTATGAAGAAGAAGACGAAGAAGAGGAAGAAGAAGAAGAGGAGGAGGAAGTGGAAGAAGAGGAAGAAGAAGATCATGAAGAAGGAGAAGGAGAAGGAAGAGATGAAGGAAAAGGAGAAGCAGAAGGAGAAGGGAAAGGAGAAGGAGAAGGAGAAGGAGAAAAGGGAGAAGGAGAAGGACAAGGAGAAGGAGAAGGAGAAAGAGAAGGAGAACGTGATGGAGAAGGAGACGGAGAACAAGAAGGAGTGGTAAGGGGAAGAAGAAGAAGAAGAAGAAGAAGAAGAAAAAGAAGAAGAAAGAGAAGAAGATGAAGAAGAAAAAATATAAGAAGAAAAATTAGGGTGAGAGAATGGAAGAAGAAAAAGGAGAAGAAGAAGAAAAACAAGAAGAAAAAGAATAAGAAGATGAGGAAGAGGAAGAGAAAAAAGTCGAAGAAGAAGAAGAACTGGAAGAACAAAAAGAAGGAGAAGAAGAAGAAGAAGAATTATAGTAAGAAGAAGATGAACTAGAAGAGGTACGAGAAGGAGAAGAACAAAAAGAAGTAGATGAAAAAGAAGCAGAAGCAGAAGAAGAAGAAGAAGAAGAAGAAGAAGAAGAAGTAGGAGAAGAAGAAGAAGATGAGAAAGAATTGGAAGAAGAAGAGGAAGAAAAATATTGAATAATTAAGAAGTATGAAAGAAGAAGGAAGAAGGAAGGAGGAGGAACGAAGTAGGAAGAAGTAAGAAGGATGAAGGAAGAAGAAGAAAAAGAAGAATAAGAAGAAGAAGAAGAAGAGGAAGAAGATGAAGAAAAAAAGAAAGAAGAAGAAGAAGAAGTGGTAGAAAGCGAAAGAGGAAGAGGAAGAGGAAGAGGAAAAAGGGAGATGGGAGAAGGTAGAAGGAAGAAAGAAGAAGGAAGCAAGAAGGAAGAAGCAAGAAGGAAGAACGAAGAAGGAAGAAGCAAGAAGGAAGAACGAAGAAGGAAGAAGAAATAAGAAAAGAGAAAGAAGAAACTAGAAAAAAGAAATAAAAAATTAGAAGAAGAAGAAGAAGAAGAAGAAGAAGAAGAAAGAGTATGAGAAGGACAAGGACAAGGAGGAAATAGAGAAGTAGATGGAGAAGTAGTGGTGAAGGAGAATGAGAAGGAGAAGGAGAAGGAGAAGGAGAAGGAGAATGAGAAGGAGAAGAAGGAGAAGAAGAATACGACGAGGAAGAAGTGGAAGAAGATATAGAAGAGGAAGAACAAGAATAAGAACAAGTTCAAGAAGAAGGAGAAGAAGTTGTATAGGAAAAAGAAGAAGAAGAAGAAGAAGATGATGATGAAGAAAAAAAGAAAAATTAGTAGAAGAACAAGAAGAAACAGATGAAAAAGAAGAATAATTAGCAGAACAAGAAGAAGTAGAAGAAGAAAAAGAAGCAGCAGCAGTAGAAGAAGAAGAAGAAGAAAAGAAGAAGAAGAAAAAGAAGAAGAAGAAGAAGACGAAAAAAAAGATGAAAGGAAGAAGAAGAAGAAGAAGAAGAAGAAGAAGAAAAAGAAGAAGAAGATGAAGAAGAAGAAGAATAAGATGAAGAAGTAGTAGTAGTAGAAGAAGAAGAAGAAGAAGGAGAAGAAGAAGATGCAGAAGTGGAATAAGAAGATAAAGAAGAAGAAAATGAAGAAGAGGAAGAAGAAGAAGCAGAAGAAGAAGAATAAAATGAAGAAGAAGAAGAAGAAGTAAATAAAGATGTAGAAAAAGTAGAAGAAGAAGAAAAAGAAGAAGAAGAAGTGGAAGAAGAAGAAGAAGAAGAAGAAGAAAAAGAAGAAGACGAAGCAGAAGAAGAAGAGGTGGTGGAAGAAGAAGAAGAGGTGGGGAAAGAAGAAGAAGAAGAATAAAAAAAGAAGGTGAAGTATCATGAGAAGAAGATGATGATGATGAAGATGATGTAGAAGTAGAAGAAGAAAAAGAATAGGAAGAAGAATAGGAAGAAGAAGAGGAAGAAAAAGGGGAAGAAGGATAAAGAAAAAGGAAAAACAAGTAAGAAGGGAGAAGGACGTATGAAGAAGGAAGAAGTAAAAAGGAAGAAGTAAGAAGGTAGAAGGAAGAAGAAAAAGAAGGGAAAAAGAAGAACAACAACAAGAAGAAAATGAAGAAGATGAAGAAAAAGAGAATGAAGAAGAAGACGATGGAGAGGAAGAAGAAGAGGAGGAGGAGGTGATGGAAGAAGAGGAACATGATGATGAAGAAGAAGAAGAAGATCATGAAGAAGGCAAAGGAGAAGGAGAACGAGAAGGAGATAAAGGAAAAGAAGAAGGAAAAGGAGAAGGAGAAGGGAAAGGAGAAGGAGAAGGAGAAAAGGGAGAAGTAGAAGGACATGGAGAAGGAGAAGGAGAAGGAGATGGAGAAGTAGAAGGAGAAGGAGAAGGAGAACGAGAAGGAGAAATAGATGGGGAGGAAGAAGAAAAAGAAGAAGAAGAAGAATAAGAAAAAGAAGAAGATGAAGAAGAAAAAATAGAAGAAGAAAAATTAGGGTGAGAGAGTGGAAGAAGAAAAAGGAGAAGCAGAAGAAGAAGAAGGCAAAGAATAAGAAGTGGAGGAAGAAGAAGAGGAAAAGTTGAAAAAGAAGAAGAAGTGGAAGAACAAAAAGAAGAAGGAGAAGAAGAAGAAGAAGAAGAAGAAGAAGAAGAATTAGAAGAAGAAGAAGAACAAGTAGAAGAGGAAGAAGAAGAAGAAGAAGAAGATGAAGAAGAAGAAGAAGTAGATGAAAAAGAAGTAGAGTAGAAGAAGAAGAAGAAGAAGAAGAAGAAGAAGTAGTAGAATTAGAAGAAGAACAAGAAAAAGAAGAAGAATCCAAAGAAGAACAGGAAGAAGAAGAAGAAGAAGGAAAAGGAGAAGAAGAAGAATAAGAAGACACAAAGTAGAAGACGAAGAAGAAGAAGAAGATGAAGAGAAAGAAGAAGAAGAGGAAGAAGAAGAAGAAAAGGAATTAGAAGAAAAAGAAGAAGAAGAAGAAGAAGAGGAAGAAGAAGAAGAACAAGAATAAGAAGAGAAAGAAGAAGAAAAAGAAGAAGAAAAAAAAGAGAAAGATGAGAAAGGAAAGGAAGAAGAAGAAGAGGAGGAAGAAGAAAAGGAAAAGAAGAAGAAAAAGAAGTGGAAGAAGATGAATAAGTGAAAGAAGAAAAAGAAGAAGGAGATGGGGAAGAAGGAGTAGAGATACAAGGAGAAGGAGAAAGAGAAGGAGGAAGAAGAAGAAGAAGATGAAAAAGAGAAGAAAAAGATGGAGAAGGAAAAGGAGGAGAAGGAGAAGGAGAATAAGAAGAAGAAGAAGAAAAAGAAGTAAAAAAAGATGAAGATATAGAACAAATTTTTGGAAATGAAAATTTTCTTAGATAAACAATTCACTCATCCACTCTTATTCGTTATGCCTCAAACGTTTTACAATAAGTTAGACATCTACTTGGTTTTATTGAACATGTTAATTGCCTATTGTAAAATGGATATGAAAGGTTAGGCATATTGTTTCATTAGTTTTGAATATGTGAGCATACCAAATGTTTTGAAACATCATGTATTTATTTAATTTTTATAAAAGTACATTTCAAAATTAAAGTATTAAGAAAAATAAAAAATAGAGGATGTGACACCCAATCCCAAGAAAGGCAAGCTTGGCCACCACAACTATGCTCCAATCTTATGAAAATCAAGCAACATGATTACATTATTGTACATGTGTTGCAAAGAGACAAAGATGATTGATAATGAAACAATTGATAACATTGAGATTAATAATTGGATTCAATTATTAGAGAAGTTAGCTAAGCTATTTAATGAAGTAATCAAAGGCATCTAGAATCCTCAAGAAGTTGGTTGTTAAGGGTCATATATTTGACACTTACAAGGATAACATACTTGATTGTCAAGACAACCTTATCTAGTTTGGATAAAGGATTATAACAATCTCTTTCGTAATCTTTAATGGAAAATAATAGTTTTATTTTCCTAAACTAAATACTTATTATATTATCCAAATTATCCATTTAGGTGCAAGGTCTTAAACTAACACCTAAGCCACCAAACACAAAGTATTAATGACACTAAATAATGTGATGAGCCAATATCCAATAAGTGTCTTGAACGCCATACACATGCCAATGGAACTATATATTCATATAACATGAGGATAATGTTTCAAGAAGTTCTTTGTGCTTAAGACAATCCCACAAGGGGGTGAATTGTGGTAAATAAAATTTTCTTTCAATTTTTCGATATCAATTAAAACTTAAATCTTTTAAGCAAGAATAAGAAAGAATAATACACAAGATTTTTATGGTGGTTTGACTAAAAATCGAGCCTACATCCACCCCCAATCCGTGTTGGGAAAAGAACACTAAAATAAAAAAATTACAAGGGAGAATTTTCGTACGGTTCACCTCAAACCTACTTGGGAATTTACCTATGACTAATCTCGAACCTACATAAGTTTTTTTGGGCTCAACTCAAACCCCAGGCTTCTGCACAATTGTCAGGATGCCCTCACCCCAAAGAAAGAAATACAAAAAATTGGAAAAACTTAAGACAATTTTAAGAGAAATATGAGGCACACAAAACCAAGAAGAGGGAGGAATAGAGATTGAAAAATAGTTGAAGTAAAAACCTCCAATTTTGGGTTCCTTCTTGCAGATTTCACTTTGTGACTTTGGAAGAACCGTATGCACTTAGAAATTCTTGATATTGTGATTTGAAAGCTTTGAAATCTGAGCAATGGTAACCTCAAGGAGTTATTCATCATTCCCTATTTATAGAAATTAATTTGAGCACTAAATCCACTCCCAATGGTTCGAAAATTAACAAGCCATTCGGGTAACGGACATAAAGCTGTCACCGTTCGATTTGGAGCCTGAAATGGATATTTCTGATTGAATCTCGAATTTACCATTTGAGATCAATCCTGGTCGTTGGATCTGGGCGACCTTGATCTAGGCCATTGGATGGTGCGGTTGTTGTCCTGCATATATTAAAACAATTTGTCCAGAAATCAACTAAAATAGAAAATCACTGCAGTGGTTCCGCATCATCTTGCAGATCTGGCTCGTTTCGAATCTCTTGCTCGATGTTTTACTGCTATCATGACAATTTGTCTTGATTAATCTAAACCGTCCGATCACGCCTGCCTTTCTGTCTTTTTTAACAATCAAATGGAAGTTTTGTCCCACATCGCCCAAATGTCTTGGCCATTACTCTTTATAACACTTTCGATTCGTTAGTTTCTCGAGCCATTTGGGGTTGGCTCCGATTGCGCCACTGTCTTTCCACCCTCTTTGACAATCGAATTAAAGTTTAGTCTCACATCGTCCAAATGTCTTTGTCATTGGTCTCTATAATACTTTCAATTCATTTGTCTCTCAAGCTGTTTGGGGTGGCTCCCCTATTCCTCGACAAAGATTTCATCACTTGGTCCTCGTTGGCTTGATTTCATGCTTATTTTGGTCAGCTTTCTCTGCGGGCTGAGTTCGCACTTGTTCAGTTCAGTAGCTATGGGATGATTTCTCACTTGTTCTGTTCAGCAGCTCTTCTTGCAGCCTTTGGGCTTCGCTCACCCCTTTCGGGTCTATCAAACTATTTTTACTTTATTTTATTTTTTAAATCTTTAATGCCTGGACAGACCAATCGTCGGGTCGGGTCTACCCGCCCAACGCTATAGTGAAAATTTCTGACTAAAGTGGTTTTATAGTGTTTTGTGAGAATTTTTATGCCAAAATTTTGAATATAAGTATACCACAATAATTTTATATTATGATAGTATTACAAGTGTCCTAAATTACTATGAAAAGAAATTCATGAAAAATTATTCCTAAATAATTTTAAAAAATCAAATACCGATGTCTATACTTTTCATCAATAATGCTTGGCCTAAAAATCAAAATTCAAAAATTATTAAACTTATAAGATTTTTCAAATATTAATACTACTAGTGTGCCACATCATCTCAAAATTTGGACATATCAAATTCAAGAAAAATAAAGAGACATTCAAGTATAAAGATTTTGGTGCATGCCTTCATTTTCCTTGAAGCTTGCCATCACTTCAGGAGTCTTGAAGACCTTTATTTTAGACATTTAAAGTTCATGGTTGGACTTAATTGAATACTAATAATTTCACTTAAAGCAAGCCCATATGAGATATCAACATTTATGCTTGGCTCATCAAACACAAGGGTTTAACAATCTACCCCTTTTGATGATAACAAGACATAAATGTTTTAAATACAAAAATGTGACAAAGAAAATAGAAATAAATTTTTAAGGAGGAAATTAAGAATTAACATGCTCCCCTTAACTCCTAACTATTCTCCTCCTTTGACACCATCAAAAGGGAGTGAACCCTAAGCAGTGTCTAAAATTCTTAATTGCTCCTTTAATGTTTCAAATTGCTCTGAGGGTAAGGGTTTGGTAAAAATGTCAAACAATTAAGGCTTAATGGGAACATACCCTAATTCTACTAATCTTTTGGCCACTTGGTCTCTAATAAAGTGATATCTAACATCTATGTGCTTAGTCCTAGAATGATGAACTTGATTCTTAGCTAATGTTAACGTATTAGTATTATCAATTCTAATAGGTATATGTGTGGCTTCTAAACCATAGTCTTAAAGTTGTTGTCTTATTTGAAATCCTAAGAAAAATAAATTTAGCTCACTCATCATGCTCATTTCAAATTCTTTAGTCATAAGATCTCCAAATTCTCTATATTTCTTTTTTTTTTGCACTACCAAAAATAATATCATCAACATAAATCTAAACAATTAGTAAATCATCTCCCAATGATCAAATCCTTTGGATGTACGGTTGCAAATTTTCATCCTTTATGTAACTCGTTTATTTTCTTTTTCTACTTCAAGATTTTCTAATATTTCTTCATTCTTATTCAAATCTAAGTTCTTTGCTAATTTTATTTCATCTTCTAAATACTTCTCATTAACTATTTGGATAAACTCATCAAACATAATATATATAGTTTCCTCCTACCTTATGGGATTCTAAATTAAAGATTCTATATTCTTTTCTAATAAATGAATACCCAAGATGTGGATTTTTATTTTCTTCTTGGTTTTGTTTGTATAAGGTGTAAAATCTAAATTAGAAACATACCACTGAATTAAATCATCAATTTAAGTTTTATAAATATCCTAGACCTATCCTAGAATGTCTCCAAATATTTTAGAGACATTTTCTTTTAGTCTTTTAAGTTCTACTCTTAAGAACCCAAGAAAGCTTGGGTTGAGCACTAAATAGAACTTTCATGTTCACTTTCTTAATAATCCATCTAAATTTTTTTTTGTGAATATATATTTCTTCTAAGAAGGCAATCTTCCACAGTATATCTAGATTTACAACAATAAAAACAAACAATATTTGATGGCCTAGGCATGCTTATGTATTTAGGTTTTTGAAAATTGAAGACATGTGAAGAACAATAAGCATGTGAAGCATAAGAAGTATATGAAGTTTTTCTTAGTCTAACATGCTCAAAAAATCGTATTTTTTCTTTCAAAAGTAAAATATCAAGCTTTAAAGAAGTATTCTCAATAGTAACGGAAGCCTTTTCGTGACATATATGTTGATTTTCTATTTTTTTCTTTTCATCTTCTTTTTTAACAAAATCAAGTAATTAAACTTTTTCTTTGTAAGACTTTTTCAATTTTTTATGAATGCTCATTAAAGAAGTCAATGCTTTCATAATTTCAATATAATTACTTTCTAAAATATCTCTTATCCAAGTGATTACCTCATTTTCTTCTTCTTCTTCACTTGAAGATATTGAAGATGCCTCATTTCCCATAAAACAAATCATCCCTTTTTCTACTCTACTTGAGCTTGAAACATTTGAATCTTCAAAAGCACTCCATGTAGCTTGGAAAGATTTCTTTTTCCTCAAGTTCTTCTTCTTCTTCTTCTTTTCCTCTTTCACGTGCTTGCCCTTGAGTTTTAGACATTCTGGTTTAATATGACCGGTTTGACCACACTCAAAAAAAGTTGGTGGCCTCTTCCTCTTCTTGTTGCTCATCTTCTTCTATTTCCTATTAAGAAAACTTTTCGCCAAATTTTTTACTAAACCATTAACATGAAAACTTACCTCATACTCCAAATCCATGGAAGAGGTAGAAGTTGAATCTAAATCACATTTGGTGGCTTTGAAGGCCGTGGGTTCTTCCTTTTTCCTTTCATGCTTTAACTTGCTTGTAGAAGCCTCTTTCGTAAGTCTCCTAGTCATCTCTATTTTGACAGTGAGACGTTCCCCAAGGAGTTCATCCAATGAAAATTTGTTGTCATCTTTAGTCACTTTAATAGCCATTACAAAGGGATCATATTCCTTTGGAAGGATTCTCAAAATTTTCCCTACTAGGTCACCATTTGAGAATGCCCTTTGGTATTCCAAGATTTATCAAGACATTTGTTACGTCATTAAATCTGAAAAACATACTTTTAATACTCTCACCAGGATTCATTCTAAAAAGCTCATAGTCATGGGTGAGGATGTTGATCTTCATCTCTTTCACTCGTGTGGTGCCCTCATAAGTTACTTTGAGTTTTTTCCACACCAGAAATACCGTATGCAAATTTATAATTTGTGTAAATTCACTAGGAGAAATTCCACAATGAAGATAGCAAGGCCCTAGCATTCAATTGAGCCAATGTTTTATGCTCAACATTAAGCTCACTAAAGGGCTTGACTTTGTTAGTAAAAGAATTTCTAGGAAGTTCACAAGGCTTAATCATAACTTTCCATAATTCAAAATCGATAGATTGAATACAAATTCTAAAATGATTTTTCCAACCTCTTAGAAAAATCATGAAATATAAATATTATTAAAATATAAAATAATATACTAATAAAATGATAATCAAGCTCTTAGAAAAATCATATTCTATGTAAGAGTAAAAAATAATAAATAATATGCAAAAATATCTTAATTATGAAACATTTCATATATTAATTTAATATTGTGCATATATCATTATTACAAGTTTTACTTATTGAATTTAGGACGAAAACACCTTTTTCAAATTATTTTTTTATTTTTTACAAATATAAACATGCATATTTATCACCGAATAATTTTTTAAGTATATATATATATATACATACAGACATCACACACACACACACACCATATTTCTTATGATTATTTCACTCTAATTATCATCTTTATTTTTCCCCCTATTATAGTATTAGCAAGCCATATTTTATGGTTAATATAACATATATTTTGTAAAATTTTTTAATAGCTTACCATACATTAAATTCATTGCATTATATGTTTTATGTAAAACTACTCTACGGCAAATCCTATATTATTGTTGATTCCTTAACTTTTATAACCTAACGTACAATATGTTGAGCATCTTGTATGGCATGCACAAATCGCATATACTGTACTCTAATACAAATGAATAATATTTGCCTTTACAACCTTAATGGCAACATGTTATGTAATTTCTCGATATCATTATAGAAGAATATTAAATAAGATGATATATTTGTAAATAATAGAATATTTATGTATTTTATAAAAATGTCATGTTGAAACTCATGGGGAATAAGATTTTCAAATTCTCAACAGTCATTGTACGGGTAGGATAAAAAATGATTTTAATAGCCATCACTTCCCAAGCTTAATTCAATAGTAAGCTTTGAACAGTTGAGGTCATCACGACCTTCTTGTCACGGCTTATAAATAAGTCTAGTAAGCCCAATCTAATGAGCTTTTTCATATAAGAAAACTGAGAAGCAAAGTTGTTCCATAGAGGAGAGTTGCAAAGGTTTGAGTCATCGATGATGTAAGTTTCTTAGAATGACTGTAAGAAAGATTGAATGGCATGAACGAAAGGGTGTTAACTATCTATTAGTCTCCCACACAAGCAAGGAATTTATTTAACCTTTGCGTGTTAATTATGCGGTCTCCCACACAAGCAAGGAATTTATTTAACCTTTGCGCGTTAATTATAAGCCGGAGATGTCCCCTAAACAAATATATATTCCGTCATGTTTTGACACGAGAAAGTTGATCATGTTTTCGCTGTTGCTTCAAACTTGCTTGGGTTCCCCGTCAAATATATATTCACACTCACCTGCTGGAAAATGGAGCAGGGAGATCGAAATGAATAGAGAAAGTGAAAATATTTTTACTTTTTCCAATTCGTTGATCTCACAGAAGACACAAAATTAATGTATATTTCAGGAAAAAATAAGAAACTCTAGAGCAGGTGGGATGTACCTATTTTGATAATGGTAAGCCTCGTGATACAAATTGTGCTCATCTTCCTTGGACGTTTGAGAATCACCTCAGCATCGAGAGCATGGATAGGAATGGCTATTTGGAGCAATTATCTTTTGGCCAACTGAGTTGCCGACTTCGTTCTTGGCCAGCTATGCAGTAGCATGGATGACAATAGCAACAACACCATCCTCGCATTCTGGGTGCCTTTCCTTCTGCTTCACCTTGGTGGCCTAGACACCATCACTACCTATTCCATGGAGGACAATGAGCTGTGGGCTCGACACCTTCTTGCCCTCGCCTACGAGCTCGTCATTGCCATCTATGTTCTGTTCCGATCTCTTCCAAGTAACCTCCTGCTTGTTCCCACCTTGTTCATATTCTTTGTCGCCACTGTCAAGTACGCAGAGCGGTCTTTCTCGCTCTACAGAGCAAGCACTGACGGTTTTTGTGTCTTCGTGGTTATTTCAAGCAAGCAAAGTCAATTAAACCAGATTTCTTCCAACCATAGGGCAATGGTAGCACGTGTGTAGGACGAAAATGAAAAAGACGAATTGAATGCTTTAAAAGGAGCTTTCGATATGTACTTGGTTTGCAAGCCTTTCTTCGTGGACGTATACAAGGTAATCGGAGACATGTTGAAGGAGATGACTGTCAACGATGTTTTGGGCCTGACAGGAATGGAACTCAACGATTCCTATGATGAGATAATACACGAAGGGCGTCGTTAATTGCTCACGTGTCAACATCATCCTCAGGGTGATCTGCTCCTCCAGTATCTTTCTCTCTTTCTTGTTGTTCGTTTTCTCCCCAAAGCATGGCATTGACACTAGTGACATCACGATCACTAATTTCTCTAATGTTCCTACTTTCCAACTGGCCGGTGATCTTCCTTCTCGAATTTAAGAAACTGGACAAGTGGGGTTTTCTTATTCCCCAGCTCATTCTCAGAATAAGGAGAAGATTGTGATGTGAAAGAAGATGGAGGCCTTTAGAGATGTTGCAACTCAACTTGATCACCAACTACTTCAATAATGCAGCAGTACAACCAAAGGAAAATGTATCACCAGACAATCCAAAGAACAAGAGGATAAACAAATGGGCATACAGAATAGAATCCAAGCTTAGAGGACCCATTAGAGCATTCCAGGAGGCAACAGTACTATTCCTAAGCTGGACCAGTGGATTTTCGTCCTAAACTTCATATTCATAGAAGTTAGTAAAGGAAATCAACTTCTTCTAGAGCTCGTTGCTGCACATGCTCAGAAATCCTTACAAATATTTTGGGGGCGGTTCAACGATAAGGCACGGTTAGCTACACTCGGACAAGTCGATGCCCCAGTATGGGTTGTCCCTACATTTCTTAATTTGACAAAAGGTTGGTCAGTCGATCAGCAAGTTCTTGTGTGGCACATTGCAACACAGCTATGCTACACTAAAAGCCCTTAGGGCTGCACCCATCTTATCATCCTCATGAAACACAGCCACAGTTTAAGGGGTTAAAAGCATAGAAGAGCACTTGATGTGGGATGCTTGCATGCAAGTGCCTGTCCAACTATATGCTGTATCTGGTGTTGATGCGACCAGAGATAATAGCAACCATGGTAGGAGCGAGCTCGCTGATTTACTGGCACACTTGCTATGATATCGTATAGTTCATCGAACGACATGAAAAGGATTTGACGTCAACTGTGAACAGCGACGATGAGGTTGAGGGGAAGGCGTGCTACATGCTGATGTTGACTGAACCTATAGAATGGATCACATATCCATCTTTGTTTCAGATAGCATGACTACTTGCACACCTGATTCTTGTTCTTGGGGAGGACAAAAGTGGCAGGTTATCACATCAGCATGGGTGGAGCTTTTGATGCCGGGAGCAAAGAATACTCGAGCGAGCATGCACAGCAGGGGAGGCAACATTCTAACTTTTGTTTTGCTACTTGTGAAGCATGTGGGAATGGTGGATGCTTTCGATATTGGCAGATACATGACGGGTAGTGCACTTGACACAGCCAAAAAGCTATCATCTTTCATTAAACAATATTTAAGAAATCGTCTGCTTTGATGACGACTGGTGAATAAGTGTGAATAATGTATCAATATATTCAACTTCGGAAAAATCACAAATTCTCCTTCAACTGGTCTACAAAAATTTGTCCTTATAGCAATATTGAAGATAATGACACTCCAAAATAAATAGTCTTTCAAAGCATAGTTTTTGTACATTTGCTCATTGAGAAAGATGAAAGAAAGAAAATATAATTTATTGAAAAAAATAATATATGGATTTTTGTTCATAAATAATTATATAATCACATAGAAATATTTTATGATAATAAATTAATAATATCAGTGACAAAAAAATCTTATATTTCATGAAAGAATAAATAATATATTTTTTACTCTTTATATTCAAGTTGTTGTATTCATTTCAAGTAATCAAAGCATAAATATAAAAAGATAGTAATAGTTGTTCAAAATTTATTTTATAATTTTTTTCTTATTCAATATAAGTAATCTCAACAATTGTTCTATTCCTCTTTTTTTACAATTTTATTTAATTTTGTTAATTTTCTAATAAACAATTGCTTATGAATTTCATGTTTTCTTGCAAAAAATCAAATTCTTTTGATAAAAATTTTCTTCTCTATTAGTTCAAATAATTTTTATATTAAACAAATTTTTAATTTTTATAAGACCTTCAAATTCCTTATATTTTTAAAATACCTTTATTTTATGAACTACAAAAGATATCCAACTCATATGAATAAGGTCATAACTAAATAATAAATAATATATATATTTTTTTTTGAAATAAAATATTCATTTATTACAAATATCAACATGAACTAACTCAAGAGACTACATAACTTTCTAAAACTTAAGAATGATGATTATTGGTGCTTATCAAAAATATAACTTTCACAAATATAATCAACATTAAAAATAAAAAAATATCATTCAATCTTTTTTATTTTATAACTTAAATCTAACAAAATAAAAAAATAATCGTTCTAATAATATCACAACTAAGATTTATTCTTAACCTCTACTACAAATACATTACTTTTAATAGAAATTTTTTATTAAAAAAACCTCATTGACACCATTCATCCTCAAATATACAAAATAATGTTATTATATTACTTATCTAATACGTAATGAACCACGAGCTAAAAATTCAAATACTAAACAAATATCATGAACCAATTTTTTTATCATTTATTCTTCATTATGATTTAAAAAGGTGTCTTGACATCTATTCTATTAACTTAAGTCTATATTCATATTCACATAAAAATTTCTTCACTTTGAAACTTAAAAAAGTCCACATCATTGTAATACTAGAAGTTGAATATAAAAGTTAAATGAAATTCAAAACATTGTTTCAAGACAGCCTTGGTTTACGCATCCTTTACACCTCTTTAAAAGGAAAATATTAATTAACTCAAAATCTTAATCAACAATTATTGGCCTCATACATCGCATATATATCTTTAATGATTTGGAAACTAATCAGAATGATAATAGGGAAGCTAAGTAAAGATATAGGTCCTACCAAAAAAAGTGAACCCAGATTGCTGAAATCGATTGGAGTTCCCAAGCTTCACTTCCATGCTTTCCTTCCCCTAAACTGCTTACCAACTTGCCTTTGTCGCTTTTTTTCTCTTGAATGAATGAGTTGCTCTTGCTCTTTTGGCGGCATCACCTTCGAGTGCTGCTTCTACCTGCTACTTAGCCCACCGGTCTGGTTAAACAATAATAGCAACTTATCTCAAGCCGACCCAGATAAAAATAAGCTTTGAAATAACAAAATAACATAACAAAACAAAAAAACATGATGCTCTTGCAATTAAAAATGGCAAATGTAACTATGACATACCTTTTTTGTTTCACAATAGTTTTAGCTTTGTACTTTTCTCTATCCCCTCTGCCTACTCGAACGAGAGCTACTCTCTCCTGCTTGCTGAGCTTGCTCCTGATGTGCGCCTAAATGCAACACATGATTATCATTTGTTAACCAATGAAGTTTAATAAATTGCTTTTAAAAATTCCAAACCAACTTGGTTGGGTCAAACGTCACTGTATGCACTCAACTCAAAAATAAAATAACCTTGAATACATCTAAGAGGTTCTAATTGTTCTTATTCCTTCCATTTCAATGAGTTCACTTCCAGAGAATGGTTGGTGAGAAACATCAAAGAAAGCCTAATCACAGACAACTAGAATTTGAACAACAAAAATAATTAAGTTTATAACTGTTACAAGAAATTTTCACCTCCAAAGTAGACCATGATAAAATTATCTCGTTAAGAAATAGTTAAATATAATTCCACAAAAAGTAAAATTTTGAATATCCTTATGCTATGTTAATAGCATGCAATATTTTTTCATGTATACAACTCATTCAGAAATATAACACTGCTGAATAGAAAAAGCAGTGAGCAGATATATGAAAACACCATAAAATGGCAAAGCAAACTCCTAAGGTTTGTCAATTTCTTTGATAGAAGCCATGTCATACCACCCAGCCTTCTCAAAATCACCATAATAAGCAATCAAATACAACAAGATTTAAGTCAAACAAAAAGAAATAGAGCATATTGTATACTAGAGTACAGAAACACTCAATCATTGGGACCAATGATCAAGCATCATGTCGAGAGGATAAACAAGAATTGTTGATAATATAAACTTCACGGATAAGGGACTCTTAATACCTTGCAGTGCCATGATCTTGCCAAATTGTAGTCGGAATGAGCTCTCATTAACCCATGATTAATTAGAGACAGTGCTGTCTTGGTTAACTGTTCAACAAGAAAATGTTGACCAGTGAAGAAGAATTGATTTGCAAAATGATTTAATGCCATTGAACAATATGGATATATTTTGAAAGCTCTTTGCATCTTCAGCATTCCTTTTTGAATACCATCAACTACAAAAAAATAACACTAAGATGAATTAGCCATCAATAAAAACAAAATTTCAGTAAACCAAACCCACCCCATTATGAACAAACAAAAAAATGAAATGGTTACGCTACCTCCTAGATTGACAAGTACAATCTCACCTTCATTTATTTGCAATTCCATAATTCCAAGAGCCACAAGAGCATCAATATTTTCTTGATCTAACTACACTATGGAAACAAATAAAAAGGGAATATAAGAAAATACAGGGCATGTCATAAAATTTGTAGTATAAATTAAAACTAACTTACATCAAGCACTTGATGAAAGGGTTTTGGAGCCTTTTCAGATTGACCAAGTTTGTATCTACAGTAACCTATACCAACCCTCGCAGCTGCAGGACAACTAGGATAAGCTCTTAGCACTTTCTGGTTAATATCATAATCAGTTCGTTAAAAGAGTTGCCTGACTAAAAAAATTCAGATCATGGTAATGCATATCACAATAAAGATGGAAGCACTAATACATATACATTAAGGTATCAAATGCATGTCACTATATACCAATTACAAACATAAATTGGCACTTTCAAGTTTCACTGAAATTAACACCACATTAGTGATTAAATGCTTGAAATGCCACAATGCAACAAACCAAATATATGCTCAAGAGGACATAGGATGACTCATCTTGCCACATTTCTATAGAAAAATACCAAATAGAAGGCCATAATATAGGATCCCAAAAATTGAATATAGGAAGAAGCTATTTCAGGCAAGCATTACCCTACATAACATAAGGGTTTTATGAAATGAACTCAACTTCCAAGTCACAAAAAAAACTTAACCTGAACAATGAGTAAAGCATGCCCTAAACAGTATTTACTATATAATATTAAATTTCGAATCTTTAAGAAAAAAAACTTAATGCACAAAAATATTTTTATCATATGTTTGGGCATAAGAAGTGCTTAAACAAACCTTATAATAGTCTAAAGATCTCTTTTATGACTCTGCTGCATTCTGATATCGATCTTCATTCTCCCCAGTGCCAAACTCAACACAAGCCTACAATCAAGAACTTCCAATCAAGGTGGCAATAACAAAATTCAGTGTTTGTAAATAATGATTTTATGTAATTGAAAAAAAAATCTAAAAGTTAAACAAAACCATAAAGGTTTAAGTCCATGCATTTTTATCTATTATGCAAGAGAGATTTCCAACATTGAATCTTCCTTCTTTCTATGCATCTTTTTTTCCTAAAAATTATCTTGTTTTATTCCTTGTTCATTATCCCTTCTTTTGATAATATGATCACGCTTTATGAAGAGACAACAAAATCATAGAAAAATGAGTTAAAGCTGTTAAAAAAAGCATAGTATCAACTAGAAAGTAGTACTCAAGATAAAGGTCAAGTGAAATATAAAATTTTGTAGAATATTCATAGAAATTTAGACAATAATTAAATAGAAGTATTTCAAATAAAACAAAATTTTGAACAACTCCAACTCGATATGCAAAGTGCCAAAATGAATTTGCTAGAAACAAGCACTATGCTTGATCCATCTAAAGCAGACCAACCAAAAGTAAGTGTTTAACTATTAACGTATGTTAATGCTTGGTTAAAGAGAGAAGTTCATGCCTAAAGGTCAAGTAAAAAGCAAAAAATTCATAACAGGGCAAAAAAACAAGAGCAGACTAGAAATTCAAATATCATTATGGCAAAAACTGTAATCTAATTTCCATAAATAATTAAAGCATGTGAATAAGCAAGCATTAAATTCCAATGCTAAGTCTAAGTGTCATTTGGTAGTGCCTCACACTCCTAAGCTAGGCTTAATCCAGCTTAAGTGTATTAATTTATTAAATAATGGAGATTAGATTAAGAAAGAGATAAATTATGTAGTATGTTTGCATAAAAAGTTATTAATGTCAACAACCATATCAAATAATAAAACATCTCATTAGCAATAATGAACACTTAAGCAACTAAAAAATGAAGATTTACTGTAAAATAACTAGTTACTTCAAAAATACTAACTAACATCAATGTATCACGTTATACATAAATATGATAGTAAATTGCATATAAATATGAGCTATGATCTAATCCTCAGTAGGTTCCTTCAAGATTTATAATAAAGCATGCAAGTCAACAAGTATTCCAATAATAAATAGGTCCAAGCTGCATATTCAATTAAAACACAATGTTTAGGTATGATAGACTTGTGGAGTATCTTAGTATATTTATAATATTCTTAAAGTACTCTTTGTTCTTCTCAGCATCCACCTATCTTCACCTCTCCAAAAATGATGTCATTTTCTACAATCCCAATCATGTCTTCATCTCTCATTGAAGCTTCCTTGGAGTCCTCCACAAGGCAATCGTTTAAATCGCTTCCTTTTAAGTCTTTCATAATGCCCTTACTAAAAATAAGATATAACTAAGGTGCCAAATGAATGTTCTCCAATTATAAATTGCTTATAAGTCTGCATTTTGCTCTAATTCTCAACAAGTTCCTTCAAGATTTATGATAATACATGCATATTCATAAGTCTGCCAATACTAAGCAAGTCTAATTTTAATAGATTTAGTTAAAATAAAAAGTTGATCAAGTTTGGACAGGTTAGGCTAGTGGATTATAATAACATATTTATAAGATCCTTAAAATACCATTTGTCACAGTAGGACTCCACCTCTCTTACAATGATACCATTTTCTATGATCTCATCCATGTTTCCATCTCCTCATCGAAGCTTCTTAAATTCCTCCACAAGGCATTCATTTGAATCACTTCCATTCGAAAATAAGATGCAGCCAAGGTTTTCGATGAATGTTCTCCTTTGATTACATCTCTAAATTGAATTGTATGATCCTTGTTGAAAAATTTTTTAAACTCTCCTTTATTTTTAATTAATTTTAGAAGTTATTGAATTATAAAAATACTTTCTATTATTTATTTGGTAATAGTAATAACAGCATTTTTCTTTCTCCCTTATTCCCTTTTTTTGGGTCAAGCTCAAGAACCTTTGTGACCCTCACTTGAGAAGGTTTATAAAGGAATTAGCTGCTTGGGAGAAGACCTTAAAAAAGAAAGGGAATCAGGGATAGGAAAATGTAGAATGAAGAAGAAAGAAGAGCAGTAGAACAGCAAAAGAGAAACAAAATGAAAATCAGCAACACAAGTTAATTGCAATGTTGAATGAAGCAAGGAAGTAAAAGTAGGTGAGCAGATAATAAACCTATTTGGGAGAAGTTTTTGGTTATACTTGTGCTGCCAAGAGAGCTCAGCTTTGTATATCTATTTTCTTTCCTAAAGGAAGAGGTTGTCATGAATTTTTACAAGCCAGCAAGGGCTAGTGCTTTAGCAAGCTGAAGCTTAGTGGGAAAAGGCATTCCACAAAACTGGGAATGGGAAACTGTAGTTAAAGTCAGCTTTAGCTTCAGTTAAAATTTAAGAAAAGTATTACTATTTTGAATAATTATAATGTAGAAAGACTATTGCTATACTTCCAACAAACTACAGAAAGTGAAAGAAGCCACAACTAAGGAATATTTTGTCTAGATTGTTGTTGTGGCTTAAATCCAAAAAATAATAGCAAGAATAGTGTAAGGAACTATGATAAAACAACTTCTAGGTGATTTTAACTGCTGCAAGCACAAAAAAAAGAATTACTAAGATCAATATCTAAATGCAATTCCTTTATTATTGATACAGACATTCTTAAGAATTTCAGGAAATTGAAATAAAATAGTTTGGGATATTAAAACCATAGATCTTTATGAGTTATGAATTAATTTCCATGTAGGAAATGAAAAACAAAAAGAAAGGACTGAAAAAAAGATAGATTTTTTGAATCCATGTAAATTCAAATAGATGATAATATAATAGATATAATTATTTGAGAATTCAAGTATGACATACAAGTCTCATGTTTGCATTCATGTTCTGATACATCAATGCTTTTATGACATTGAGTAATTAAAACATAACATAATAGAAATACAATAGAAGATAAAAAGATAAATAAATGAAATAGTATCATATAATATGATGTAAATAATAACAGGGTTAAATATCCTAAATTTAAAAAAGAATAAAAAATAAAAAAATTCTATATTTTATTTCATGATTCCACTATATATCATGAGCTCAACACATGATATGCTAAACATGATTAGCATTAGTTTTATCAAGTTATGAAATGGCATTAGAGTTCTCCCTATTACTACTAGCACTTTTTACAAATTTGTTGTTCTACAATGATATGATATGATTGATAGGACTAACCAGTTATGACATGCTTATTAGTAAAGGTGTAGAGATTATGTGATTAGATGTCATACAGATATGAGATAACATATGATAGAAATATAAGATAATAGTAATATAAGAAATATGAGTTCAATTATAATAAATTAACAAAAAAGAAAAAAAGATAAAAAGAGAAATTAATAAGAAATGATATACAATATGTATATGAAAAATATATAATATATAAATGTGGACCCTTACATTACTAAGCATATTATTTATTACTATTGGTGACTCATTTCTTCTCTGATTAATATAGAGATGTCATGTTTATACTCATATTTATATCATTATATCATATCATGTTAATTGTTACATATAATATTTTCTTATTAAACATTGTATAAGTTATTTTTCAATTTATATTACAAGACATATCACAAATTTACGAAGAGATAAATTCTAAAGACATGTAAGACGATTGTGAATATGATATTATGTATATAGTTGTGTACTTGATATAGTATCATTGACTTTCAGTTAGAATAGGTACACATATTTATAGTTTCAAATCAATTTTTTATCACCATCATCTATTTTGACATTAGTATCTTTAATAGTGCTTCTATAATAGAATATTAGTATATGCATATAATAGGTGCAAGCAGAAGTGACAACATCTCTATACTATTCTCCATTATCCTTGCCACCCCTTACCATAATACATCATTATCGTTTCTCTTTCCACCTCCATGAACTTCAACAACCTGAAAATTAGTAAAGGGTTTGAGGTTTCTCCAATATATAAAGAAGAAGAGGATTTTGATATTTTGCTTTTTAACATTGTTTAGGTGTATAAACCTACTTTCTTTCTGTGGGGTACTTAAAGAGACCTAAAAGCCAATTATAAAACTCAAGAAACTTTAGTTGAGAATAACCCCGAACACCAAAAACTTATATGCATTTTTCCCAAATTTAATTAATTCTAATAATAGTCTAAAAATTTGTAATTATGTACATACCTCAAAGAAAATACTTAAAAACAATATTATTCTATTAAAAATACTTAATGAAAAGGTCACAAGCTAGTTGTAATCACTCAATATGCTGCCCTCAAAATTTTATAACATTCCCCTCAATACATGTAACAAGCTCTACATTGATATAGAGGATTGATTTAACAAAAGTACAAACTTCACAAAGTAAAAGTACCTGATCCAAAAGTGCAGCAACATTATTTTTGTCTTCACCTAAAACAATATTGAATTGGCTCTATGCTTGATGCTTGTGCTAGGTCACCTTTGGCCACACAAAGCTGTCCTGCCAAAATTGCAACCAGTGAAACATAAAGGATTAATTAACTGGAATCTTGATCATGCAATATACCTAATAAAAAAATTTAAAAATTTGTACAAGTCACAAAAAAATATTTTTGATATTGTTTTTGAAGTATAAAATACTTAATTCTAATTTATGTAATAAAGAGAAACATAATAATATTGAAAAGATATTATGTTTTTGAATGTTGCAAAAACTTTAAGACAAGACACATCAAGATGAAATAATTTAAAAGCAAATGAGTTGTTACCAAAGTAACATTAACCATGTCCTCAAAAGGGATGGTTCAACGTTATGGCGTAATATCAATCTTCTTAAAAAAATAATTCAAATCATTTTAAATTGTAAAAAAGTACAATTATGTTTTTCACTAGAGAACAAAATTATATCACTTTGCATTGTTTGGTTCAAGGTCATAATCAACATATCAGTTAAGAAAATAGTCCACCTATCCAAAATCAAATGATTATTTAAAGCACATGGCAAAGGCAAAGCTTCACCAAAAAAATCAAAAGTTTTACTACCCTGACCCTAACATCTTTTTTAGCTCTCTTTCTTGGTGAAAATAATCCCATTCTAATATTCAATTATGTCAACCTTTATCAACAATAACTTCTTTATTACCAAGCATGAGCATCATGTCACATAACTCGTCAAACACTCGCAACATGAATTTGCCTACCAGTCCTAGCAAAGCCTTACCATATAGAACATCAAGCAAACTTTTGCAACTTAAATGCATGGAATTAACTCCAAAAGATGGTGCCTCAAGTTATGTCCCAACAATTTGTATAATAAATCCAATATACTTGAAGCTTATCCAAGTAGCAATAAATTTTTGCAACATTACACCATTATCTTTAAACATCATTACCACTAAAATTGCATTTCTGTACTCAAATATTTAATTCAAAAGCCTTTCTAAAGCTTTCCTACACATTTCAACAATCCATTTTGTTTAGATGAGGATTCAAATAGATCTCAACAAATGGAAAATTCCATGAAGTACAAACACTCTTAACGAAGGTATTATATCCTTGTCAAACTCTTAAACTTGGGCTTCAAGTCCATGTATTAGAAGTGCCATGTTGCATCACTAATCTAAATTTGCAAAAAGCACAATCTCATGTCCTCCAAAATATTCTAGGATGTATTGCACGTTCTTTTAACAAGTTCGAATACTCTTCCTAACCCTAAAAAGGGTGCATGATTGACAAGCATCAAAATAATTTTTATTTCATGGAAAATAGAAATGATGCATGATGATTGATGTCATTCAAACATTCTTAAAGAAAAAATAACCATTCACTTAGCTCTAATCTTTATAGGTTAGAATCTTTATGCATAACATTCACACTTATGCATAAATTTTTTATAGCATTTTTTTGTAATTGAAAGTAAACTATTATTCATATTTGTATGCTAAAGTTAATGATTTTATACTTATAAATAATTGAATGTTTTACATGCAATAAAAGTGATATTTTGTAAGTGTGAAACATTAATTGTGTGTATTCATAGTTCTCTCTCCACATATTGCATAGTTCTAGTCACATTAAAATTGCAACCATTTAAAAAAATTTGTTTTATTAGTAGGTTACATTAAAATTGTTTACTTTGTGTTTCATATAATTAGAATAGACAACCAAATAGGTGTATTCATATGTTCATATAAAATTTTGTGGTTATTCTAATAAAGATTTTTTAAATTGCATGGTCCTTATATTTAGTACATGTTACATTGGCAAAAGAATGCTTGAGGTTCCTTATCTCATACATTTTTTTACTACTCATAAAGTCAACATGGTCGTGCTCATTATTGTTTATTAGGTTGATCATTATTCTAATGCAAACAAGTTTTTGAAGTAATAGTTTTGACACATTTTAGTCTTTTGTTTCTTTTATCATTAATATTAACATCACCCAGAAAGTATAAACCACCTCTGATATAATAAAACCTAAAGTGCACTATTCAATCTTACAGATATTAACAAAGCTTGTTGTTTCACTAGTCGAGTGCATGCATCTGATTCATTGCCTCGTCCAAACAATGAAAATTGAGCTAAAACCAAAACATACTAGATGGACCATCTTTAGCAGGCCCAACTAGATTATGCTTAAACCAACAAAAAAATTCAAGTATATCTTAAAACTCAATTATAAGGTAAACTCCAAATTCATGTTTTCTCATCTACTGTTTTTGTTTCTTCTACATATATATAAATATAAAAAAATGTTGACAAAAACATAGCTAATTTGAGTAATTTAACAAATTTTCTTCAATTTTGTACACAAAAAAGCATATTCTACAAAAGAATTATCGTTGCATAGATGAGAAATCGTAAATGAAAGTTAGAATATGTTACATGCTTTTTATAACAACAACAAAATTCAATTTAATGCAACACAATCCCACTACTTTTTAATACTCATCCACGACATATTAAAAAATGTGATGTTGTATTTTTTCTACATATTTGATTATATTTTTTATTTTTAATGCATTTGAAAAGAAAAATGTGTTTTATTTTGTTATGTTGGCCTTAGTCACTAGGTATTATGTAGAGATGCCCATTGTTGTAACCAATACATGATCAGTTTGTAAGGGTCGGAATGTTCAAACCATATGAGTAGTTACATCACCAATTGTGGGCATGTTCAATTCCAACAAATTCAAAAAACAACTTAGGCAAACTAGATTTATTTATTGATGCATGGTGCACATATAGATGCTTGCCTCCCAACTACATATGCACAAATAAAGCAATGCATGTAAAATTCTATGTGCACAAAGGGAGAAATGCCCATAAAAATATTCACTCCACAATAGTTATTTCTATACAAGTGGAGACAATGTTTAATATATGTTTTGCAATATGAGTATATTCATATGTACAAAAAGAAGTTAATGCATTCACAAATTACATTAAGTACATACAAACATGGTTATATGAGAACAAAAATCATTATGTACAATCATGCATAAATGAAAACAATGCATCCATTGACCATTAAAAAAAAGTCTAACAAAAATTAATGCATGTATAAGTTGTATTAAATGTCTGTAGATACAGGCACACATATAAAAATAATGGCCTCGACGAAACGACACAATATAAAACTGTATAAGAGCCAAATCCCATTATGAAAGGTTTATCTTTTTAATATTGTTTTTTATGACATTTTTAGAGAAGAAATCATTGTTGTTGAGCCCAAGATGACTAGAGATTAAAGAACCAGAGGTGCTGGTCGCTTCATGTGTACGTATAGAGGGACCAAGTCTTTCCCTTAGCATATCTTGTCAGTCATGTTTGTTGTACTAGCTTTAACACTTCTTTCTTGCTATTTCTTTGTGTATCTATATAACTGTTAAATTAAGAACAAAATGATTTTACATCTTTCTCATGTTAGTTTTGTTGGTCCTATAAAAGTTGCTATTAAAATATAGTTTCAATAAATATGAGTTCATTGTGTTCTCACTTTCATCTTCATTGCACCACAAAAATTTAAATTCAGATTTCCTCTTACATTTAAATTTGCTTGCATGAGTTTAATAGCATGCTTAAAGTTAATTTCATTAACTACTTTTACTTGGAATCTACCAGCAAATTGTAAGCAAAGGATAGTTGCCTTTCAAGAACTTGGTTAATTTGTCTGATTTGCAATAGAGAAGATTTCAATTATTTGAGTTATTATTTTAAATTGGTCGTCATGCCTCATCAAAATCATAACTTACATATGTCGTAGTTGCAATTAGGTACAAAATACATGTCTATGAAAATTTATTGCATGCATTTTTTTGTTTTCATTTTTATTACCACATTTGCATTAGCATTTCTTTCCTCTACATTTCAAACACATTTCAGAAGTCCTCATAGTTTGGTCTTGGACATAATAGCCGAAGATTGCAACTAGACACCCCCCAAACCTTTGAGAGTGCATTGCATTAGAATCCTATTTATCCAAGACCATTACATGAATTCTATGACACCATTGCACCATATTGACTAGATATTAAGATTCAAAAATGCCAAGTCCCTTATATTAATTTGTTCTCACCTCTTTTTGGTCATCCTCTTCCACCATTGAATGAGAGAATTATGACAACTCTTCTCTCTTAACAAATTAATTGATCCAAAAATAATATGTTCAAATCATACAACCAAACACTCCTGGCAATAACACTTTTATCGCTTTCATTATTTCTAATTATATCATTTCGAGTATATCTACCACATGTTGTATTTGTTTACTTGAATTCACCAGACAATATTTAAAATCATATAATAGTTTTTATTCCACTTGGTTTTAAAAAACTTTTATGTAAACATGAGTAAGATATTTTGATCATACAATATAACAAAAGCATTCCTCAATTCCTTCAACATGTTTGAATTAGATTATAACCATAATTTAAATATTTCTATTTTTTTAAATTTATATTAGAAATAATGAAAACTATCATGTTTTTTATATTTTAGTATCATAAAATAGTAATCCTTAGCAATTGCACTCTTTTGGGTTTTATTAAAAATGAATTCCATGTTTAGTTAAACAAAATAAAATAACCTCTTTCTTAGTGCTATCAACAAAAGCATCATCAAAAGTAAAAATAAGAATGACAACTGAGAAAACTTTAATCAACAATACTTGAATGCACATATGCATCATTACTTTTATATGCAAGCTTTCATAACTTCAATACATCTAATGATAAGCTTTTTCCTATCACAAGGCCTTTCAAAACACTATTATTGGACTTCTATCATTTCCCTTCTAGATTTCTTCATCAAACCCCTTAACAAGTGAATAGTCAAAATAATTGATCTTCTAGACACACAACCAAATTGAATCAACAATATATTAGTTTTGTGTCATAATTTAAGCTCCTTGAATGATAAACATTACTTTTGAAAACTAACATCATTAAACTTATAGAATCATACCTTACCTTTTAGCAAGCTTTGTTCTTAATTTCTTTTCCTTTTTTCTCTTTTCTAAATATATTAAGAATAATCATTACCTTTTTTCCTTTTTTTTAATGGCCATTATCATCATACATATTATTGTATCATGTTTTACACATCTATAATATAATCATGATCATATGATGTTTAGTAAAATATAAGCAAACACAAGAAATACAAGCATGAATTTCAATCATCTTTGAATTTGATAGATTTCCATTCATTACTTATTATAGTTGCCAAGCATTATATAATACTAAGTATATATAGATGTATAAGCTTGCTATCTCAATTCCTCTTGTAAAGGTCTCCCCTTAAAATAGTTATCAAATTATGTGCCTTTATATGATCCATATTTCCTTCATTTTAAGTATTTTACACTTACTACAATATATCTTTCCTAATTTCCAAGATTATTTCTCAATTCACTTACTTGACTAGTTAAACTCTTTCCAGTAATTTAACAACACTACTTCTCTCCCTCCCCTTCTCTTTAAGCTGTCAACCACGATCAAAATTTTTTAATTATATTCAAAAAACCCTCATCATCCATTGTCATTCTCTCACATACTAAATATCGATACTTCATTTCCCTTTAACAATTAGAACTCTTCAGTTTAGCGACTTGTTGCCTTCATATCACTTGGAATTTAATAGTTTTGCAAAAAATTAGGTTACTGTCATGTCAATTTTGTCAGTACAATATGGTTAGGAAAATTAAAAAAAATAAGATTTAATCAAAATTAGGGAATTCTAAGATTTCTTGCTTTTTTTTAATAATTTGAACTTCAAAAGTTTAGTGGGTAATTTTGCATGATTCTTCTTGGCCAACTCCACCTTTTTGCCAAATTTCATATATTTTAATGATATTTAATATTTTTAATAATTTAACCAAACCTAAAATATTTTTAAATCCTCATTAACTTTTGGTTCAATAACTATCACGCCTACTTTTTCAGGCAGAAAATTTTTACTATGCTTATACTTGTAAATTCTATGCCTTAGTAAAATTTCATAATTTTTTGAGTCTATGTAATATTTTTAATTATTTTAAAAACTTTTCAAGATCATAAGTTAATCCTTATAAATCTTTTGTCTTCTATTTTAATACTCAAAAGATTTTTTTTTTTAACATATTATCATTTTATTCAAATAATTTATTCATTTTATTTCTTAGTTTATCTATTTCTTTTTAGGGGTTGCTCCTTTAGTGGTATACAACTTTTGAATAACATGAAATGATACTTTAAAGTTTTCAAAATTTCTTTAAAATTCTAAATAATTCAAAATAAAAATAATTCAATTTTCTTTATATTTTGGATATTATAAATCTTGTCTTCTTAAGATCATAAATCAAACATATGATTATAATTTTTTTATTAATTTAAAATATCAAAATATTATTCAAATAATTGCCCTCACATTATGGATGTTACAATCAAAGGGAACGATTGATCATGCTCTATCTTATTTAGTAGTTTGTCACGTTTCTATTAAGTTGTTAGTATTATTATTTTTGTAGAGATTTAAGAACTTACCTTTTGAAAGAATGTCTAATTTTTTATATTGATTTTTTTATAATTTTCAAAATATAGCAATTTATATTATCTTTACTATGATTTTTAAAAATGATCATGCTAATGGTTTTTTATTTAAAAAAATGTGTTTTCAAAATCAAAAGATAGAGAAAGAAACGACATGAGCCATAATTACTTTGTGACATTTTGAGGAATGTCATTTGATTTAAATAATGCTAGAGCTATTTCTTAAATGATGATTGATTTTATCTTCTAAAGTTAGAGATGCAAAAATTTAGAACGTTATGTAAACAATCTTTAATAAAAATTAGATCTTTAAAGACTTGTAAAAAGTGTACCATAGGACTAATTATTTTGAAAGTAATTTTAGCACTTTATTGAGAAATTTTCTTGACTTCATGGTCTCAAAAAAAAGTAATCTAAGTAAATGTAAACATGATAAATGATTTGGTAAGCATGCCTTCCTAAAAAGCTCATCAAGATGCTATATATCTAGCTAAAAAAATTATCAGGTTCACCCTTTTTATTTTCAAGCATGGAGAGAAACTTCAACAATTAATCAAGCTACTCTACAATACGTTTAGATAATACTAAATCGAAGATTGTTAAAAGGCTTTTCTAGAGCTTAATTATTACTTATCTTAGCCTCCAATCTTGAGCAAACTAGTCCTTAAGGAGTCTTTATGTATATATCTAATTGCTTGAAGTTTGATAATTAACTCTGCTTTAATTCAAGAGACTAATGGATTTCAACAACTAATCTATTATGTTTCTCTCACTCAAAAAGATGTAGAGCTAAGATACTCTCTTATAGAGCATCTAACCCTAGCTTTACTTATGTCAACATATCAGTTAAACCAATATTCACATCATAGATGTGAAAACCAATAAACCTATGAGGCACATCCTTCAACCAATAGACGATATAAATAGGATGCAAAAGTAGGTAATTAAGCATAATAAGTTTGAACTTAACTTCATTTCCTATTCATTTATGAAATCTCAAGTTCTTAATGGTTTTCTAATGGAGAGAAACTCTTTTGATTCAAAACCTAAGACCCTTATAAACTTTTAACAGCCTTTTTCGATGGAGCTTTCATGTGTGAGTCATGTAGCATTAGTTCAATCCTTCTTAGCTCATAGTAAATAAAGCTTAAAGGTGTTATCATAATTGTTTTCATTATCACCAACAAACAGGCTAAGCATGAAGCCTTGATTGCATGTCACTAGTTTGCTTGAGGGCTAAAAATGAAGCACTTAAAAATCTTTAGTAGTTTCCAACTAATTAATAAGTAGTGTCTTATTAAAAAGTAAAGATTTACACTAAAATCCTATGAATACTAGCTTGGCCTCTTCTACAAAACTATGATACTATAGATTTATTTTTTATTCATTAAGAACAAAATTAAGAAGTGGATCTACTAGCCAATAATAGAGATTCTAGTGAAGACTTTTCTCAGCTTAAGAAGTTGAGTATTGAGTTAATAAATTGCCTAGTTCTTCGACCTAAAAGGCCTTCTTACTGATAAATCCCTATGACCCTTATAAAGTTAGATGTAAAAAAGGTCAAGTGATACGTTCAATAATATACTTTTGTTGATTAACAATATTATCAAAAATCATATCTCAAGACATACACAAATGTGTTCATCTATGACATTTAAAATTTTATATCAAGCTAATAGTTATGTTTTAACAAACCTTAGTAACTAAGACAACCTTAGACGAGTTTGACATATTATAAAAATAATTATATTATTTTGAAACCATAATTCTTAGATGAAATCGTTTGAGAGTATAAAATATTGAGCATATCACTAAGTGAAGAAAAAAATGCAGTCTTTTAAAACTTTTCCAAACATCCTTAATCATAAATTTAGCATGTCACACTCCCTCTTGGTTGACTTTATAAGAGCCCATCCATTACACATGGTCTGATCTAAAATGATGAGCTAATTACCCATCACCATGATGCCTTACAGCTTTTTGTTGTGTTACCACCAAGGAGAAATAATAGTAATAATAATGATGATGATGATGATAATATTAATAATAATAATAATAATAATAATAAAGACAAGCTTGGCTAACCCATTTCTCGCATAAACTCTTATATAAATAGATAGAGGTTGATCTGGAGGAGAGAGAACAAAGTTGTGATTAATTTTAATAAAAAAAGACAAGAGAGAGATAGAGAGAAAGAAATTTGAGAAAGGGAGAGTGTCCATGAGAGGACACTTAGGAGCTAAGGGAGCTTCCACAAACCTAATGCTAATGAGAAGAGCATATCATTAAAACATTTAAGTAAATCCAAAACTTATTTTTTCATGACAAATGAAGATGAGGGAGATGACGATAAGGGAGGAAAGAAATTGTATGGAAGAAAAACATCATGACAATACTATTAATAATTTGGGTGAATTCAACTAAGTCGGTTCTTATAATATTGATATGAAAAAATTATCCCAAAATCAAGTCTTAGCTAACTACTAAATGTTCTAGAATGTAGGTGTCACTTGTGACCCAAAGCCTACATTAGCATATAAAATTAACCAACTACTCAAGTTAACCCAAATGACCAACCAACCCAAATTGACCGATGCTAATTCGACACCAAGTTGATCAATAAAAATTATGTCTCTTGAGATGAGTGACTAATAAAGTTTACTATTAAGTTTAATAAAATTCTTTTTACTCATATTTAATCATATTTGTGATACTTAGTTCCATAATTTGGTTTCATGCGCAAATTTTATGGAACATAGCTTATTTGAAGAATCATGATACCATTAGATGATATTAATTGAGTAAATTAAATGCCAATCATGACAAACTCTAAATATGTATAAAGAGTTGTGCTGGAAATTAGCACATGATGAACAAAAGATATGAATATAACATAAAATAATATACATAAGATGTCATGAGCACATGTAATGATATGTCATGATGCATATGTGATGTTGGACATATGTCAATGAATATGAGATATTAGATATTTTGTGATCGATAATGTTGTGAGAACAAGCTAAACAAAATTAATGAAATTATATTAAAAATATTTGTAACACTTTAATAAGAATGATTATATTATTATACTTCTTAGTTTCATGTGTTGAAAATTGAAAGATAAAATCAAAGTTTTGATTATAATCTAGTGCAATAGACATCAAAATCAAGCAATAATACCAATTGATTGATATTATTTAAATAAGATGAATGAGATATTTGTGACAATCAAGTAAAGCAAAACTCTTTAATTTGTGCATTGATATTTGTGACAATCA
Source organism: Vanilla planifolia (assembly GCA_023846275.1). Classification (NCBI taxonomy): domain Eukaryota; kingdom Viridiplantae; phylum Streptophyta; class Magnoliopsida; order Asparagales; family Orchidaceae; genus Vanilla; species Vanilla planifolia. The sequence continues at coordinate 1,263,716 of JAIUJO010000080.1, read as the reverse complement.
GGTCAGACAAAATCTTTTGATTGGGCACAATTAATAATTTGTGACAAAAAGATAATGCAAAACAATTTAGTTAAGCACCATGTATTAATATTATTTGTAACAATTGAGTAGGGAAAACACCTCATACTAGTTATCATTCTAGGTGTATCTTAGTTGCATATATTGATTTTCACATGTAAGCTTAAAAGACATGATAAAATAAGAGTTTTCATTATAATCAAGTTTACAATTAAATGGATAGTTAGGAAGTAATAAGCCCATTAAAAAAGATTACAAAAATCTAGAATAAATTCTATGGGACATTTTAATAACAAGACATTTTTATTGTGATACTTGATAACATTCTTATAGTTTATATGAAGCATGATGTCACCATAATTGGATGGTTTTCTCTCATTCTTAATTGTTATTATTAAGTCTCAAGCACTTGCTTTTCTTACATTCTCATAACATGATATTTTTTATTGTACTAATTGTTATGGTTATATGAATATTTTTTATTGATATTAACAAGTTCAAAAGCTTGAACTTGAAACTGGCACATCAAAAGTTTGACTTAATCAAGGAAAAGTGTCTAAGAGACCATGTAAAGAAACTAAATATAAAGTAAAGTATGAAAAAATATTACATATTAAGAATTGTCCTTTCAAGGTCAAAGATTTAATTCTTAGACAAAATAAGAGCTCTCAATGCTAATAAAGCCCCCATAAGCTTGCAACAAACTTGAAAGAATTGTACTTCATCAAGCATGTTCTATGACCAAATGTCTATCAACATCATAAAGAGAAAGATGTTGAGCTCCAACAATCAAAGAGTAAGGATCACTTAAAAAGGTTCAATATATGCTAAAAGTTACACACTTTTCTTCTTATGCTTACTATCAAAGGTATTATTTGACTTTCCCTAAAGTTATCAATAAAATTTCATACTTAGCATCATGATTTTACATTCTCAAGATTTTGTTAACTTAAACGAAGTCAACTCTCTTTGTTTAATTATAATATTTAGATATCTTAAGAACTAATAAAATTGTACTTTAAAAGTACAGACTTATTTGAGGGCTAACAAAAAAAATTTTATCTTACAAGAAGTCATCTCTTGAGCTAATTCATCAATCAAAAGTAATTTGATGTGCTCTATAAAATTCCAAATTACTTGGGTTTTAATTTCTTTTGGCAAAAAATCAACATAACTATTCTCACTTGACATTGACAAATCAACTATTTAAGTTAATTACATCTAGTTTGTAGTTGAATATATTTCATCCTTACAAGTTAATGTTAGTGATGATCATTCAATAATTGATATTCTCTTAAGACATGAAAACCTAATGGCAAATCCATTTATTGTTAAGTTTCTTAACCTAACCTTATCGAGTATGGATCATCATTCGAGATATGAAATTCTATCAAGAAAATATATGTCAAATCTATGTGAGTGTACCTAAAACTTAGCCCTTGAACTTTTTTAGCCAGACGATATATCATCCAAAAGCCTAGACTTGCACTGATATTAAGCCCAAACCTACTCCAACAAATCCTCCAGTGGGTCACAATAAGTCGAAACATGAAATGTTTAAGGGGAGATCCTTATTTAGATATTATAGAGCTAGTTAACAAGTTCTTTTGATGTTTATTTAGATAGTTATATTTCATATGTTAATGACACATGAGAATAGGCTCAATAAAAGTTATTAGCATAATTAGTCCTAATAATTTCTTTATATTAAATGGTTTTTGAGTAATGCTCAAGTAATAAAAATGCAAGTGCCTTTTCATTACTTGAAATAACCATTTCAACATGCTTTCGTTCACATCATTTGAATCAAATTTTGATTGAGTTTGACATCTATGTGAACTTTTTATTACATGGATCTTCTTCACTATTCCTAGTAAGCATGCTTTGACAAGCATAAATCTTACTTTCTCTTTTTATTTCCTTCATTCTTGTTCCATTATGTGAAGGCTACAAATGGCAAAAACAATTCTTCCTTTCCTTTCTAATTTCATCACTAACCCATTGCATGGAGGTTGAGAGTTTTTGCCTTTTCATCTTATTTTTTTGCAAAGTTAAAATCTTATTTATAACTTCTAAGTACCTAAGTATTTCTCCTTTGATCATACCATTCACTTGGGAAAAAAGTTTGTTTCATCTTCTTAAGTTTTGACTTGTCATTTACTCTCTCTCCTTTAAACATCAAACTCACTCTTTTAGATTGGATTCTTCTGTTTAATTCTTTTACCTTATGCTTAAGCTTTTAACTAAAACACCAAAACTTAGAATCTTTTCAAGTAAGATAGCTCATTACCATGACCCTGTGTTTTGCAAAAAGAAGCAATAAAAAAGGCATAATAAGATAACTAATGGGACTTAACCAATTTAGGGATAAGGAAAATACCAACCTTCAAGAACTATGAAAGCAGGCATTGCAAATAGCATCAGAAGTTCGATCATAAAACCGTACTTTTCGTCGATGAAGATCACACAGTACAACTAGTGACCTCCTCGCCCTTAGTTCTTCCTCTCCCTTCAAACAAGAAATCATACATCAGTTATTATAATCAACAAAACAAAGAAAATTCAGTAAAAAAAGAGTATATATGACATCACACACCTGTAGTAATGAGAAAAAAATATTTTGAAGCTTCCTATTTTTTTTCTTCATTTCTATGTTTTTTGTTCATGTGCTGAATAAAGTGCACAACATAAAAAAATGCAAATTTTTTGAGGTTTCGATCACGAATCATCTGAAGGTCCATAAATAATTCAAGAGGCACATCCAACTAAACAAATATGACTATACAAATAAGTAAAACATAATTAAAAGTATAAACTTTCAAAACAAATAAGAAATATCAATAACATGCTAGAGAACTTTAATTTCTATATAATCATTGGAACAACATAACTCTTACATTACTAAATAATACTATGAAAAAAATTCCATTTTGGTTGTTTTAAGATCATTTGGTTTAAGCCCATAAACTTTCATAGCTTTCATCTAGGCATTTGAAGTTGGTAAAATATTTCACATAGGACATTTCTCTTAGCTTATAGTATATACTTAAAAACCCCACTTATCCATCTCTCCTTCCCAATTCTTTCAGTTGACCTCTAGGCAACTCTATGGTGTATCTTTCCATTTATCCCAGACGCCTCCCAACCATCTATTTCTATGACTTGTCCCTCTCCATTGTCCTAAAGGTAGCCAACCCGTGGCAATGTATGTCCAAAATTGTGTTAAATCTAATGCTTACGACTTCCAAGAAGCAATGTATTATATTGTCTAAATATACTAACAGATTAACAAAGATGGTTATATCAACAATGAGTTAATTTAAAAAAGGTAAGGATTCCTGCAACATCATGCATGGAAACGTATAATGAAATAATTTAAAGAAGCTAGAATTAAATAATAAAATTGACTAAGTTAATTAACATCACGATTCATAAGAAGATAAACGTTACTATTCTTCAACAAACTAGGCACATTGTCAGAAAACCAAGGTATTACCAATTTTAGGATTCAAACTTCAATACTCAAGTAAGAATTAAAATAGAAATGGGTTAATACAGTTTTGGATAAGTCTATGAAAGATAATATAATAAATGTTTATTACGAGATTAAAGAGCTTAATGAAGAACACAAAATGATTGTAACAATTTCTTATTATTACTTCAAGGAACAAAAAAAATTTTCTTAATTCTACAAAAGAATCATCATGAACTCAAATTAATTATTTATTATAATATTTCCCTCACATGCTTGAAAAGGCATTACAAAAGGAAAAAAAGAAGCTAGCATTAGACATATTGAAATTATAAAAAACGTGTATAACAAAGCAATAATGAGTGTATAAGAATGCTTTATATTGATAAGGTATTAGAAAAGAATAAAAAGAAATTAAAATTGCATATATTAAAAATAATTTCGCACGCCTAAGGAGAACATATTAAAGATTTTTTAATTACAATCGAATTTCATTATGGCTATGCTTTAAGTCGTTGGATGTGTTCGTAAACTTAATTTCAAAAATGTTTTCTGCCTGTGCACCAAAAGCATCAAAAACATTTCGAAAATTTCCCACAACTCCCATTTTTGCACATAAAAAGATAATGCTTCATAAGTACTTTTGCATTTCTTCTTTCATCAAACTTTCAGACAACATAAGCAATGAAAGACAGCTTCAATTTTACACTAATTATTGATGTAATTATAAAATTCAAGATAAACCATTAATATGCATTTTGCTAATAATTTAATACCAATTGATAAAACTAAGTAAAGAGATAAAGCAAAACTGAGACTAAGCAAATAGATAAAACAAAATTGAGTCTATGAACAATAACTCTAAAGTTTAAATGTATCGCATTTTTAGTTCTTATAATAAATATATGGAATTAATATTTAGAAAAGTAATTCAAAAAACATATTGATTGTAATACTTATCATTAACAAAAGAAACAATAGAAAATTTACTTATTTTGAACATATACCTCAAAATGATAAAGAAATTAACAAAAATGTCACTAATATGATCCAAGCATTGAATAAATAAGATGAAAATAAAACATACTTTTGAGTGTTGTGTAATCAAAATATCACACTCAAGAACAAAGGTAAATTTATAAGATTAAATGGTATCAAATGTCAATGTGTGAGTACAAACACACAAATAGAATAATTGCTATAGAGATAAAAGTTCAAATAACTTACTGTAAAGAAGAAAGTTGGCATTCTACCAATTGAAGACAATTCTAAAAAAAATCAATTAATGAAATCTTGCTATTAAAAAGTAAAAAATATAGAACAAAAAAAATGACTATTGACTATTAGAAATGACTTTAACAACTTTGGATCCAGAAGAAAAGCAATTAATGAATAGAAACAATAGCATCTTAGAATCAATGTTTCTGACCTCACTTGATGTGTTAAAGGACTATTCTTGTAATTATAATAATGAAATATGAATTTAGTGTTGGTAGCCTAAACCTTTTTAATATAAGAATCTAGCAAAAGAAATATACAGCCTCACAAGAAATAGTTAAGATTCTATATTTAAGAAATCATGGGAAAAATGCCTGTTTTGTTCTTTGGAGAGGGAAATCAAACTTTTACCTTGATCAACAATTAGAAAGGCCTAATCAAGTCAAATGACTTATCAACAATTATAATTGTCTCTTAAAGCTCAATGAATTGGAAGTTTCCTATTTTCTCCAATGCCCAGTTCAAAATATAACTTTAACTAGAACAAAAAAAAAGATATTTCCACCCATTAAAATGCGGAACAGAAATATGCTGAATAATGGTTGCCCTCCAAATTGAAGAGTACCGAACACTATAACAGATTTGTCCAAAAAAATAAAATAAAATAACAAACCATCTTATTGACAAGGAGGATGACGGCTTGTTCTATATGGGAACGAAGGGAAGCCGGGAGGGTTCGAACTTCTGATTGAAGGAGATGAAAGACTAATGAGGAAATTCAGCGAGGCGTCAGGGATTTTATGGGGTCATGTGCGCCAGGAACATCGTGAGGTCATCGAGATGCTTCGAGACCACCAGGTCCGACGACGAACTGAGCGTGGATTGCTGAAGGAAGAGATGTAGGGACGATTTGAAGTGGCCGTAGATAAGGAGAAGCTCCGCCTCGTATCCTTCGAGGTCAAGCTTCATCTTGGATTGAAGCAGAGGAAGGCTCAGCCTATCGGCTACCTTTCCAGATGTAGAGAAGCAAATCGGTAAGAGGATGTTCACCACCGTCGTTAGTTCTATAGATCAATTAACAAAACCCTAGTCGAATGGAAGCTCAGAAGAACCAAGCTAAGGAGCTTATGCAGTTTTGGGATGGCAAATTTTTAAATACAAAAGATAATTACAAAATATTAAAAATTTATTAAACAAAAGAAGGGAGTATTATTTTGAATTAGCTTGGCAACACTAGGATTGCTCTATGCATTAGTTCGAGATTAAAATTTTTAAACTATTTTAAAAGAAATAAATTTAATAATATATTTAATTAAAAAGATTGGGGTATTATTACTAAATTTTAATAACAATAATATTTTTTATTATCTTATTATTAAATAATAATCTATCAATAAACACATCTTTATGGATAAAATTTATAAAATTTTAAAATGTGTAAATGTGCACCACAATTTTTTATCATCAGTCTACAATATTGTTATATGATAAATAATAGAGATGTAAAGTTCGAGAATCTTATGATAAAAGTCAAACTCTTGATATTCTTTTGCTTAATGTTCGATTCTTAAGATCCAATAGCTTGAGGATGGACAACTAAGAGTTAGTTGTCATCTCAAGCAATGCGATTGCCTAAGGAGATAATGCACATGATTCATCCATCTCGTACGCATGTCTTGTGCATTAATCATAAACCACCATTGCCCTCAAGACAATACTTCTAGCAATGTTGGCACCTAAGGAGGTAAGTGTAAAGTTTAACTATCCTTTTCACAATGTCTTGTGTCACCACATGCAACACAACCTCCTAAAAAATAAAAGAAGAAAGATAATATTTGGTCATTCATTGTAGATGCACAAACTCAAATAGGAAGTGACACTTAGGGTTTAATTGAAGGCAATAAATTTGCCTACTTGAAGAACAAACATTTTTCTAAAGAGAAATAGAATTTTAGTTTATTCTCCTGGTTTTTGTTGTCCACTTTTGTGATCCTCGACCTAGGAGACCCCAAGTTATTACTTAATGTTTTTTAATATTGCACTCAATAAGAATTTTTACTATGCCAATCTCCATTGTATTATACCCAATCTCCATTGTTCATATCTAACTTGTTGACGAAGAATATTATACCCAATCTCCATTGTATCACGGAATATAACTTTCACATGTAGTTTATATCATTTCATGAGATGTTTCATTTTGATTTTTTTATATTATAATGTAAATCTAAATCTCATGTAATATTACGTTTACATCACATTGATTTGGTTACATTACATTTCTTCAATATTTAACATCTCTCCTTTAATATATATTTCCTTTACATTAAAATTATAGTTTATTATGATTTATCTTTATTTACTTTGGTAATGTAAAGTTTTTCTAAACAAGGTTTGATTAAGAAATAACACACATCTTTGGATTCGTCTTCATGAGCTCTATCAAGTGAATTATTCATTTTGATATTTTTAAATATTTTTTTCTTGTCCTCTTTACGAGGTATTTTATTGTCTACCTAATTTGATGATTGACAATGTTACACCAACCACCAAATCAACACGAAATTAACTGTTCCTATACAATTTATCTTAATTCTTTAAATTGCTTGTTTTGATTTTCTTATATTTCTATGAAGCTCCAAATCTTCTCTCTTGTAACCTTACATCACTATAGTCTTGTTGTATTACATTATTTTAATTTACCTGACTTTAGCTTTAACATAAATTTACATAATATTAAAATAACGATCAATTATTACTTTTATTTAATTGCTTTTGTAATTTAAAAAAATTATAACCTAGTTTCAATGGAGATGAAACAAATACCATTATTGTCATCTTATAGAGTTCCACTCAATTGAAATTTTATTTCTTATAACTTAAAAAAATTATTTTCAAAAGTGTTTATATGCTTTGTAAGTCATTTCAATCCAAACCTCATGTGATAGTCAATGATACTGCATTAGATCTTCTTAGAATCTTGGATCACAATTTTTCTATAATATTTATCACTTTTCCACAAATTTTTTTTATTTGATTTGTTTATATTACTTGTTAACTTTACATCTCCTCCAATGTGAGCTTTTAATAACTTTTATTAGTTGTAATACATTATTTTAATTTAACTCATTTCAATTATAATATATATTTACTTATTATTAAGATGATACTATATTATTACTTATGCTTATTTGTTTTTGTAATTCATATTTTCTATAAAATGTGTTTTGAACGAGATGAAAAAAAAGTTTGTTTTATTTGTCTCAATAAACTCTATCTAATTAAATATTTATTTTCATATTTTTATATATTTTTTATTATACTTTTTTTCTTAATTTATAAGATATTTTTGCTCAAACTTGATTCTATCATTGAGGATGTTATACTTCATCTCCTTAGTACCTTGGAGGATAACTTTACCATACAAGTTTTTTTAAATAATTTAGCTCATTTGATCTAAGATTTTTCTTTAGTTTGGATATATTATTATGAAACTCTAACTCTATTATGGTGTGATAGTTACCTAGTTTTTATTTAAATATTATAAATTCTTTTAGTTTATCTTATTTTAGCTTTATTATATATTTATCAAATATTAAAATACTAATTTATTATTATTTACACTTATTTAAATTGATATTTTATTATAAATCCAAACAAGTTCTAACTGAGACATATCAAACATCATCACCTTTCTAGTTTAATAAGTTGTATAAATGTAAATCTTTTATTATCCATGGTTTTTGCACTCTTATAAGATATTTTGGTTCTTACAAGGTTGTTGGACACATCTTCCATAGTATTTCTGAATGCGTCTTTTTCGAAATAATTTATCTCATTTCATAAAAAAATAATTTTATTATATTATGGTGAAACTCAAATTCTCTACACATGTAAATATAATATCTCTTAGATTTTATTTTATTATATTTTTTTAAAATTAATTCTATTAGTATTTTGGAATACAACTTTTCTTACATAATTTAAATCCAAACAACGAAAATTGAGCTAAATCCAAAACATACTAGATGAACCATCTTAAACAGGCCCAACTAGATTATGCTTAAACCAACTAAAAAATTCAAGTCTATCTTAAAACTCAATTATAAGTTAAACCCCAAATTCATGTTTTCTCATCTACTATTTTTGCTTCTTCTGCATATATATAAATATTAAAATTGTAGACAAAAACATAGCTAATTTGAGTAATTTAACAAATTTTCTTCAATTGTATACACAAAAATGCATATTCTGCAAAAGCATTATCGTTGCATAGATCAGAAATCGTAAATGAAAGTTAGAACATGTAACATTCTTTATATAACGACAACAAAATTCAATTGAATGCAACACAATCCCACTACTTTTTAATACTCATCCATTATATATAAAAAAATGTGTTGTTGTATTTTCTTCTACATATTTGATCATATTTTTGTATTTTTAATGCATTTGAAAAGAAAAATGTGTTTTATTTTGTTATGTAGGCCTTAGTCACTAGGTATTATGAAGAGATGCCCATTGTTATAACCAATACATGATCAGTTTGTATTGGTGGGAATGTTCAAACCATATGAGTAGTTACATCACCAATTATGGGCGTGTTCAATTCCAACAATTTCAAAAACAACTTAAGCAAACTAGATTTATCTGTTGATGCATAGTGCACATATAGATGCTTGCCTCCCAACTACATATGCACAAATAAAGCAATGCATGTAAAATTCTATGTGCATAAATGGAGAAATGCACATAAAAATATTCACTCCACAATAGTTATTTCTATTCAAGCGTAGACAATGTCTAATATATGTTTTGGAATATGAGTATAGTCATATGTACAAAAAGAAGTTAATGCATTCACAAATTACATTATGTACATACAAACATGGTTATATGACAACAAAAATCATTATGTACAATCATGCATAAATTAAACAATGCATCCATTGACCATAAAAAAAGTCTAACAAAAATTAATGCACGTATAAGATGTATTAAATGTTTGTAGATACACGCACATATAGAAAATTAATGGGCTAGACAAAATAACACAATATAAAACTTCATAAGAGCGAAATCCCATTATGAAAGGTTTCTCTTTTAAATATTGTTTTTTGTGACATTTTTAGAGAAGAAATCATTGTTGTTGAGCCCAAGATGACAAGAGATTAAAGAACCAGCGGTGCTGTCGCTTCATGTGTAAGCATAGAGGGACCTCTCAAGTCTTTCCCATGGTATATCTTGTCAGTCATGTTTGTTGTACTAGCTTTAACACTTCTTTCTTGCTATTTCTTTTTATATCTATATAACTGTTAAAGTAAGAACATGATTTTACATCTTTCTCATGTTAGTGTTGTTGGTCCTATAAAAGGTGCTATAGAAATATAGTTTCCATCAATATGAGTTCATTGTGTTGTCACTTTCATCTTTATTGCACGACAAAAATTTAAATTCAGATTTCCACTTATATTTAAATTTTCTTGCATGAGTGTAATAGCATGCTTAAAGTTAATTTCATTAACTACTTTTACATGGAATCTAACAACAAATTGTTAATTTAAATTCAGATTTCAAGAACTTGGGTTAATTTGTCCGATTTGCAATAGAGAAGGTTTCAATTATTTGAGTTTTCATTTTAAACTGGTCGTCATGCCTCATCAAAATCATCACTTACACATGTCGTAGTTGCAATTAGGTAAAAAACACCTGTCTTTCAAAATTTATTGCATGCATTTTTTGTTCTCATTTTTATTACCACATTTGCATTAGCATTTATTTACTCTAAATTTCAAACACATTTCATAAATCCTCATAGTTTGGTCTTGGACATAAATTCCCAAAAATTGCAACTAGACACCACCCAAAACCTTCGAGTGTGCATTGCATTACAATCCCTTTTATCCAAGACCATTACATTAATTCTATGACACCATTGCACCATATTGACTACATATTAAGATTCAAAAATGTCAAGACCCTTATATTAACTTGTTCTCACCCCTTTTTGGCCTTCCTCTTCCACCATTGAATGAGAGAATTATGATAACTCTTCTCTCTTAACAAATTAATTGATCCAAAATTAACATGTTCAAATCATACAACCAAACATTCCCGGCAATAACATTTTTTTCGCTTTGATTATTTCTAATCATATCATTTCTAGTATATTTACCACATGTTCTATTTGTATACATGAATTCACAAGACAATATTTAAAATGGTATAATATTGTTTATTCCACTTGGTTTTAAAAAACTTATATGTAAACGTGAGTAAGATATTTTGATCACACAATATAACAAAAGCAATCCTCAATTCCTTCAACATGTTTGAATTAGATTATAACCATCCTATAAATTTTTCTATATTTTTAAATTTATATTAGAAATAATGAAATCTCTCATATTTTATATTTTAGTATCATATAATAGTAATTCTTAGCAATTGTACTCTTCTGGGGTTTATTAAAAATGAATTCCATGTTTAGTTAAACATAATAAAATAACCTCTTTTTAGTGCTATCAACAAAAGCATCATCAAAAGTAAAAATAAGAATGCATCATTGTGAATACAGAACCAATGCAAAAAATTACTATTGAGAAACCTTTAATCAGGAAAACTCCATAATGCACATATGCATCATTACTTTTATATGCATGCTTTCATAACTTCAATATATCTAATGCTAAGCTTTTCCCTATCACAAGGGCTTTCAAAATACTATTATTAGACTTCTATCATTTCCCTTCTAGATTTCTTCATGAAACCCCTTAGCAAGTGAATAGTCAAAATAATTGATCTTCTAGACACACAACCAAATTGAATCAACAATATATTAGTTTCGTGTCATAATTTAAGCTCTTTGAATTATAAACATCACTTTTGAAAACTAACATCATTGAACATATAGAATCATACCTTACCTTTTAGCAACCTTTGTTCTTAATTTCTTTCCTTTTTTCTCTTTTCTAAATATATTAAGAATAATCATTTTCTTTTTTTCATCTTTTTTTAATGGCCATTGTCATCATACATATTGTTGTAACATGACTTTTACACATCTATAATAAAATCATGATCATATGATGCTTAGTAAAATATAAGCAAACACAAGAAATACAAGCATGAATGTCAATTGTCTTTGAATTTGATATATTTCAATTCATTAATTTTTATAGTTGCCAAGCATTAGTATATATAGATGTATAAGCTTGTTATTTCAATTCCTCTTGTAAAGTTCTCCCCTTAAAATAGATATCAAAATATGTGCCTTTATATGATCTATATTTCCTTCATTTTAAGTATTTACACTTACTACAATGTATCTTTCCTAATTTCCAAGATTATTTCTCATTTCCCTTGACTAGTTAAACTCTTTCCAATAATTTAACAACACTACTTCTCTCCCTCATCTTCTCCTTAAGTTGTCAACCACGATCAAAATGTTTTAATTTTATTCAAAACACCCTCATCATCCAAGGTCATCCTCTGATATACTAAATATCGTTGCTTCATTTCCCTTCAACAATTTGACCTCTTCAGGTTAGTTTCTTGCCTTCATATTGATTGGAATTTAATAGTTTTGCAAAAAATTAGGTTACTGTCATGTCAATTTTGTTAGTACAATAAGGTTAGGAAAATTAAAAAATAAGATTTAATCAAAATTAGGAAATTCTAAGATTTCTTGTTTTTTTTAAATAATTTAAACCTCAAAGGTTTAGTGGTTAATTTTGTATGATTCTTCTTGACCAATTCCACCTATTTGCCAAATTTCATATATTTTAATGATATTTAATATTTTTAATAATTTAACCAAACCTAAAATATTTTTAAATCCTCGTTAACTTTTGGTTCAATGACTATCATGCCTACTTTTTTAGACACAAAATTTTTACTATGCTTATACTTGTAAATTCTATGCCTTAGTAAAATTTCATAATTTTGTGAGTTTATGTAATATTTTTAATTATTTTTAAAACTTTTTAAAGCTCATAAGTTAATTGTTATAAAACTTTCATAGTGATTTAAGAACTTACCTTTTGAAAGAATGTTAAATTTTTTATATTGATTTTGTTATAATTTCCAAAATATAAAAATGTATATTAGTTTTACTATGATTTTTAAAAATGATCATGCTAATGGTTTTTTATTTAAAAAATTTGTTTTCAAAATCAAAGGATAGAGAAAGAAATGACATGAGCCATAATTACTTTGTGACATTTTGAGGAATGTCATTTGATTTTAATAATGCTAGAGCTAATTGTTAAATGATGAATGATTTTATCTTTTAAAGTTAGAGATGCAAAAATTTAGAACGTTATGTAATCAATCTTTAATAAAAATTAGATCTTTAAAGACATGTAGAAAGTGTACCATGGGACTAAATATTTTTAAAGTAATTTTAGCACTTTATTGAGAAAGTTTCTTAACTTCATGTTCTCAAAAAAAGGAATCTAAGTAAATCTAGACATGGAAAAGGATTTGATAAACATGCCTTCCTAAAGAGCTCATCAAGATGCTCAATATCTAGCTAAAAAAATTATCTGGTTCACCCTTTTTATTTTAAAGCATGGAGAGAAACTTCAAAAATTCATCAAGCTACTCTACAATACATTTAGACAATAGTAAATCGAATATTGTTAAAAGGCTTTTATAGAGCTTAATTGTTGCTTATCTCAGCCTCCAATCTTGAGCAATCTAGTCCTTAGGGAGTCTTTATGTATATATCTAATTGCTTCAAGTTTTATAATTAACTTTGCTTTACTTCAAGAGAATAATGGATTTTGACAACTAATCTATTATGTTACTCTCACTCAAAAAGATGTAGAGCTATGATACTCTCTTATAGAGCATCTAACCTTACCTTTACTTATGTCAACCTATCAGTTATACCAAATAGATGATATAAATAGGTTGCAAAAGTGGTAATTAAGCATAATGTGTTTGAACTTAACTTCATTTCCTAATCATTTATGAAACCTCAAGTTCTTAATGGAGAGAAACTCTTTTGATTCAAAACCTAAGACCCTTATAAACTTTTAACAACCTTTTCTGATGGAGCTTTCTTGTGTGAGTCTTGAAGCATTAGTTCAATCCTTCTTAGCTCTTAGTAAGTAAAGCTTAAAGGTGTTATCATAACTATTTTCATTATCACCAACAAATAAGCTAAGCATGAAGCCTTGATTGCAAGTCACTAGTTTGCTTAAGGGCTAGAAATGAAGCACCTAAAATCTTTAGTAGTTTCAAACTGGCTAATAAGTAGTGTCTTATTAAAAATTAAAGATTTACACAAAACTCCTATGAATACTAGCTTGGCCTCTTCTCCAAAAGTATGATACTATAGATCGATTTTTGATTCATTAAGAACAAAATCAAGAAGTTGATCTACTAGCCAATAATAGAGATTCTAGCAAAGACTTTTCGCTTCTTAAAAAGTTGAGGATTGAGTTACTAAATCACATAGTTCTTTGACCTGAAAGGCCTTCTTACTGACAAATTATTGTGACACTTATATAAAGTTTGGGATTTTAACCCTTATAAAGTTAAATGTAAAAAAGGTCAAGTGGTACATTCAATAATATACTTTGGTTGATTAACAATATTATCAAAAATCCTACCTCAAGACATACACAAATGTGTTCATATATGACATTTAAAATTTTATATCAGGCTAATAGTTATGTTTTAAAAAATCTTAGTAACTAAGACAGCCTTAGATAAGTTTGACATATTGTAAAAATAATTATATTATTTTGAAACCATAATTCTTAGATGAAATCATTTGAGAGCATAAAATATTGAGCATTTCACTGAGGAAGAAAAATTAAATCTTTTAAAACTTTTCCAAACATCCTAATTCATAAATTTAGAATGTCATAGTCCCTCTTGGTTGACTTTATAAATGCCCATTGATTACACATGGTCTTATCTAAAATGATGAGCAAATTACCCATCACTACGATGCCTTACAGGTTTTTGTAGTGCTACCACCAAGGAGAAATAATAGTAAAACAATAATAATGATAATAATAATAATAGTAAGGACAAGCTTGGCTAATCCATTTCTTGCATAAACTCTCTTATAAATAGATAGAGGATGATCTGGAAGAGAGAGAACAAAGTTGTGATTATTTTTAATAAAAAGGACAAGAGAGATAGAGAGAAAGAAATTTGAGAAAGGGAGAGCCCATGAGAGGACACTTAGTAGCGAAGGGAGTTTCCACAAAGCTAATGCTAATGAGAAGAGCATATCATTAAAAAATTTAAGTAAATCCCAAACTTATTTTTTCATGACAAATGAAGATGAGGGAGATGATGATAAGGAAAGAAAGTGTTTGGAAGAAAAACATCATGACAATATTATTAATAATTTGGTTGAATTCAACTAAGTTGTTTCTTATAATATTGATCAAAGTAAATTATCCCAAAATCAAGTCTTAGCTAACTACTAAATATTCTAGAATGTAGGTGTCACTTGTGACCTAAAGCCTACATTAGCATATAAAATTAACCAACACTCAAGTTAACCCAAATGACCAACCAACCAAATTGACCAATGCTTAATTTGACACCAAGTTGATCAATAAAAATCGTATCTCTTGAGATTAGTGACTAATAAAGTTTACTATTAAGTTTAATAAAATTCTTTTTTCTCATATTTAATCATATTTGTGATACTTAGTTCCATAATTTTGTTTCATGCACAAATTTTATGGAACATAGCTTATGTTGAAGAATCATGATGCCATTAGATGATATTATTTGAGTAAATTAAACACCAATCATGACAAACTCTTAATAAGTATAAAGAGTTGTGCTGGAACTAAGTACATGATGAAAAAAAGATATGAATATAGCATAACATAATATACATAATATGTCATGAGAACATGATAATGATATGTGATGATGCATATATGATGTTGGACATATGTCAATGAATATGAGTATTAGATATTTTGTAATCGATATGTTTGAGAACAAGCTAGACCAAATTAATGAAATTATATTAAAAATATTTGTAACACTTTAATAAGAATGGTTATGTTATTATACTTCTTAGTTTCATGTATTGAAAATTGAAAGATAAAATCAAAGTTTTGATTATAATCAAGTGCAATAGACATCAAAATCAAGCAATGATATCAATTGTTTAATATTATTTTAATAAGATGAATGAGATATTTGTGACAATCAAGTAAAGAAAAACTCTTTAATTAGTGCATTGATATTTGCGACAATCAGGTCAAACAAAATTTTTTGATTGGGCACTATTAATAATTTGTGACAACAAGATAATGCAAAACCTTTTAGTTAAGCACCATGTATTAATATTATTTGTAACAATTGAGTAGGGAAACTCCCTCATACTAGTTATCATTCTAGGTGTATCTTAGTTGCATATATTGATTTTCACATTTTAGCTTAAAAGACATGATAAAATAAGAGTTTTCATTATAATCAAGTTTACAATTAAATGGATAGTTAGGAAGTAATAAGCCCATTAAAAACGATAACAAAAATCTAGAATAAATTGTATGGTACATTTTAATAACTAGACATTTTTATTGTGATACTTGATATAATAATGTGATACTTGATAACATTCTTATAGTTTATATGAAGCATGATGACCGCATAATTGGATGGTTTTCTCTCATTCTTAATTGTTATTATCAAGTCTCATGCACTTGCTTTGCTTACATTCTCATAACAAGATATTTTTTATTGTACTAATTTTTATGATTATATGAATATTTTTTTATTGATTTATATGAAGTGTCTTTTGATGATATCTTACACATTCTTAGCTTCTTTGAATGTTAATTTAACATGAATCATTAAAGTTATTTCAACTAAAAGAATAACTATAATATGTTTAGATAACATTGATTTTTGGCTTGAAGTTATTATTTTTGACATAATAAGTCTATGGTAGACCTGCCTCTTATTATTCCATATTTTCAAAAAAGGATAATATAATATTTTCATATGTATATATTGAGGAAACCACTGGTCCCAAAGAGTATGGATGAAAAGTGGTGAGAAAAAGAGTTTTTAAAGAAATTTGAGTGCTTATGCATCTTTTTAATTGTAAACTCATCATTGGATCAACAAAATAATTTTTGGTCATATATATATAATTATATTTGGTAGAAATAAATAATTAATAATAAGAATTAATCCATAGTGAACAAAGAAGAGGAAAAAATGTCTAAGAAACTAAGGCCATCACACCATCCTTTAGAAGTTAAAGATATGATCAAGTTGATCCATTCAAGAGAGTGTGATGGACCTACCTCTAGCTATAAACTTGCCATGAAGATTATGTATCAAGGATTTTTTTGACCAATAATGGAAAAATAATTACTTTATTTACCAAAAGGTGCAAAGGGTGTCAAGTTCATGCTCCCCTTTCATACTAATTATCCACAAAGATGGAAGAAATAATTATTTATTGGATCTTGTTAGACTATGGCATGTATTTCCATTTTTTATTTCCAATTGCTAGAAATGGAAGGAGGTTCCTTTCATGGTGGTTAACAACCTTTAAAAATGGATAAAAGTGAAGCCAATTATTGGCAAGATTATTATAGTCTTGCCAATATTGGCTTCACTTTGATCCATTTTTAGACAAATATTTATAATAGGTTTAATATTTCCATAGCAATTGTAATAAATGACACAATATTGTTGCAATCTAAAGAATTTCCAGATTTATGCAAAATGTATGGTTTTTTTTAAGCATGCCTCAACTTTTCATCCTCACATAGATGGACAAGCCAAAGCAATGAACAAAGACATCTTAAAAATTCTAAAGCCTCATCTTGATGATAAAAAAAGGTGGGTGGGTAGGTGAACTCCTAGACATATTGTGAGCGTATTGAACTACACATTCTGTAACACGTCAAGTTTTTCTATGGATTCAAAGCTATAATCACTATCGAGGTCAATCACCTAACAAGTTCAAACGCTTGAACTTGAAACTAGCACATCAAAAGTTGGACCTAATCAAGGAAAAGTGCCTTAGAGACCATGTAAAGAAACAAAATATAAAGTAAAGTATGAAAAAATATTACATATTAAGAATTGTCCTTTCAAGGTCAAATATTTGGTTCTTAAAAAATATAAATCTTACACAACATAAGAGCTCTCAACACTAATAAAGCCTCCATAAGCTTGCTCCAAACTAGAAAGAATTGTACTTGATCAAGGATATTCTAGGACCAAATATCTATCAACTTCATAAAGAGGAACATGTTGAGCTCCAACAATCAAAGAGTAAGGATCACTTAAAAAGGCTCTATATATGCTAAAAGTTACACACTTTTCTTCTTGTGCTAACTATCAAAGGTATTATTTGAGTTTCCCTTAAGTTATCAATAAAATTTCATACTTAGCATCATGATTTTACATTCTCAAGATTTTATTAACTTAACCGAAGTCAACTCTCTTTGTTTAATTATAATATTTAGATATCTTAAGAACTAATAAAATTGTACTTTAAAAGTATAGACTTATTTGGGGGTTAACTAAAAAAATTTTTATCTTAAAAGAAGTCATCTCTTGAGCTAATTCATCAATCAAAAGTTATTTCATGTCCTTTATCAAATTCCAAATTACTTGGGTTTTTATTTCTTTCGATAAAAAATCAACATAACTATTCTCACCTGACATTGACAAATCAACTATTTAAGTTAATTACATCTAGTTTGTAGTTGAATATATTTCATCCTTACAAGTCAATGTTACTGATGATCATTCAATAATTGATATTTTCTTAAGACATGAAAACCTCATGGCAAATCCATTTATTGTTAAGTTTCTTAACCTAACCTTATCAAGTATGGATCATCATTTGAGATATGAAATTCTATCAAGAAAATATAAGTCAAATCTATGTGAGTGTACCTAATACTTAGGCCTTGAACTTTTTTAGTTAGACCATATATCATCCAAAAGCCTAGTCTCGCACAGATATTAAGCAAAACCTACTTCAACAAATCCTCCAGTGGGTTACAATAACTCGAAACATGAAATGTTTAAGGGGAGATCCATATTTAGATATTTTAGAGCTAGTTGACAAGTTCTTTTGATCTTTATTTAGATAGTTATATTTCATATGTTAATAACACATGAGAATAGGCCCAATAAATATTATTAGCATAATCGGTCCTAATCATTTCGTTATATTAAATGGTTTTTGAGTAATGTTCAAGTAATAAAAATGCAAGTTCCTTTTCATTACTTGAAATAACCATTTCAACTTGCTTTGGTTCACATCATTTGCATTAAATTTTGATTGAGTTAGACATCTACGTGAACTTTTTATTACATGGATCTTCATCACCATTCCATAGTAAGCATGCTTTGAGAAGCATAAATCTTACTTTCTCTTTTTATTTCCTTCATTATTGTTCCATTATGTGAAGGCTACAAATGGCAAAAACAATTCTTCCTTTCCTTCCTAATTTCATCACTGACCCATTCTATGGAGGTTGAGAGTTTTTGTATTTTCATCTTACCTTATTGCAAAGTGAAAATCTTATTTATAACTTCTAAGTAGCTAAGTATTTCCCCTTTGAACATACCATTCACTTGGGGAAAAAAGTTTGTTTCATCTTGTTAAGTTTTGACTTGTCATTTACTCTCTCTTCTTTAAACATGAAACTCACTCTTGGAGATTGGATTCTTCTATTTAATTCTTTAACCTTATGCTTAAGCTTTTAACTAAAACACAAAAACATATAATCTTTTCAAGTAAGATAGCTCATTACAATGAATAAGATAGCTCATTACCATGACCATGTGTTCGATAAAAAGAAGCAATAAAAAAGGCATAATAAGATAACTAATGGGACTTAACCAATTGTAGAGATAAGGAAAATATCAACCTTCAAGAACTGTGAAAGCATGCATTGCAGATAGCATTAGCTGTTCGATCATCAAACCATAATTTTCGTCAATGAAGATCACACAGTACAACAAGTGACCTCCTCGCCCTTTGTTCTTCCTTTCCCTTCAAACAAGAAATCATACATCAGTTGTTATAATCAACAAAACTAAGAAAAAAACAACAAAAATAGAGTATATATTGTTTTGAAGCTTCCTATTTTTTGAGAAAAAAATATTTTGAAGCTTCCTATTTTTTGCTTCATTTCTATGTTTTTTTTCATGTGCCGAATACAGTGAACAACATAAAAAAATGCAAATTTTTTGAAGTTTCGATCACCAATGATCTGAAGGCCCATAAATAATTTAAGAGGCACATCCAACTCAACAATATGAGTATACAAATAAGCAAAACATAATTAAAAGCATAAACTTTCAAAACAAACAAGAAAAATCAATAACATGCGAGAGAACTTTAATTTCTATATAATCAATGGAACAACATAACTCTTGCAATACTAAATAGTATTACGAAAAAAAATTCCATTTTGGTTGTCTTAAGATCATTTGGTTTAAGCCCATAAACTTTCATAGCTTTCATCTAGGCATTTGAAGTTGGTAAAATATTTCACATAGGCCATTTCTCTTAGCTTACAGTATGTACTTAAAAACCCTCCTTTTATCCATCTTTCCTTCCCAATTCTTTCAATTGACCTCTAAGAAACTCTATGGTGTATCTTTCCATTTATCCAGGATGCCTCCCAACCATCTATTTCTATGACTTGTCCCTCTCCATTGTCCTCAAGGTAGCCAACCCATGGCAATGTATGTCCAAAATTGTGTTAAATCTAATGCTTAGGACTTCCAAGAAGCAATGTATTATATTGTCTAAATATAACAACAAATTAACAAAGATCGTTATATCAACAATGAGTTAATTGAAAAAAAGTAAGGATTCCTACAACATCATGCATGGATATGTATAAAGAAATAATTTGTAGAAGCTAGAATTAAATCATAAATTTGACTAATTTAATTAACATCATGATTCATACGAAGATAAATGTTACTATAGTTCCACAAACTAGGCACATTGTCAGAAAACAAAGGTATTACCAATTTTAGGATAAAAAAGTCAATACTCAAGTAAGAATTGAAAAAGAAATGGGTTAGTACAATTTTGGATAAGTCTATGAAAGATAATTTAATGAATGTTTATTATGAGATTAAAGAGCCTAATGAAGAACATAAAATGATTGTAACAATTTTTTATTATTATTTCAAGGAACACAAAACATTTTCTTATTTTCACAAGAGAATCATCATGAACTCAAATTAATTATTTATTGTAATATATCCCTCACATGCTCGAAAAGGCATTAGAAAATTAAAAAACGAAGCTAGCATTGGACATATTGAAATTATGAAAAACATGTATAACAAAGCAATAATGAGTGTATAAGGAGGCTTTATGTTGATAAGGTATTAGAAAAGAATAAAAAGAAATTAAAATTGCATATATTAAAAATAATTTCGCACGCCTAAGGAGAACATATTAAAGATTTCTTAATTACAATCGAATTTCATTATGGCTATGCTTTAAGTCCTTGGATGTGTTCGTAAACTTAATTTCAAAAATGTTTTCTACATGTGCACCAAAAGCATCAAAAACATTTTTGAAAATTTCTCACAACTCCCATTTTTGCACATAAAAAGGTAATGCTTCATAAGTACTTTTGCACTTCTTCTTTCATCAAACTTTCTAACAACATTAGCAATGAAAGATAGCTTCAAATTTACACTAATTATTGATGTAATTATAAAATTCAAGATAAAGCATTAATATGCATTTTTCTAATAATTTAATACCAATTGATACGACTAAGCAAAGAGATAAAAGAAAACTGAGACTAAGCAAATAGATAAAACAAAACTGAGTCTATGAACAATGACTCTGAAGTTTAAATGGTATCGCATTTTTAGTTCTTATAATAAATATATGGAATTAATATTTAGACAAGTAATTCCAAAAACATATAGATCGTAATAGTTATCATAAACAAAAGAAACAATACAAAATTTAATTATTTTGAACCTATACTTCAAAATGATAGAGAAATTAACAAAAAATGTCACTAATATGATCCAAGAATTGAACAAATAAGATGAAAATAAAACAAACTTCTGAGTGTTGTGTAATCAAAATATCACACTTAAGAATAAAGGCAAATTTATAAGATTACATGGTATCAAATGTCCTTGTGTGAGTACATACACACAAATAGAATAATTGCTATAAGAATAAAGCTTTTAAGTTTCAAGAGTAACTTACTATAAAGGTGAAAGTTGGCATTCCACTAATTGTAGACAATTCTAAAGAAAATCAATCTAGATAGTTTTGTTATTTTAAGAAGTTCACTTTGTGATTCTATAAGAGAAGTACATTATTGAAATCTTTCCTATAAAAAAGTAAAAAATATAGAACAAAAAAAATGACTATTTACTATTAAAAATGGCTTTAACAACTTTGGATCCAGAAGAAAAGCAATTAATGAATAGAAATAATAGCATCTTAGAATCAATGTATCTGACCTCACTTGATGTGTTAAAGGACTATTTTTCTAATTACAATAACGGAATATGAATTTAGTGTTGGCAGCCTAAACCTTTTTAATATAACAATCTAGCAAAAGAAACATACACCCTCACAAGAAATAGTTAAGATTCTATATTTAAGAAATCATGGGAAAAAATGCTTGTTTTGTTCTTTGCAGAGGGAAATCATACTTTTACCTTGATCAACATTTAGAAAGGCCTAATCAAGTCTAACAACTTATCAACAATTATAATCTTCTCTTATAGCTCAATTAAGTGGAAGTTTCCAATTTTCTCCAACGCCGAGTTCAAAATATTACTTTAACCAGTACAAACAAAATATATTTCCACCCATTAAAATGCTGAATAGAAATATGTTGAATCATGGTCGCCCACCAAATTGAAGTGTATTGAACACTATAATAGATTCGTCAAAAAATAAAATAAAAAAATAACAAACGTTCTTATTGACAAGGAGGATGATGGCTTGTGCAAAATTGGAACAAAGGGAAGCCGGGAGGGTCCGAACTTTTGATTGAAGGAGATGAGAGACTAATGAGGAAATTCAGTGAGGTGTCGGGGATATTATGGGGTCATGTGCGCCACGAACATCTTGAGGTCAACGAGATCCTTCGAGACCACAGGGTTTGACGACGAACAGAGCGTGGATTGCTGAAGGAAGAGATCCAGGGACGATTCGAAGTGGCCGTAGATAAGGAGAAGCTCCGCCTCGTATCCTTCTAGGTCCAGTTTCATCCTGGATTGACGCATAGGAAGGCTCAGCCTATTGACTGCCTTTCCAGATGCAGAGAAGGAATCCGATAAGAGGAGGTTTGCCACCGTCACCAGTTCTACAGATCAATTAACAAAACCCTAGTCAAAGGGAAGCTCAAAAGAACCAAGCTAAGGAGCTTATGCGGTCTCAGGATGGCAAATTTTTAAGTACAAAAGATAATTGCTATATATTAATAATTTATTAAACAAATGAAGGGAGTATTGTTTTTAATTTTATTGGCGACACGAGGATTGCTCCACGCATTAGTACGAGATTAAAATTTTTAAAATATTTTAATAAAAATAAATTTAATAATATATTTAATTAAAATATTGTGGTATTATTACTAAATTTTGATAACAATAATATTTTTATTATATTATTTTTTAATAACAATCTATCAATAAACACATATTTATGGATAAAATTTATTATAATTTTAAAATGCGTAAATGTGCATCACAATTTTTTGTCATCAGTCTGCAATATAGTTATATGATGAATAATAGAGATGCAAAATTTGAGAATCTTATGATAAAAGTCGAACTTTTTATATTCTTTTACTTAATTTTAGACTCTCAAGTTCAAAAAGCTTGAGGTTGGACAATTAAGAGTTAGTTATCATTTCTAGCAATGCGATCGCCTAAGGAGATAATGCAGATGATTCATCCATCTCGTACCCATGTCTGGTGCATTAATCATAAACCACCATTGCCATCAAGACAATGCTTTTGGCAATGTTGGCACCTAAGGAGGGAAGTGTAAAGTTTAACTATCCTTTTGACAATGTCTTGTGTTGGCACATGCAACACAACCTCCAAGGAAATAAAAGAAGAAAGATAATATTTGGTCATTCTTTGTAGATGCATAAACTCAAACAAGAAGTGACACTTAGGGTTTAATTAAAGGCAATAAATTTGCCTACTTGAAGAACAAACACATTTCTAAAGAGAAATAGAATTTTAGTTTATTCTCGTGGTTTTTCTTGTCCTCCTTTGTGATCCTCAACCTAGGAGACCCCAAGTTATTACTTAATGTTTTTTTATAATTTCACTCAATAAAAATTTACTAACTTTTTTTGATTCGCTTGTTCACATCTAACTTGTTGATCAAGAATATTATACTCAATCTCCATTGTATCATGGAAAATAACTTTCACATATAGTTTATGTCATTTCATCAATTGTTTCATTTTGATTTTTTTATATTATAATATAACTCTAAATCTCATGTCATATGACATTTATATCACATTGAATTGGTTACATTAGATTTCTTCAATATATCATATTTCT
This sequence comes from Vanilla planifolia, assembly GCA_023846275.1. Lineage (NCBI taxonomy): Eukaryota > Viridiplantae > Streptophyta > Magnoliopsida > Asparagales > Orchidaceae > Vanilla > Vanilla planifolia. The sequence goes on along the minus strand of JAIUJO010000080.1, from coordinate 1,239,448 downwards.
CCTTTAATATATATTTCCTTTACATTAAAATTATAATTTATTATGATTTATCTTTATTTACTTTCTAAATGTAAAGTATTTCTAAACGAGGCTTGATCAAGATACAACACACATCTTTGGATTCATCTTCATGAGCTCTATCAAGTGAATTATTAATTTTGATATTTTTAAATATTTTTTTAAGAATTTTGGTAAACTTTACCAAATGTTTTGATTCATATATGATTCTATTATTGAGTATGTTACACTTTACATCTTAACTATCTTGGAGACTAACTTTCTCATATAATTCATATCTTTGTTTCCAGTTTTCACTTAGATTTTCATGTATTATAATGATACTCAAAATAACCCTCATAGGGCCTTCATATCGATTTGGGTTTATTTTATTTATATATTATTTATTTTTGTAATTTAAAATAGTTTTTACTTGATATTTTGGTATTCCTAATAAAAATATTATAATTCTTACCTAATTTGATAATCATGAAAGTTACACTCATTATCTTGAGTATATTGGAATGCAACATTCTGGTAAACTTTATCTATCATGCTACATTCATATGTTCTTTATTTTCTTATATTATATTGCCTTAATTTGTGTCATTATAAGTTTAATAATTATTTACTTAATAATAAAATAATAGCTTATGATTATTTATGCTCTTTTGTTATGATATTTCTTAATAATAAAATATGAGGTCTGATTAAGATGAAAAAAGTCATTAAACTCGTCTTCATGGGTTCCATCTAATTAAAAATTCTTTTTTAATTATTTTTAAATATTTTATTTCAATCATTTTGGCACTCTTTACGAGGTATTTTATTTTCTACCTAATTTTACGATTAACAATGTTACACCAACCACCAAATCAACATGAAATTAAATTTTCCTATATAATTTATCTTAATTCTTTAAATTGTTTGCTTTGATTTTCTTATATTTCTATGAAGCTCTAAATGTTCTCTCTTGTAAACTTACATCACTATAGTCTTGTTGTATTACATTATTTTAATTTATCTGACTTTAGCTTTAACATAAATTTACATAATATTAAAATAACGATTAATTATTAATTTTATTTAATTACTTTGGTAATTTCAAAAAATTATAAACCAGTTTCAATGGAGATGAAACAAATACCATTATTGTCATCTTATAGAGTTCCACTTAATTAAAGTTTCATTTCTTATAATTTAAAAAAAAATTATTTTCAAAAGTTTTTATATGCTTTGTATGTCATTTCAATCCAAACCTCATGTGACAGTCAATGATACTACATCAGATCTTCTTAGAATCTTGGATCACAATTTTTTTATAACATTTATTAGTTTTCCACAAATTGTTTTATTTGATTTGGTTATATTACTTATTAACTTTACATCTCCTCCAATGTGACCATTTAATCACTTTTATTAGTTGTAATACATTATGTTAATTTAACACATTTCAATTATACTATATATTTACTTATTATTAAGATGATACTTTATTATTATTTATGCTTATTAGTTATTGTAATTCATATTTTCTATAAAATATGTTTTTTAACGAGATGAAATAAAAGTTGGTTTTATTTGTCTCAATATGCTCTATTTAATTAAATATTTATTTTATTATTTTTATATATTTTTTATTATATTTTCTTCTTACTTTATAAGATATTTTTACCCATCCTTGATTCCATCATTGAGGATGTTATACTTGATCTCCTTAGTACCTTGGAGGATAACTTTACCATACAATTTTTTTAAATAATTTAACTCATTTGAACAAAGATTTTTCTTTAGTTTGGATATATTATTATGAAGCTCTAACTCTTCTATGGTGTGAGATTTACATAGTTTTTATTTAGATATTATAAATTCTTTTAGTTTATCTTATTTTAGCTTTATTATATATTTATCAAATATTAAAGTACTAATTTATTATTATTTACACTTATTTAAATTGATATTTTATAATAAATCTAAACAAGTTCTAATTGAGACATATCAAACATCATCACCTTTCTAGTTTAATAAGTTTTATAAATGTAAATGTTTTATTATCCATGGTTTTTGCACTTTTATAAGATATTTTGATTCTTACAAGGTTGTTGCACACTTCCTCCATAGTATTTTTGAATGCAACTTTTTTGAAATACTTTATCTCATTTCATAAAAAAAATAGTTTATTATATTTTGGTGAAACTCAAATTCTCTACACATGTAAATTTAATATCACTTAGATTTTGTTATATTATATTTTTTTAATTTATTCCATTAGTATTTTGAAATACAACTTTTCTCATATAATTTATCTTATTTCTAGAAATGTTTTACCTTTTTTAAGTTATATTTTTATGAAACTCAAATTATCCACTCATGTAAACTTAACATCACTTTGATTTTGTCATATTTTATTGTTTCTATTTATAAACTTTTTAATGTTAATTCATATTTACTCTTATTTGTCATTACAATTTACAGTAATTCCAAGCTAAGTCTAACGAAGATAAAATAAATATTATTGAACTCATCTACAAGATATCTACTTTATTAAATATACAGTTTTGAATTTTAAAATATTTTATTTTCTAGATTTTTGTTTGATTTTTATGATATTTTGATTTGTATCACATTTGGATTTCTTGAAATGTTTTACTTTTATTTGGTTATATTTCTATGAAACTCAAATTACCCACTCATCCAAACTTAACATCACTTTGATTTGGTCATATTTTATTATTTCTATTTATAAACTTTATAGCATTAATACATATTTACACTTATTTGCCTTTACAATTTACAGTAATTCCTAGCTACGTCTGACAAAGATAAAATAAATATTATTGAACTCGTCTACAAGAGATCTATTTTATTAAATATACATTTTTAAATTTTATAATATTTTATTTTCTAATTTTTGTTTGCTTTTTAAGATGTTTGGATTTGTATAATTGAACACAACTTTCTCGTAAAATTTATCTCATTTATACAAAAGTTTCACATTGATTTGGCTATTTTGTTATGCAACTCGAAATTTCCTATCATGTGGCATATATATCATTTTGGATTTGGTTTTGTTACATAACTTTTATTTATATCATCTTTGCTTTAATATATCTTCATTGAATATTTAAATAATAAAATATTATTATTTGTGATTATTTATATTTATAATTTGTAGTAATACTAAATAAGGCTTGATTAAGATTAAAAAAAACCTTGTTAGTCCCATCTCACTGAGCTCTCCTTAATTAAATATTTTGTTTTTATATTTTTAAATATTATTTCTAAGATTTTTGTTTCTTTTAAAATATTTTTTGATTTATACATGACTTGATAGTTGAGGATACCATACCTTATCACCTTTGTATCTTAGAATGTAATTTTTCTATACAATTATCTTATTTCTTCAAATTGTTTGTTTTGATTTAGTTATATTGCAATATAACCTTAAGTCACCTCTTCTTTGAGGATTATGTCACTTTGATTTTGTTAGATTATGTTGATTTGATTTATCTCTTTTCTACTTTAATATATGTTTTCTTAATATTGAAAAGTTTTGTTGTTATTATTATTTATTATTTTCTTCTGTTATAACAAAAGCCATTGGAGTCATTTAAACAAGCTTTACCTAATTAAAATTTCATTTATGTGTTTTTGAATCATTTATTTTTAGTAGTTGACATGCTTTATGAAACATTTCTGTTCACATCTTATTTGATGATCACAGATGTTAAACTATCTCCTTAGGCTTATTGAATGCAACTTTCTTATACATTTTTAATTTTTTTTCTTTAAATTTTTTTCTTTATTTTGTTATGTTAGTATCAAACTATAATCTTCTTTTGAGTGAGGTCCATCTTGCATTGATTCGGTTATATTATATTGTTTCATTTTATCTCACCTTAGCTTTAATATATATTTATTTAAAATTGAAATAATATTTTATAAATATATATGGTTATTTTTCTTGATAATTCATAATAATCCTATACAATACCTGATCAAAATATAACAAATATCATTTCACTCATCTCAAAGAGCTATTTTAATTTTAATATTTATTTTTATATTTTCAAATGTTTCATTTTCTCGACTTTTTTAATTACTAACGAGATATTTTGATTTATATCTTATTTGATGAACCATGATGTTACACTTGATTTGGTAATATTATATTTTTTAATTTATCATATTTTAGATTTATTAAATGTGGAAATATTAATTACACTAGTCCCAATAAGTTTTGTCTAATTAAATATTTATTTTTTAACTGTTCAAAATATTTTTTATTTTTAGTACTTTTTAACTTATTTATTTAGTTTTGTTGTATTATATTTTAAATTTATCTTATTTATATTTATTACGTATTTATTAAATTTTAAAATACTAACTTATTTAAAGAATTAATGATGTAGGGATTTTTGTGAGCAAAAAATTGTAAAGTATTAAATTTTTTTTAGTAACCTGAATTTCTCTGATTTTGGTCTCATTAAAACATTGATGTGTATTTGGTTTATCACTGCTAGCTCCAACAAAAAGAAAATAGTTATTGGAAGCCTAATCGGGGATCGAGGGTGGATGTATGCACAGGTTTTGGTTGAAGCACCTAAAAAATCTTGTGTGTATTTCGTTTATTATAGAGAAATTTTATTTCATTAATAAAAAAATTTAAAGGTCGAAAAGCTTTTTTACTAATTTTTGGAAATGAAATTTTTCTTAAATAAGCAATTCACTCATCCCCTCTTATTCGTTATGCCTCAAATGTTTTACAATAAGTTATACATATACTTTGTTTTATTGTACATGTTAATTGCGTATTGTAATATGATCATTGTGTTGTTTCATATATTTGGCTTCACATAAAATTGATTTTGAAATTTAGGCATATTTTTTCATTTGTTTTGGATATGTGAGCATAACAAATGTTTTGAAAAATAATGTATTTGTTTAATTTTTTTTTATAAAAAGTACATTTCAAAATTAAAGTATTAAGAAAAAATAAAAAAATAGAGGATGTGACACCCGATCCCAAGAAAGGCAAGCTTGGTCACCACAACTATGTTCCAATCTTATGCAAATCAAGCAACATGATTACATTATTGTACATTTGTTGCAAAGAGACAAAGATGATTGATAATGAAACAATTGATAACATTGAGACTAATAATTGGATTCAATTATTAGACAAGTTAACTAAGCTATTTAATGAAGTAATCGAAAGCATCCAGTATCCTCAAGAAGTTGGTTATTAGGGGTCATATATTTGACACTTAGAAGGATAACATACTTGATTGTCAATACAACCTTATCTAGTTTGGATAAAGGATTATAACAATCTCTTCCATAATCTTTACTATAAAATAATAGTTTTATTTTCCTAAACAAAATACTTATAATAATCCAAATTATCCATTTAGGTAAAAGGTCTTAAACTAATACCTAAGCCACCAAACAAAAAGTATTAATGACACTAAATAATGTGATGAGCCAATATCTAATAAGTATCTTGAACACTCTACACATTCCAATGGAACTATATATTCATATAACATGAGGATAATGTTTCAAGAAAACTCAATATTATTTTTTATTTAATTTTAATTAATCTAAACTTATTTTAAATATCATTGCATAACTTAAAATAAAATCTACATATTATATTTCTAATATAAACTAGTTCTCATGCTATTTGTATGATTTAATGTATCTACCTTATCATAAAATAAGCATATAAAAGATTCACAGAAATTCAAAAGGTATGAGCCAATGTAATACAAATATTTCTTATCAAGATAACTATGTCATATATCAAAATATACAATATAAAATGGATTATAAGATATCTTAATTTAAGAATAAATGATCTATTAATTTAATATTATATTTATATTACCATTATCAAACTTTTCTACCTAAATTTAAGGTAAAGATTCTTAATCCACTTTCCTTTTCTTTAAGTTTTTCTACAAAGTCATAGATGCATGGACATGAGTTGCTATATAATCTTTAATAATGAAAACATCTAAAATTCCTTAACATTATATAACACAAAGTATTCTCTCTACTTTCTCTTCTACTACAAAAACATCAACTATATGATTCCCCCATCGTGTTGTAACATTTGCATCTCACTAAATCATTGCTATTAATTCTTCACTTATTGTATTATATTGCCTCTCCATCAAATAGTGTGATTCCTTCAACTCCCTATATATGGTTATCAGAATCCCATCTTACTCTTTGACCTTTATCTAATCATATTGTATGAGAAGCTCATGGTACATTATGATCGCTCCAACTATGATATGATGAGATTATTGGACCACACAATAACCTTTCTTTTTGAACCAACTTAACTCTAATTATATTCTATATTCTCTTAATTGTATGATTTGTTTATTAACTCCTTAAACAAATTATTGATAATCATATTGTATATTGAGTCTAATCATATAGTAGACTCACCTCCAAACAAAATGATAAGGCCTAAATTCAATTATATTTTACTATAAGACAACTCTAAACCCCCATAATTAATTATCATAACATTCTTAACTTGTACAATAAAATAAAACCACTAATTACTTTATAAAAATGAATAAATTCAATAAAAAAATATAATTTCAACCTTTTTTATTTTCACTCATTGTAGTAGCTTTCTAGTACGTTCTTCCCCTTCTTGATTCTTATAGTAATAGTCAGTCTCCTTTTTGTCTTCCTCACTACTCTCCTTATGACCAACATAATTTTTTCTTCTCTTTCTTGTTCTTCTCTTGAATTGAGACTTTCTTATACCCTCCTCTTTATTTTCTCTTTTTCTCATTGTCTTCCTCCATTTTTCTTTCATTAGCTACATTTTAAAACTACCTAAAGCTTTTAGTAATAACTTATTTAACACTAATCTTATTAAAGATAATTGGCTTAAATTAAAAAGTATTATTTGCCATTTCTTTTTTCCAAATTTTTTGCTAAACCATTAACATGAAAACTTACCTCATCCTCCAAATCCATGGAAGGGGTAGAAGTGGAATCGAAATCACATTTGGTGGCTTTGAAGACCATATGTTCTTCCTTCTTCCTTTCATGCTTTAACTTGTTTGTAGAAGCCTCTTCTGTAAGTCTCCTAGTCATCTCTATTTTGGCAGTGAGAAGTTGCCCAAGAAGTTCATCCAACAAAAGTTTGTTGACATATTTAGCTGCTTTAATAGTGGTTGCAAGGAGATCATAATCCTTTAGAAGGATTCTCAAAATTTTCCTTACTAGGTCACCATTTGAGAATGCCCTTCCAAGATTTATCAAGTGATTTGTTACGTCATTAAATCTTAAAAACATACTTTTAAAACTCTCAGCAGGATTCATTCTAAAAAGCTTATAGTCATGGGTGACGGTGTTGATCTTCGTCTCTTTCACTTGTGAGATGCTCTTGTAAGTTATTTCGAGTTTTTTTCACACCTCAAATGTCGTATGCAAATTTATAATTTGTGTAAATTAACTAGGAGAAATTCAACAATGAAGATAGTTCAAGGCCTAAGCATTCAATTGAGCCAATGTTTTATGCTCAACATTAAGCTCACTAAAGGGCTTGACTTCATTAGTAAAAGGATTTCTTAGAAGTTCACAAGGCTTAGTCATCACATAATTCTAAATCAATAGATTGAATAAAAATTCTAAAACGATTTTTACAATATATGTAAAATTCTCCTTTAAACAAAGGAGGCTGAATTGAAGAAAAACCTTCAGACAAGGTTGCACCCACATAAAACAAAGAAGAAGCCATAAAACCAAAAATAACAAAGCCACAAAGAATGTGAGAAATCCTTCACTTAGCATGAGTGGATTTGCCACGTGATGCTACTCACGTAATCTAGGATTCCTCTCTTTGATACCAATTGAAGTGCTTTGTGCTTAAGACAATCCAACAAGAGGCGGTGAATTGTAGTAAATAAAATTTTCTTTCGATTTTTTGTTTCAATTAAAACTCAAATTTTTTAAGCAAGAATAAGAAAGAATAGTACACAAAAGTTTTTAAGGTGGTTCGACTAAAAATCGAGCCTACATCCACACCCAACCGGTCTTGGGAAAAGAATAATAAAATCACCAAATTACAAGCGAGGTTTTTTGTACGGTTCACCTAAAACCTACTTGGGATTTTTCCTATTGCTAATCTCGAACCCACTTGAGTTTTTTCAGGCTCAACTCAAACCCCAAGCTTTTGCACCATTACCGGGATGCCCTTACCCCAAAAAAAGAAATACAAAAAATTGGCAAAACTTAAGATAATTTTAAGAAAAATATGAGGCACACACCATACTAAAAAGAGAGAGGAATAGAGATTGAAAAATAGTTGAAGCAAAAACCTCCAATTTTTTGTTCCTTCTTACAGCTTTCATTTTGTGACTTTGGAAGCACCGTATGCACTTATAATTGCTAGATATTGTGATTTGAAAGCTTTGAAATCTTAGCAATGGTAACATGTAGGAGTTCTTCATCATTCTCTATTTATAGAGCTTAATTTGAGCTCTAAATCCACTCCTAAAGGTTTTAAAATTAACTATTCGTTTGGGTAATGGACAAAAAGTATTCATCGTTCGATTTGGAGCCTAAAATGGACGTTTCTGATTGAATCTCGAATTTACCAATTGAGACAAATCCAGGTCGTTGGATCTAGGCGGCCTTGATCTAGGCCAACGGATGGCACATTGGTTGTCCTACATATATTAAAACAATTTGTCTAGAAATCAACTAAAATAGAAATTACAGTAGTGGTTCTACATCCTCTTGCAGATCTGGCTCAGTTTCGAATCTCCTGCTTGGTGTTTTACTCATTTATCATGCAGTAATTTACCTTGATTAATCTAAGTCATCCGATCGTGCCTGCCCTCCCACCTTCTTTGATAATCGAATGGAAGTTTAGTCCTACATCGTCCAAATGTCTTTACCATTGTTCTCTATAGCACCTTTGGTTCATTTATCTCTCGAGCCGTTTGGGGTTGCCTCCCCCTTTCCTTGATCAAGATTTCATCACTTGGTCTTGGTTGGCTTGATTTTATGCTTGCTCTAGTCAGCTTTCTTTGCAAGCTGAGTTCGCACTTGTTCTGTTCAGCAGCTGTGGGCTGATTTCTCACTTGTTCCGTTCAGCAGCTCTTCCTGTGGCCTTTGGGCTTCGCTCGCCCCTTTTGGGTCTATCAAATAATTTTTACTTTATTTTATTTTTTAAATCCTTAAAGCCTGGATGGACCAACTGTAGGGTCGGGTCTACCTGCCCAACGCTACAGTGAAAATTCCTCAGACTAAAGTGGTTTTATAGTATTTTGTGAGAATTTTGTGCCAAAATTTTAAGTATAAGTATACAAAAATAATTTTATATTATGATAGTATTACAACTACCCTAAATGTTTATGAAAAGAAATTCATGAAAAATTATTCCTATGTAATTTTAAAAAATTAAATACTGATGTCTATACTTTTTATCAATAATGCTTGGCCCAAAAATCAAAATTCAAAAATATTAAACTTATAACATTTTTAAAAAATAATACTACTATTGTGCCACGTCATCTCAAAATTTGGACATATCAAATTCTAGCAAAATAAATAGATATTCAAGTATAAAGATTTTGGTGCATACCTTCAGTTTCCTTGAAGCTTTCCTTCACTCCAAGAGTCTTGAACACCACTATTTTAGATATTTAAAGTTCCTGGCTTCACTTAATTGAATATTGACAATTTCACTTAAAACAAGCCCATATGAGATATAAACATTTATGCTTGACTCATCAAACACAAGGATGTAACAATCTCCCCCTTTAGATGATGGCAAGACAAATGTTTTAAATACAAAAATATGACAAAGAAAACAGAAATAAATTTTTAAGGAGAAAATTAAGAATTAACATGCTCCCACTATCTTGATGCTCCACTAACTCCTAACTATTCTCCCTCTTTGACACCATCAAAGGGGAGTGAACCCTAAGCAATGTCTAAAATTCCTAATTATTCCCTTAATGTTTGAAATTGCTCTGATGGTAAGGGTTTGGTAAAAATGTCAACTAATTAAAGCTTAATGGGAACATACTATTATTCTACTAATCTTTTGGCCAATTGGTCTCTTATAAAGTGATATCTAACATCTATGTGCTTAGTCTTAGATTGATGAACTTGATTCTTGGCTAATACTAATGTACTAGTGCTATCAATTCTAATAGGTATATATGTGACTTCTAAGCCATATTCTTGAAGTTGTTTTATTTGAAATCCTAAGAAAAATAATTTTAGCTCACACATCATGCTCATTTCAAATCCTGTAGTAATAAGATTTCCAAATTCTCTACCTTTCTTTTTTTGTACAACCAAAAATAATATCATCAACATAAATCTAAACAATTAGTAAATCATCTCCTAATGATCAAGTCCTTTGGATGTGAGGTTGCAAATTTCCATCCTCTATGTAACTAGTTTTTTTCTTTTTCTACTTCAAGATTTTCTAATTTTTCTTCATTCTTATTCAAATCTAATTTCTTTATTAATTTTATTTCATCTTCTAAATACTTCTCACTAACTAGTAAGATAGACTCATCAAACACAATATATATTGTTTCCTCTAACTTATGAGATTCTAGATTAAAGATTCTATAAGCTTTGCTACTAGATGAATATCAAAGATGTGTATTTTTATTTTCTTCTTTATTTTGACTTTATAAGGTGTAAAATATAAATTACAAACATACCACTAAATTAAATCATCAATTTAAGTTTTATAAATGTTCTAAACCTATCCTAGAATATCTATAAATATTTTGGAGACATTTTCTTCTAGTCTTCTATGTTCTACTCTTAGGAACCCAAGAAAGCTTGGGTTGAGCACCATGTGGAGATTGCATGTTCTAATTCCTAACAATTCATCTAAATTTTTTTATGAATATATATTTCTTCTAAAAAAAGCAATCTTTCATAGCATGTTTAGGTTTACCACAATTTAAAAAATATTATTTGATGGCCTAGGCATGCTTACGTATTTAGTTTTTTCAAAATTGAAGACATGTGAAGAACAATAAGCATGTGAAGCATAAGAAGTATGTGAAGTTTTTTTAACTCTAGCATGCTCAAAAAATCGTATTTTTCTTTCAAAAGTAAAATATCATGCTTTAAAGAAGTATTCTCAATGATAAGGGAAGCCTTTTCGTCACATATATGTTGATTTTCTATTCATTTCTTTTCATCTTCTTTTATAACAAAATCAAGTAATTCAACTTTTTCTTTGTAAGCCTTTTTCAATTTTTTTATGAGCACTCATTAATGAAGTCAATCCATTCATAATTTCAATATAATTACTTTCTAAAATATCTCTTGTCCAAGTGCTTACCTCATTTTCTTCTTCTTCTTCTTCTTCTTCTTCACTTGAAGATATTGAAGAAGCCTTATTTTTCATAAAACAAATCATCCCTTCTCCTCTACTTGAGCTTGAGACATCTGAATCTTCGAAAGCACTCCATGTAGCTTGGAAAGCTTTCTTTTTCTTCAAGTTCTTCTTCTTGTTCTTCTTTTCCTCTTTCATATGCTTGTCTTTAAGTTTTGGACAATCCAGTTTAATATGGCTGGTTTGACCACACTCAAAACAAGTTGGTGGCCTCTTCCTCTCCTTGTTGCTTATCTTTTTGAATTTCCTATTAAGAAAATTTGCCAAATATTTTGCTAAACCATTAACCTGAAAACATACCTGATCCTCTAAATCCATGGAAGATGTAGAAGTGGAATCCGAATCACATTTGGTGGCTTTGAAAGCCATGGGTTCTTCCTTCTTCCTTTCATGCTTTAACTTGCTTATAGAAGCCTCCTCCATAAGCCTTCTTTCTATCTTTTAGTAATAACTTATTTAACACTAATCTTGTTAAAGATAATTGGCTTAAATTAAAAAATATTATTTTACATTTAAATATTCATAATATATATATATGTATTATTCAAAAAATTATAATTAATTATGTAGGTCATAAAACATTATTAGCACACTACAATTAAATTCTTCAAAGAGAGTTCTTTTTAATTATATGCTTTAATAAAATTTTATTTTCATTTAAAAATATGACACACTTCTGAAAATAAAATTACTATTATTTTATTTGAATTAGTAAATGTATTATTAAAAAAACTAATTTTATTTTTATTTAAATTCTCATAATTACAATTATATCAATCAAATCTCAAGATTTGTAATATATTATATATAGCAAAATTTTAAGATATTAGAATAACAAAAATTTTTTTTGTATGCATTAATTTATGAAAGCATATATATTATCATGCATATCATGAAATATAAATATTATTAAAATATAAAATGATATAATAATAAAATAATAATCAACCTCTTAGAAAAATCATATTTTATGTAAGAGTAAAAAATAATAAATAATATGCATAAAAATCTTAATTATGAAACATTTTATATATTAATTTAATATTGTGCATATATCTTAATTACAAGTTTTACTAATTGAATTTAGGATGAAAACATCTTTTTAAAATTATTTTTTTATTCTTTATAAATATAAACATGCATATTTGTTACCAAATAATATTATATATATATATATATATATAGACACACACACACACACACACACACACCATATTTCTTATGATTATTTCACTCAAATTATCATCTTTATTTTTCCTCCTAATATAGTATTAGCATGCCATATTTTATACTTAATGTGCTATATATTTTGTAAAATTTTTTAATAGCATACCATAAATTAAATAAATTGCATTATATGTTTTATGTAAAACCACTCTACGGTTAATCGTATATTATTGCTAATTCCTTAACTTTTATACCCTAACGTACAATATGTTGAGCATCTTGTATAGCATGCACAAATCACATATACTGTACTCTAATACAAATGAATAATATTTGCCTCTACAACCTTAATGGCAATATGTTATGTAATTTCTAAATATCATTACAGAAGAATATTAAATAAGATGATATATTTGTAAATAATAGAATATTTCAGTATTTTATATAAATGTCATGTTGAAACTCATGAGGAATAAGATTTTCAGATTCTCAACAGTCATGGTACGGGTATGATAAAAAATGATTTTAACTGCCCTCACTTCCCAAGCTTAATTCAATAGTGAGCTTTGAAGAGTTCAGGTCATCACGACCTTGTTGTCTCGGCTTATAAATAAGTCTAGTAGGCCCAATCCAATGAGCTTTTTAAAATAAGAAAACTGAAAAGCAAAGTTGTGCCGTAAAGGAGAGTTGCCAAGGTTTGAGTCATCGATGATGTAAGTTTTTTAGAATGACTGTAAGGAAGATTAAAAGGCATCAAAGAAGGGATGTTAACTATCTAGTGGTCCCCCACACAAGCAAGTAATTTATTTAACCATTGCGTGTCAATTATAAATCGGAGGTGTCCCCTAAACAAATATATATTTCATGATGTTTTGACACGAGAAAGTTGATCATGTTTTGGTTGTTGCTCGAAACTTGCTTGAGTTCCACGTCAAATATATATTCACACTCACCTACTAGAAAATGGAGCAGGGAGATCGAAATGAATGGAGAATGTGAAATTATTTTTACTTTCTACAGTCAGTTGATCTCACAAAAGACACAAAATTAATGGATATTCCGGGAAAATACAAGAAACTCTGGAGCAAGTGGGATGTACGTGTTTTGATAATGGTAAGCCTCGCGATACAAATTGTGCTCATCTTCCTTGGACATTTGAGAAACACCTCAGCATTGAGAGCATGGATAAGAATGGCTGTTTGGAGCAATTATATTTTGGCCAACTAGGTTGTCGACTTCGTTCTTGGCCAGCTAAGCAGCAGCATGGACGACAATAGCAACAACGCCATCCTCGCATTCTGGGCGCCTTTCCTTCTGCTTCACCTTGGTGGCCCAAACACCATCACCGCCTATTCCATGGAGGACAATGAGTTGTGAGTCGACACCTTCTTGCCCATCGCCTACGAGCTCATCATTGCCGTCTATGTTCTGTTCTGGTCTCTTCCAAGTAACCTCCAGCTCGCTCCCACCCTACTCATATTCTTCATCACCATCGCTAAGTACACAGAGCAGTCTTACTCGTTCTATAGATCCAGCACTGCTGGCATCATCCTCAGGGTGATCTACTCCCCTGGTATCCTTCTCGCTTTTTTTGTTTGTTTTCTCTCCAAAGCATGGCTTTACACTAGTGACATCACGATCACTTTTGTCCCACATGGAGCTTCCATTTGTCTTGATATCGTAGCTTCTCTCATGTTCCTGCTTTCTAATTGGCGGTGATCTTCCTTCTTAAATTTAAGAAACTAGACAAGTGAGGTTTGCTTCTTGCCCAGCTCATTCTCAGAATAAGAAGAAGATTGTGGCGTGAAAGATGGAGCCCTTCAGAGATGCCGCAACTCAACTTGATCCGCAACTGCTTTAGGAATGTCGTAGTACAGCAAAAGGAACATGTATCACTAGACAATCTGAAGAACAGGAAGATAAACAAATGAGCACGTAGAATAGAATCCAAGCTTACACGACCCATTAGAGCATTTCAGGAGGCAACGGTATTATTCCCGAGCTGGACCAGTGGATTTTCATCATAAACTTCGTATTCACAAAAGTTGGTAAAGGCAATCAACTTCTTCTAGAGCTCATCACTGCACAAGCTCAAAAACGCTTACAAATATCATGTGGGCAGATCAACGATAAGGCAGGGCTCGCTGCGCTCCGACAAGTCGATGCCATAATATGGGTTGTCCCCGCATTCCTTAATTTGACAGAAGGCTTGCCAGCCGATCAGCATGTTCTTGTGTGGCACATTGCGACGCAGCTATGCTACCACTAGAAGCCCCAGAAGCTGCACCCATTTCATCATCCTCATGAAACTCAACCACAGTCTAAGGAGTTAAGAGCACAGAAGAGCACTTCACGTGGGATGTAGGCATGCAAGTGCCTGCCCAACTATACGTTGTATATGGTGTTGATGCGACAAAAGATAATGGCAACCATGGGAGGAGCAAGCCAGCTGATTTACTGGCATGCTTGCTATGATATGGTACAATTCATCGAACAACATGAAGAGGATTTGATGTCGACTCTGAGCAGCGATGATGAGGTTCATGGGATGGCGTGCAGGCTGATGCTGATCGAACCTATAGAATGGATAACATATCCATCTCTATTTCAGATAGCGCGAGTGCTTGCACACCTGATTCTTGTGCTTGGGGAGGACAAAGGTGGCAGGTGATCACATCAGCATGGGTGGAGCTTTTGATGCTAGGAGCGAAGAATACTCGAGCGAGCATGCACAGTAGGGGAGGCGGCATTCTAACTTTTGTTTTGCTACTTCTGAAGCATGTGAGAATGGTGGATGCTTTGGATATTGGTAGATACATGACAGGTGGTGTGCTGGACATAGCCAAAAAGCTACCGTCCTTTATTAAACTATATTTAAGAAATCGTCTACTTTGATGATGACCAGTGAACAAGTGTGAATAACGTATCCATAGATTTAACTTCGGTAAAATCACAAATTCTCCTTCAACTGGTTTACAAAAATTGGTCCTCATAGCACTATTGAAGATAATGACACTCCAAAATAAAGTCTTTCAAAGCATAGTTTTTGTACATTTGCTCATTGAGAAAGATGATAGAAAGAAAATATAATTTATTGAAAAAAATAATATATGGATGTTTGTTCATAAAGAACAATATAATCACATAGAAATATTTTATGATAATAAATTTATAATATCAATGACAAAAAATCTTATATTTCATGAAAGAAAAAAGATATATTTTTTTTACTCTTTATATTCAAGTTGTTGTATTCATTTAAAGTTATCAAAGCATAAATATAAAGAAAAACATAAATAGTTGTTCAAAATTTACTTTATAATTTTTTTCTCATTCAATATAAGTAATCTCAACAATTGTTCTATTCTTCTTTTTTAACAATTTTATTTTGTTTTGTACTTTTCTAATGAACAATTGCGTATGAATTTCATGTTTTTGTGCAAAAAATCAAATTATTTAGATAAAAAGTTTTCTTCTCTGTTAGTTCAAATAATTATTATATAAACCAATTTTTTATTTTTATAAGAACTTCAAATTCTTTATATTTTTAAAATAACTTTAATTTATGAAATACAAAAGATATCCAACTCATATGAATAAGGACATAACTAAATAATAAATAATATCTATTTTTATTTTGAAATAAAATGTTCATTTATTACAAATATCAACATGAACTAACTCAAGAGACTACGTAACTTTCTAAAACTTAAGAATGACGATTATTGGTGCTTATCAAAAATATAACTTTCACAAATATAATCAACATTAAAAATAAAAAATATCGCTCAATATTTTTTATTTTATAACTTAAATCTAACAAAATACAAATAATCATTCTAATAATATCACAACATAGATTTATTCTTAACCTCTACTACAAATACATTACTTTTAATATGAAATTTTTTTATTAAAAACACCTTATTAACACAATTCATCCTCAAATATACAAAATAATGTTATTGTGTTACTTATCTAATTCTTAATGAGCCACAAGCTAAAAATTCAAATACTAAAGAAACATCATGAACCAATTTTTTTATCATTTATCCTTCGTTGTGATTTAAAAAAGTTTCTTGACATCTATTCTATTAACTTAAGTATTTATTCATATTCACATAAAAATTTCTAGACTTTGAAACTTAAAAAATTCCACATCATTGTAATACTAAAAGTTGAATATAAAAGTTAAATGAAATTCAAAACATTGTTTCAAGGTGGCCTTGGTTTGCACATCCTTTACACCTCTTTAAAGGGAAAATATTAATTAACTCAAAATCTTAATCATTAATTATTGGCCTCAGACATCACATATATATCTTTAACGATTTGGAAACTAATCAGAATGATATAAGGGAAGCTAAGTAATGATATAGGTCCTACCGAAAAATGTGATCCCAGATTGCTGAAATTGATTGGAGTTCCCGGGGTTCACTTCCATGCTTTCCTTCCCCTAAACTGCTTACCACCTCGCCTTCGTTGCTTTTATTTATCTTGACGAGAACGAGCTGCTCTTGCTATTTTTGTAGCCAGCGGCATCGCCTTCGAGTGCTACTTCTGCCTGTTGCTTTTCCCACCAGTCTGGTTAAACAATAATAGCAACTTATCTCAAGTCGACCTAGATAAAAATATACTTTGAAATAACAAAATCACCTAAAAAAAGATGATACTCTTGTAATTAACAATGGCAAATGTAACTAATACATACCTTTTTTTGTTTCACGACAGTTTTAGCCATGACTTTTCTCTATCCCCTCTGCCTGCTCGAACAAGAGCTACTCTCTCCTGCTTGTTGAGCTTACTCCTAACTTGCGCCTAAAGACAACACATGATTATCATTTGTTAACCAATGAAGTTTAGTAAATTGCTTTTAAAAATGCCAAACCAACTTGGATGGGTCAAACGTTACTGCATGCACTCAATTCCAAAGTAAAATAACTTGAATACATCCAAGAGGTTCTAATTTTTCTTATTCCTGCCATTTCAATGAGATCACTCCCAAAGAATGGCTGGTGAGAAACATCAAAGAAAGCAACCATGTTATATGACATTAAAAGCAGGAACCTATGAACTATATTTGTGCAGCATTGAGCATAGATTTCTTCGTGCTTAAGACAATAAAGTTGCTGACACAGCTCAGTAATAACGCTTCCATTATCTAATTTCTAGATTGAATATAACTATGATGCTTTTGCTGGATGAAATAAAACTCTATTTGAATTTAATTATTTGTGCTAGAAATTACTCGTTATTGCCTAATTTTACTTCAAATAATGCATGGTCAAAGTATAAAACGTGACTTAATCCCCTTAACAATGAAATTAAGTTATATCCTATGAAGAATTATGTGTCCAATAAAACCACGTCATCGGTATTTCATCTTCGAAATACTAAATCGACTGATACATCTGTAGGACTAACTATCTAGCTTCACTTCTCGAGACAAGATCAACATTAGCATCATCAGGCCATTAAAAGCCATGTAATATGCATGAATAATACACATTGAGAAGTAAAATTAGAAGGGCCATCAAACCAATAGAAAGCAACCATGTTAGAGAATTACCTCAAGTTTAACAGGGTCCAAATGTTTTGCACTTAGCTGCTCAAAAGTTGGAATTTTTGAAGTTGCTGCTTTATGGCCTTCAACCTTTCTTAATAGACCATGTTGAGATAAGGCCTTCTATGCCTCTTTATTTGCCTAATAAACATTTGAATATGATTTTTCAAGTTAAACTTCTAGTCAAGAAATGAAGACTCTGAATATAACTTATGCTCATTTATTTGATAACAACGAAGACTGCCTTCAATTTAAAAGCTTGGTCAAGACCATCTGCATGAACAAGGTAACCTTTGTAGAAGCCATGCTATCAATAAATACAAGATAATCGATGCGCTGCTAAGAAAATTGAATATAGAAGATAAAAGATGAAGTCTACCTTCAGTTCTTTTATATGTTGGAAGTCTTCATTAGAAACAATACCATCACCTTCATCGGTTGAAACTTCAGCAGCCTTGATTACTGCAAGTCTTTTAAGAGAACGCGAACTTGCATCAACAACATTCAGACATTAAACAAAATTGCCTAGCTTCCTCTTCTTTCTATTTGATGGATCTTTCCCATCGTCAGCATATTCATCTTGCCCATCAATACGTATGGCTTACACTTCTATTTCTTCATTCAATTCTTCAATGTCACAAATATTAGCCAATTCCCCATCATCTGAACCTTCTTCATCACTGTCATTCCTAGAGGCATCATCTTCCAAAACCATCAACACTACTAGATTATCCACTTTCAGGGAATTCATTGTCACTCTCTCCATCATTTTCTATAGAATACTCATCTTCATCATATGCAACTCTAGCACAGATATCATTGTCAACTGGTGAGGAATCATTTTCAGCTTCAGAACCATAAGCAGCCATTTAATCCTCAGAACTACTATATAAAGTCTTATCATCATCTTGTTTAACTCAATAATGAGCACGTCATTGGCAACACTGACTTCTCCAAATGCTTTTG
The DNA here is from genome assembly GCA_023846275.1 of Vanilla planifolia. NCBI lineage: Eukaryota > Viridiplantae > Streptophyta > Magnoliopsida > Asparagales > Orchidaceae > Vanilla > Vanilla planifolia. The sequence continues at coordinate 1,220,342 of JAIUJO010000080.1, read as the reverse complement.
GTCTAGCTTTTGAATCAATGGAATGACCTCAGCCTTTCTTGACCAAACATGAAGAACATATCTATAGAAATGAAAAAAGAAAATTGAATTTATTTTCCAAAATATAACAAATTTTTCATTCTTTTTTCATTGCATCATTAAGGATGTAAAAAATAGCAAAGTCAAAAACATACCTCTCTTAATAATGTGATCAAGGAGCACGCAGCAATTAAAACAACTTTCTCATGCGACTTTTTGTACAAGACCAAGTCTTGAAGAAGGTCTTCATTCATTAACTAAGTCACAATGAAAAAAACAAATAATTAAGAAAGATGTTGGTAACTGCTCCTGTCATGATGTAGTTAAAAAAATAAAAGAATCCAAATATTCTTGTGTTGCTATGAAGACCAATAATGGAAGAGCAACAGCTCAGTTTAGGCTATCTATAAATACAAATAAATCTTGCTTCCTAGGTTTTGATCACCTAGAAGCATTTTTTAGTGCCGATTAAAAATTCTATATCAGAATTGCAAACTAAAAAATAGTTCATAAATTACCACTGATATGCAAATATGAAGGGAAATCGTCGTGTAAAGAAACAAGGATTCATGATGTCACAGAAGTGCTTCAATAAATATATAAGGTGCAAATTCCATAATGCATTAGTTCCAACTATCTATCTATCATGCATCTGAACCATATTACTATTCCTTTCCTTTGAATGCTTGTTTAATATATGCAGGCACTTAAATCACACATATTTCCATCTTTTCAAAGGTGTAATTCATGAAAAATTATAGGATTTATTAATATATTGTAATGTGCACTAACTAGTCTTTTACATATGCTACTACTTCTCAAAAAGTGCATTTGGCAGTATCCAAGCCATTTTAATTAAATATGTTTGCATATTTAGGTATAATTGAAAGGCAATTGCATCAAATGCAAGAGCATCAGTATAATAGCCTAAATTATTTTATTATATAATACATTTGCAATTGTGTATTTAATGTTGAATGTAAACTGTACAGTTCCAACACTTTGAAATCAATATATTTTGATGCATCTAAAAAAATATCATGCGGCTAATAGCAAGATTTGAAACTTGGGCAAACCATTGAGAAAATCTTGAAATGAGATATCTCCCAGTACATTATTTGTGATTTTTTGAAGTCTTTTAAATTTTTTAATAAACTTTTAAAAAGAAAATTTAAACAATATTTTATATAATCCTCTTTATTATTATAAAAAGAACAAGCTTACCCTCCCTAATGCTTTTTAGCTATGCTCTACGCATGAGGAGGTCTGAGAAAAAAAGAACTTGGGAGAAAAGAAAAAGGTAATAGCTTGTGCTTGGGTATGGAGGGCTGTAATAAGCAAAGCTTCACCTAAGAAAGTCACTACTTCAATCTGGGAAAAGAGTTTCATAAAAGAGCTCATATCTAGAATTGCATGAAAAGGACTGTTAAAAGTATACTTTTGACTGAGATATGCCTCCGTTGTAATGCTGTTAAATTTTCTATTGAGTTGCTCGAGTAATGGTTTTGAAGTAACCAAATACTGGGTTGAATTTGTAGTGTTGTTAAGAAAGTCTATGTCACATACCTTACAATAGGCTTATTCGCACATTATGACAAGCAAATATATACCATACGATATGAGAGAATCACCTTTACAATCTTTGGCACCTGAATTATGGGCAATGTTACAACGATATATGATAAGATCAACCCTGTTGTCATTAGTAGCTAATTTACGAACCACTGTACAACACAGACACTATCATCATAAGTAGAAGATACTAAGCAATGTGGGCGATGGTTCCGTAAAGCAAAAGAAGGATTTAAAAACATTTTGTAACTATGTTTGTGAATACTTATTGTATAAAACATATATAGTTTAGAAAAATAATAGAAAAAACTTAAAATAATGTTTAAGAATTTCAAAAATCTTATGAATAAAATATAAATAATCACTAACAACATGTAATAAAAATTATAAAAAAAGAAAAGATAAAAAAATGAAAAGGTAATAAAAGTGACATAAAAGAGTCATCATGTGAACAAACTAAAACTATAATATAAGTTAGTTAATTTGTTAAATTATTTTAAAATATTATTTTGGATTGTGATGTACTATGATATGAAAATACTACATAACATATATTTATCTAACATTTGTTTTTATTTATATGACAACATACGACAATTATATACACACATATATGGCAATTAAAAAATAAAATAAAAAATAGAAATATATGATAGAAAAAGAAATTAAAAATAAAAGAGAGAATGATTGACTAAATAAATCTAGAACACGAAAAATGATGAAATAAGAATGTGATGATTTCTCTATGACCCCATCTCACGATTGTTCGATATGAGGGAATCACCTTTTGTATTGTTGGTACCTAAATTATGAGATACGAAAAAAAAAACCCTCCACCATGAATACAGGATTCTAAACAATGCTTGCAGTGGTACAATGGTATATGATATGATCACCCCTATTGTCTGCGGTAGCTAAATTGTGAGCCATAGCACAACAAGTACAGCACCATGTGACCACCAAATACTAGACAATGTGAGCGTTGGCTCCATGATAAATAATTTGATATTGAATCCTGAGTGAGCATAGTGATAATATGAATAAATTAAAATCTTAAAAAAATAAGTAAAAAAATTTTAAAAATAGAATAAAAAGAGTACAAATATGAGAACAAGAAAAAAATAATATATGATATTAATATTATACGACAATTATGTGTAGTATGAGCTTATAAATAATCATTCAGCATTTTATATCTTTTACTGATAGCATATATTATTCTTAATTATTGCTCCATTTTTATTTAACAACACATCCATATTATTTTATCTTCTTGCAATTAGTAGTTTACAAATTAAGTATATTATGGTTTTTTACTTATATTATAAGCCAAGATACATGCATATACAAAGCTAAGGGTTCTTATAATATAACTTAAGATTTTGAATTAAATAGCATATTATCTTTTAAACTTTGTGAAAGAAATTAAATGTGCACAAAATTGTTATACTTAGTTGACAAAAAATACATTTATATACTTTTCAACTTATCTTTCATTTGATAGCTTGATATCACGTTTGCTGCTTTCTATGCTATTATTTTATCTTAAGATATTACATTGGATATTTGATGCTTTTCATCACCCCAACTAAATTTTTGAATTGTGTCCTTTAGATTTGTCACATGCTCTCTTTATTGTATGATATTATGATATTGTTGGTATATTTTAATATTAAGCAAAACGGGGGGGGGGGGGGGGGGGTGGGGTGACAATTAGACAATCAAAAGTGCTTATACAATAAATGTGAACTTTAGGAGTGCATGGACACTGTTGGCTTACCAACAGCTCTTTTCCACCTGCACCAAATTGGATGCTGGCAAAAAGGCATACAGTGTTATCGCTTTCATGGGGAGCCACTTGCAAGCCAGCACCATCTGTAAAAAAACTAAGTTAGAACCAAAAATTCATCACAAAGGAAACCAAGCAAGGACAAACGCATCCATTAAAACAACACAAAAATACTTGACAATAGTCCAAAACAATTCACAAATAAAATTACTTCAAAGCATAACAAGTTCAATAGAAACCCAATCAGATGAATAGTACAGATACCAAAGGCATCCTCAAGCACATCTCACATACCACATTTAACCCAACAGCAATTGTCTAATAGAACACAAGCAGCAGATTGAAATCAGTACACCACTCAATAATGGCAAAATATTCAATATCTAAACAGAGTATAAAACACCTCAAGACAAGAACGATCATGCACAAATTGATTCACTATTTACCCAAATTGCAGATTGGCAGGAAATTAAATTTAGTCCATCCATAACTAAACATAGCTCCACCAGCAAATATAGTTATTGGAATCCAAAACCAAACCTATCATTCTTAGTATTATTATCTACTATGGATAACTCACTGCATTCATAACAAAATAGAAGTCACTTCAGGAAGGGAAATGAAATGTAATAGGCTATCATGTACTCAAGGAATTAGCAGTGGTAAGAAATTGATATTAAAATTTTTGTTCAATCAGAACTCTTAAAAATTGGTGCAGTGGGAAAAATGCACACCCCAATCCAACATATTTGATGAGATTTTATACTAGCCCTAAGACGTTATCCACTTTACAATTCAATCTCTAAGTAGCTAAAAGAAGAATGAAAATGAACATGCAAAGAAGTATGATTCTAACCTTAAAAAGCAATTAATTTGACAATTGCCTTTTGTGACCATAGGCTTCAAACCAAATTTCAACAATTCTCTATAAATATTTTTAAAATTAAAAAGATCATAAAAAGAAGCCCTAGTTACTATTCAATAGATCATGGCCTTGAAATTAGACCATTTTGTTAAAAAAAATACGAATTCAACTACAGGAATTTTAACATTTTTTACTTGAAAGGCTGATATATTATTCTTTATGTTGAATTAACCTCGCTTGACCAAAAATGGACCCATTTTAAAGCTTTCCATAGATTCTTTAGCATGTTTACAAATGCCAAAAACTTCAACAATATTTAAAAATACTAGATAATATTGTATAATTAAAAATTTTCAAACTAAATAGTTTTTAACAATATAGATGAACTACGAATCTAATTCAATGTTCCTCATTCAATCTTCAGTTATATATATAATAATGACCCCCAACACACCGATGCAAAGAATCTGGAGCCTCAAAATGAAGTTTAAAGAAAAGCAAAAAGATGATAAGGCAAGAATGAAAAAGGGAAAATCTAAGAGAACAAAAAAACTACCATCAAACTACGGGTATCACAATTCAACTAAGTAAAGGGAAGCAGACATCATTAACAATAGGGAGAAAACACCATTATAGAAGAAATCACAGCCAAGAAGTATAAATCTGATTATCTAAGAGGTGCCTGCATACTAAAGACATAAAATAACTACATGGAGAGTGATAAAAGAGCTAACCACCTCGAATCATTCATTGCATACATGAAGATGAGAGAAGAGCTTCTCAGCAAAGCCCTGTGGAGTTAGACAAAGTATGAATTACGGCTTGGAACAAGAATTTAAAAAAAAAGTAGGACTTCAATTCAAGGTTTATTAACTAGTGCATCTTTAAGATGAATAAGAGGGTAGGAGTGTGATACTTCATTTTTTGATGATTGACATTGCTGCCTTTTCATACCGCGAACAACACTTTGCAATTTTTCTTTTTTCTTCTTCATGCTCGAAGCAGTGCCCTTGTGTTGTCAAATATGTACTAAGATATCACTATTAGAAAAATATTTAGGAATTCTAGTACCTAGCCCAATTCTACAGCAACGATCATACTAAACATGCGTTAATGAATGAAAGTGTTCCATAAGTCAAGTTTTTCCTTACAATACAATTACCATCACCAGTATTTTTGTAATCACATAGACTGTAAGAAAAAGGAAACAAAATCCTACAAAACTTGAGAGACTATAGAGACCTTTCCGTGGAAATAGCAAGTTTTTTAAAATTTAATAGCATAAACTTCAGTTAAAACAAAAATGTAAACTCATGCTCAAAGTTCAGTAGAACAGTGTGAGAAACATGAAAATATAGAGATGGAATTGATGCAAAAGTGCTAAAATTGAGAAGATACATGTCAAAGTTTTGATGACCAATTTCTTTGAAATATTTTTGGTAAGCTTATATCACCCAATCAAATTATAGAGGCCATCTGTGAATATTTTTTTATTTAGGATATAACGATGACATTTGAAAATTCTCGAATTTATGCATATCAACTTCTCCACCTCCAAGTGACTAGGTTATTCTTTACAATGAATGAGCATTGTCTCAAAAACTACTCTTCTCAATACACAAGGGAAAAAATATCAGAATAATATAGCAAATCAGCAAGTAAGAAAACCATTTCCAATATAGCATTCCATTCGAACATGTGAAAAATAGACTGAAGCACTTATTCTAACTCAAGCATGTCTTAACCAAAGCACAAACTTTGAGTCCATGACTAGGCACAAAAAATTGATTGAATGTCCTCAAGTCAACTTGAACAATATTAAAGAAATTTACCCAATTTACCTAATTCAAAGACCTTATTAGAATAACACTTTAGTTTTAAATTATTTAGGATTTCTGGAACGTTAATAAAGAGCATTTATTAGTCAAACGAAAGAATAACTTGCTGGAATGACCATCCTTGTTGATGGAAATCGACATAAAACTTAAAAACTAAAAACTCGGTTGAAACTTCTGCAACTAGAACAAAAAGACTTTTACTTTATTGAATCAAGACTTGCACAATAGTTTCAATATAAACTATTCAATCCAAAATCCAAAACCTTACACAAATATTTTGAAAGCCCCATCATCATCTCAAAGTTAAAGTGCAATATATGTCAATCATTGTTTGCTGACCATTAACGCCACAACATATCATGGACTTTAACACAATCTAGATTATCATATGGAATAACTATGACATCACATCATGCTTATTGCATCTTCATCACTCCACACAAGAAAGCAAAAAGAATAAACTATAGACACCAACTACATGCCTTATAAACAGCTTCCCTACTAAGAATGATTTGTGGATTTTGGATATATTCGTCATCCTCATCACTTGAGGCTTCATCATCATCAACATCATCATCATCATCAACACACTAATAACCAAGAAGGAAACACAAAGCCGATACCATGAACATGTGTTCGGCAAAAAAGAAACAATAAAAAAGTCATAATAAGATAACTAATGGGACAACCAATTGCAGAGATAAGGAAAATATCAACCTTCGAGAACTGTGAAAGCATGCTTTGCAAATAGCATTAACAGTTCGAACATCAAACCATAATTTTCAAACAAGAAATCATACATAAGTTATTATAATAAACAAATTTAAGAAAAAGCAATAAAAATAGAGTATATATGACATCACACATTTGTAGCAATGAGAAAAGAATATTTTGAAGCTTCTTATTTTTTGCTTCATTTCTATGTTTTTTGTTCATGTTCTGAATACTGTGCACAACATAGGAAAATGCAAGTTTTCTTTGGTTTCGATCACAACGATCTGAAGGTCCATAAATAATTCAAGAGGCACATCCAACTCAACAATCTACCTATACAAATAAGTAAAACATAATTAAAAGCATAAACTTTCAAAACAAACCAGAAAAATCAATAACATGCAAGAGAACTTCAATTTCTGTAGAATCATGGGGGCAACATACCACTTGCCATACTACATAATATTATGTAAAAAAATTCCATTTTTGTTATTTTAAGATTATTGTGTTTAAGCCCATAAACTTTCATAGCCTTCATCTAGGCAATTGAAGTTGGTAAAATATTTCACATAAGCCATTTCTCTTAGCTTATAGTATACACTTCAAAACCCCACTTATCCATCTCTCCTTCCCAATTCTTTTAGTCGAACTCGAGGCAACTCTATGATGTATCTTTCCGTTTATCTTAGACGCCTTCCAACCATCTACTTCTATGACATGTACCTCTCCATTGTCCTCAAGGAAGCCAAACCATGGCAATGTATGTCCAAAATTGTGTTAAAACTAATTCTTAGGACTTCCTATAAGCAATGTGATATATTGTCTAAATATACTAAAAGATTAACAAAGATGGACAATGAGTTAATTTAAAAGAAGTAAGGATTCCTGCACCATCATGGATGAATACATATAAAGAAATAATTTCAAGAAACTAGAATTAAATCCTAAATTTCACTAAGTTAATTAACATCATGATTCATAAGAAGATAATTCTTACTGTTGTTCCAAAAACTAGGCACACTGTCAGAAAACCAAGGTATTACCAATTTTAGGATTCAAGCTTCAATACTCAAGTAAGAATTGAAATAGAAATGGGTTAGTACAATTTTGGATAAGTCTATAAACATTTTTATAACGAATGTTTGTTATGGGATTGAAAAGCTTAATGAAGAACATAAAATGATTGTAACATTTTCTTATCATTACTACAAGGAAAAAAACATTTTCTTAATTCTACAAAGGAATCATCATGAACATATATTAATTGTTGTTATGAAATTTCCCTCACATGCTCGAAAAAGCATTAGAAAAGGAAAAAAAGAAGCTCGCATTGTACGTATTTAAAATAATGAAAAACATGTATAACAAAGCAATAATGAGTGTATAAGGAGTCTTTATATTGATAAGGCATTAGAAAAGGATAAAAATAAATTAAAATTGCATATATTAAAAATAATTTCACATGCCTAAGGAGAACATATTCAAAATTTCTTAATTACAGTTGAATTTTGTTATGTCTATGCTTTAAGTCCTTGGATGTGTTTGTAAACTTAATTTCAAAAATGTTTTCTACCTGTGCACCAAAAGAATCAAAAAACATTTTGAAAATTTCTTATAACTCCCATTTTTGCACATAAAAAGACAATGCTTCGTAAGTACTTTTGCACTCCTCCTTTCATAAAACTTTATAACAACATAAGTAGTAAAAGATAGCTTTAATTTTATACTAATTATTGATGCAATTGTAAAATTCAACATAAACCATTATTATGCATTTTGCTAATAATTTTATACCAATTGATAAGACTAAGCAAAGAGATAAATCAAAAATAAGACTAAGCAAATAGATAAAAAAACTGAGTCTTTGAATAATGACTCTAAAATTTAAATGGTATCGCATTTCTAGTTCTTATAATAAATATAGGGAATTTATATTTAGAAAAGTAATTCAAAAAACATATTGATTGCAATAGTTATCATAAAAAAGCAATAATACTAAATTTACTTATTTTGATTCTATACTTCAAAATGATAGAAAAATTAACAAAAACAAATAACACTAATATGATCCAAGCATCAAACAAATAAGGCTAAAATAAAACATACTTCTGAGTGTTGTGTCATCAAAACATCACACTCAATAATAAAGGAAAATTTATAAGATTGAATGGTATCAAATGTCAATGTATGAGTACAAACACACAAATAGAATAAATGCTATAGAGATAAAGCTTTTAAGTTTGAAGAGTAACTTACTATAATGGAGAAAGTTGACATTCTACTAATTGAAGACAAGCCTAAAGAAAATCAATCTAGATGGTTTGGTTATATTAAGAAGTTTACTTTGTGATTCTATTAGAGAAGTAGATTACTAAATCTTTCCTATAAAAATGGAAAAAATATAGAACAAAAAAATGACTATTGACTATTGGAAATGGCTTTAACAACTTTGGATCCAGAAGAAAGGAAGCTAATGAAAAGAAACAATACCATCTTAGAAACAATGTATCTGACCTCACTTGATGTGTTAAAGGATTGATCTTGTAATTATAATAACAGAATATTAATTCGGTGTTGGCAGCCTAAACCTTTTTAATATAAGGTTCTAGCAAAAGAAATAGACAGCCTCACAAGAAATAGTTAAGATTCTATATTTAAGAAATCATGGGAAAAAGTGCTTATTTTGTTCTTTGTAGAAAGAAAACAAATTTTTACCATGATCAATATTTAGAAAGTGCCTATTTCTCTTAAAGCTTAATGAAGTGGAAGTTTCCCATTTTCTCCAATGCCCAGTTCAAAATTTAACTTTAATCAGTACAAGCAAAAGATATTTCCACCCATTAAAATGTGGAATAGAAATATGTTGAGTAATGGTGGCCCTCCAAATTGAAGTGTACTGGACGCTATAACAGATTTGACCAAAAAATAAAAGAAAATAACGAACCTTCTCATTGACAAGGAGGATGATGGCTTGTGCTAGATTGGAGCGAAGGGAAGACGGAAGGGTCCGAACTTCGGATTGAAGGAGATGAGAGATTAATGAGGAAATTCAATAAGGCGTCAGGGATGTATGGGGTCATGTGCTCCAGGAACATCTTGAGGTCACCGAGAACCTTTGAGACCACCGGGTCTAACGATGAACAGAGCGCGGATTGCTGAAGGAAGAGATGTAGGGACGATTCAAAGTGGCCGTAGATAAGCAGAAGCTCCGCCTCATATCCTTCAAGGTCCAGCTTCATCCTGGATTGAAGCACAGGAAGACTCAGCCTGTCGGCTGCCTTTCTAGATGTAGAGAAGGAATCTGGTCAGAGGAGGTTCACCGCCATCACCATTTCTACATATCAATTAACAAAACCCTTTTCGAAGGGAAGCTCAGAAGAACCAAGCTAAGGAGCTTATGCAGTTAGATGATGACAAATGTTTAAATACAAAAAATAATTACTATATATTAATAATTTATTAAAAAAGAAGGGGGTATTCTTTTGAATTTGATTGGCGACACTAGGATTTCTCTACGCATTAGTATGGGATTAAAATTTTTAAAGTATTTTAATAAAAATAAATTTAATAATATATTAAATTAAAAGATTGTGGTATTATCACTAAATCTTGAAAATTTTAATTTTTTTAATATTAATATTAAATTATATAGTATTAATAAGCACACCTTTATTGATAATATTTATTACCATTTTATGATGCATAAATGTGCATCACAAGTTTTTGTTATCAATATATAATATAATTATATGATAAATAACAGAGATGTAAAGTTTGAGAACATTTTTTTATAATACCAACAGCTTGAGGTTGGACAATCAAGACTTAATTGCCATCGCTTAAAATGCTATCGTCTAAGGAGATAATGCACATGATTCACCCATCTCGTACCCATGTCTTCTATTAATGTTGGCACCTAAGGAGGTAAGTGTAAAGTTTAACTATCCTTTTGACAATGTCTTGTGTCGCCACATGCAACACAACCTCCGAGGAAATAAAAGAAGAAAGATAATATTTGGTCATTCTTTGTTGATGCACAAACTTTAATAGGAAGTGACAATTAGTGTTTAATTGAAGGCAATAAATTTACTTACTTGAAGAACAATAAATAGAACTCTTGGGAGATGAACTCAATGACATTGAGTTTGTAATTTTTAAAGATCTAAAAAATTTCTTATAAATAATTAAAGATACATGTATAAATGTAATTATAATATGGACATGTAAGATAGTTTTGAAATTTTAAAAATTATGATTTATGTCAAATCTAATTAGTAGTTGCTAAATTTATAAATATTAAAGTTTAAAATGCATCATGTTAAATTTATAATTTTAGAAATTTTAGTTTAAATTAAAACTAATTTGTGAATAATATATTTATAAATATATAAATATTAGATTTTGATGGGGTATATATGTAATTTCTAGATATCATTATAGAAAAATATTAAATAAGATGATATATTTGTAAATAATATAATATTTAGGTGTTTTATAAAGATGTCATATTGAAACCCATGGGAATAAGAGTTTCAAATTCTCAACAATCATGGTATGGGTAGGATAAAAAATTATTCTAAGCACCCTCGCTTCCCAAGCTTAATTCAATAGTGGCTTTGAGGAGTTCAGGTCATCACGGCCTTATTGTCTTTCCTTATAAATAGGTCTAGTATGCCCAATAGAGGCTAAGTTCAAGTGAACTTATGTGCTCCAATGAGCTTTTTCATATAAGAAAACTAAGAAGCACAGTTGTGCCATTAGAAGAGAGTTGCAAAGGTTGAATCATTGATGATGCAAGTTCTATATTTTTCTATTATGTTACTATGTTGAATTCATTGAGGAAAGAGGAGTCGTGGTATCACAATATGCGATAAGCTTATGTTAAATCTATGAGAAGGTTGTAAAAAATAATTGTACTTGTCATTTTGCTAAATCACACTAATACTAAGAGCACAATTATTGTTGCATAGATGAATCTATCATCCAAAATAATATAAACATCATATTGTAAAATCTATTTCAGTTGAAAGAGAATTGATAAGTCTAAATATGTAGATTAGTGCAATGTTGGTGATCGTAAGGTGCAATTTGAAGTTATATAATTTTAACAAAGTTGAATCGTATAATATGATGCATTTGTCAAATTAGTATGAAAAGCGGATGATGTTAGCAGAGAGAAATAGGACCATTTAGTAAAATATGTATTAATCATATGATACAATCATTAAAGAAGTCTCCATATCATATAGTGTGATTATATGGATCATAGTATAACATAAAAAATATATTAAAATATAAGGTGTCGAATTAGAACATATAATACAATATTATTATCGTAGAGTATGATAGTTTTATTAGATTTGTAGATTCAAATAAACTAATATTTAGGTCATGAGGAATAAAGCGGATCGTGTAATACAATAACGATATCATATATGTACGATATAATATACATTACTTAATTCTAGATAATTGTATGATATAATTTAAAGAATTGTTAAAGTATGATATAATCAACAACTTAATAATAAAAAAGGAATTTACATTATTTTAATTACTTATAATTAGGATGTATGCTGACCATTACATAAATATAATATTTAAAAAAATTAAAAATAAATTAAAATTTAAAAGGGAAGATGAGTGTCATATTTAGAAAAATTGGATAACAGTTATGTAACATTATAGTATTATTTTAGTAATATTTAATTTTAATATATTTTATTATAAAATTTTAAAATAAATAAAATTTAAAAATATAAACAAATTTATAATTTGTGATCTAAGATAATATTATTTTATTTTGTTTCTTTAAAATTATATTTATTATGATGGAAAATACTTAACTATTATAGTTTAATATGATATTAATGATTTTTTATATTACTTGGTACATGACTTTATTAATTACATCATTTAAATTATTTTTTTCATGTATTTATTACATGGCATCATAAAAAAAGTAAATAAAAGCAATACAAAATAAAAACACTTAAAATATAAATAATGTATATTAGTTTTGATAATAATAAACAGGCTCACATATATATATATATATCAATAGTTTCGATTAACATAGCATATGATATTATATAGTTGAAAAAGAAAAATAAAAATAGCTTTTTAAAGATATTGTCCTCAATATTACGCCTAGGAGATGTTATGGTATCAATTTTCAAATTAGACATTTTTTAGTGTGTGTTAAGATATGGATGACACTAAACCCAATAGATGTTTTTATAAAGTATTGATCTTCACATTAAATATATGCCTAGTGTATGCATTATGACGTCATTATTTATAATGGATGATACTAAGCCAACAAAATTTTATCATAAGATATAGCTACCATACTTACCATAGGGCACTAAACCTAAGGAGTTATCATAGAGTATCAATATTTGGATTAGACATCTACCTAATATTATTTAGATATCTTTAATAGATGATGATTAGAGGCAATATGTTGATATAATTATTGGATCTAATGAGAATAATGATTTAGAGAATATTGAACTTGAGGATTATAAAAAATACTAAAAATTAGAAAGAATAGAAAAACTGACATTTAGTATGATTTCGAACTTACACAAGTGGTTTTTATAATGGTTATGATATGGCTCTTATTTTATTCAACATATTTGTTTATTTTAGCATTCCTTTATGTTTTCGTTGTCTTATTGGATTTATCTTTTGAAATAATTAAATATCATTTGTGCTTACATCACAGATCATGCATCCATTAAATTGAGATTTGTGGATTTGACACCAAGAGAGAAGACCACACTCTTAAGATTTCATAGTGAGCAATACTTAGTATAGATTGGGTAATTGAAAGTAAAATAAAAAATGAATTTGAACTTTATATATATTGTTATACAAGTTATATCTATATTATATTATGATGATAATTTATTTGTATCATTTTATTTTAGTTAGTACTAAAGATTTTGAGATATCGTCATGTCTCTACATAGAATTTACTTTCCTCACTCAATATTTTATATGCATAAAACACTTGATTTTTTTTATTTAATTAAGTGATTAGGTTGGTACCTAACATTAAGATAATACCAACTCTACTTTATTGAGGATTCCCCTATCACTTTGATGAGAAATCCAACCTATTGTAGGTGTACGAGTATAATCTACACATTTTTTTATGAGACTTTTCCTAATAAGAAGTAGATCTTGTCAACTCTAATTACCTAACTTTTATTTTTATTTTGTTAACTCAAACCCTTGTATTTTTCTAAAGGAGTTCAAGATTATTAAGTCTTTACAAGTCATTTCAAGACATATAAATGCAACTCTTTTCACTTTTTTAGAAGATGTAACTTCCAAATGATTGTAGAAGTAGCCTCCAATATCAAATTTCTCTCTTAAGTAATACAAGAGCACATTTTCTATCTTCTTTGCTATTTGCATTAAACCTAAGTAGTTCTTTGAATCACTCATTAATCTAAGATAACATTAATTTGAGCCCCTTCAAGCCTTTCTCTAATTCTTCAATGATGCTTGTAAGGAAGCGAATCAAAAAAATTCTTGTATTACACAAGTGAGAAATCTTTAACATGAATTCTCCATTGCCATCATAAGAAATCTTTAGAAGAATTTTGTGGGTCATTAATGAGAAAGAATTCTCCTTCGCACTTATTGGGACGCCAAAAGGAAAAGCATATTTGCCTTAAAAGTGTCTCATCTAATGGCGAAAAAGACTAAGATTTGATAAGAACTTTCATCAAAAAGCTTATCCAAGTGACCACCACCCTCAAAGCAATTATGCGCAACACGTTGACACCATTAAATGCACCACCTAAAGAATTATTGGCACAATAAGTGAAAGGGCAAATGCCTAAAGTTGGGATAAGTCTTAATGCACAACCAAGGCAAAAATAAAGTTATGTAGATTCCATGATGAAAAGGAAATTGTTGGTAATTTGCTATAATTTTCTTTATTATATATTTACTTAATATTAGAAGAATACTTCATTATTATTTGTGATTATTTATGCTGATAATTTGCTATAATTTGGAACAAGGGGATCAAGATGAAACAAATGTGGTTGTACTCATCTCCTTGAGCTTTATCTATATAAATATTATTTTTCATAATTTTAAATATTATTTTCTAAGGGTTTGGCATGCTCACAGAGACATTTTGATTCATACCTAATTTGAAGATTTAGGATGTTACACTCATTTATCTTAGTGCCTTGGAATGTAACTTTCATATATAATTTATCTTATTTCTATTAATTTTTTAAATTGTTTGCATATATTACTATGTAAATCTTTATTGCTTTGCATGTGATTTTCGAATCGCTTTAGTCTAGTTATATTCAATTGATTGAATTTATCTCACTTATGCTTCAATAAATATTTACTTAATATTTAAATAATAATCTTTTTGTATACATTTATATATTAATGATAGTAAACGGCTATTTTAATATTAAAACATATGCAAATGATATCATGCTATGCTAATGCTCATATCATCATGTCATTGCATAATTTTAGATTAGAGTTTAGTAAAGCAACTCTCTTATATCATAATTAATTAGTTAACGAATCTAATGGTTTTGAGATATTGCTTTCTTGGACACTCCTTTTCCTTTATCTTCTTTTCTCATTTTTTATACAATTAATATTATATTTTGTCATCATTGCCACTTTTTATGAAAAAGAACTTACAAAAATTATTTCAAATAATCTTTAAAAAAGATTATATACATTAACATTTTTAGCTTCATATTATATGGTATGATCTTTATATTAAATCATATGATCCATGGCATATATATGCTAAATTACAGATTATATGGGAAATCTCTATTAGAACTTCTTCTAAACCCATCATATTCATCTGATTAGCTCATCATACTTGTATGATGTTAACAATCACTTGTCAAAGAAAAGATTAAATGAGGCAATTGTTATTGTGTCTTTCCTAAATCAATTGTATTTGTTTAGTTAATTTAGCACACTAGAATAATGATCAACTAACTGAGCCATTTATGCAAAGCCAAAGCCCCATCACTGGCTATGTTTTATAGATTGTATCAAATGATTTGTTTGATTGCTTGGTTGAACAATAACAACTAAAACTAACAAACTCAACCATAAATTCACCAAAATCACACAATATCCACTTCCAAAACACCCCAAATAGAAAATATATGATTTATGAAGATGAACACAATTATGAACTTACCTTAAGATGTGATTCTAGTAAAGTGAGGTAAAAAAAAATTTCTTCATTTTGTCTTTTTTCCTTTTTTTTATTTTTTCTTCGTAGAAAGCATATTCAACAATACATTCTCAAGTTTCAAATATTACATACTCAAATAAAATAATTTAAACTTATTTAGAAGGAATTTTAAGTTAATAAAAAAGACTATTGCATATGCACTTTGTTATCAAAAAGAGAGATTGTATAAGCTTTGGCCATAACTCCTAATTAGTACTAGAGAAGAAAAGAAAATGGGCACTTCGTGAAAATCCTTGAACAAAAGTGCTTCAATGGCATTAGGAATATGAAGGAGTTAGAGAATTTCTCATAGAATATGGAGCAATACTTAATCTACTCATGTGCTGGATGCATAGAAAGTGATCTTTTTTAACATGTATCTCATCGGAGATGCAAAAGTATGATGAAAAATGTATAGTTTTGATGATGCAAATGATGGAGGGATGACAATTTATATATAAGAAAAATTCAAAAGAGAAATTAAAAATTAATTTCTCCCTTACAACATTTTGTGGATGGCTTGTGATGCCTTGAAAAGGTTAAAGCATAGTGGATTCATGAAAGATTATTTAAAGAAATTTAGTTCTTTGATAGGCACTAGAAAAATGAAGGAAATGAAAGAAAAAGTTATCTTCTTTCCAAGGTACAAATAACTCTAATAATCAACAAGGTTGTTCCTTGTGTAACGAACCTCATCATGCTCAAGATTGTCCTAAGAGAGAGAAGCTTAATGCTCTTATGGTTGAGAAAACCAATGAGGAATTTTATTGAGAAGTTGTTGTACTTGTCAATCTTTTGTAAATGCTCGATCCTTTAATGGTTGGTTTAATCAACTATTAAATACAACGAGTAATGATGTGATAGTTACACACTCTATGTTGATTCACATCTTGATGAAAACAAATGGATAAGAAATTTTGGCCATGGTTGACATGGGTGCGACACATACATTTGTGGATAATATGCTTGTTTAGAAATATAGATTGCAAGTGAGGAAGTTATCTAATTTTCTAAAAATAATGAATACAAAGGTTCAAGTTGTGGTAGAAATTGCCCATGGTGTACCTTTAACTTTGGAAAGTTATACATGAAAGGTCAACTTGTTGGTGAATCCTTTGGATAGTTTTGATTTGATTCTTGGGGTCAACTTTCATAGGAAGTTTAAGGTAGCCCCGGTGCCACACCTTGATGATATCATGGTGTTGTAAGAAGAAACTCCTTTTCATTCAATACTGTTATCCTTATGGGAAGAAGGTATTTGAAATGAAGAATAAGCTAGAATGTATTTTAACAATGAGATTGTAAAAGGATTGAAATTAAGTGAGGACAAACACTTTGCTACATTGATTGAGATTAAGAAAGATTAAGTCATTATGTACTTGATGTAGTTATAGAAGTGCTCAAAGAATTTGAATATGTCATGCTTCTGATGTTGCTTAAAAAGCTACCTCCAAAAAGGGAGATTGATCAAAGATATTTGTTCTTTAATATATATTTATTAATATTAAAATAGTAATTTATTAGTATTAAGGCTTATTTACTATGTTAATTTAATGTAATTCCAAATGATGTCTAATCTAAATGCCTCACCTACTCGATCTGTTCAGAAGATCATTTTTATATTTTAAAATATTTTATTTTTTGTTGTTTTGAGAAACCTTATAAGTCATTTTAATAACTATGTGGTTTAATGATCAAGAATATTACATTCAATCTCTTTATTATTTTGGAGAGTAACTTTCTTGCACCATTTATCTCATTTTCTTCAAATATTTTCCATCAATTTTGTTTGGTCATTATGTGACTCTAAATCTCTTCTCATGTGATTTTTATATAATTTTAATTCGGTTATATTCATTGATTAAATTTAACTTTTTATCTTTATTATATATTTACTTAATATTAGAAGAATACTTCATTATTATTTGTGATTATTTATGTTGGTAATTTTCTATAATTTTAAAAAAGGGGATCGAGATGAAAAAAATGTGGTTGTACTCATCTCCATGAGCTTTAACTATTTAAATATAATTTTTAATAATTTTAACTATTATTTTCTAAGTGTTTGGCATGCTCTCAAAAACATTTTGATTCATACCTAATTTGATGATTTAGGACATTATACTCATTTATCTTAGTGCCCTGGAATACAACTTTCACATATAATTTATCATATTTCTTTTAATTTTTTAATTTATTTTGATATATTATGTAAATATTTATTGCTTTGCATGTGATTTTTGCATCTCTTTAATCTAGTTATATTACATCGACTTAATTTACCTTACTTATGCTTTAATAAATATTTACTTAATTTTTAAATAATAATCTTTTTGTAGACATTTATATATTAATAATAGTAAATGACTATTTTAATATTAAAACATATGCAAATGATAACATGCTATGCTAATGTTCATATCATGATGTCATTACATAATGATAGATTAGAGTTTAGCAAAGCAACTCTCTTATGTCACAATTAATTAGTTAACGTATCTAATGGTTTTGAGATATCGCTTCCATGGACACTCCTTTTCCTTGAACTTCTCTTCTCATTTTTTTATACAATTCATATTATATTTTGTCGTCACTGCCACTTTTTATAAAAAAAAGCACTTACAAAAACTATTTCAAATAATCTTTAAACAAGATTGTATAGTTTAACATTTTTATCTTCATATCATATGGTATGATCTCTATATCACATCGTATGATCCATGGCATACATAGGCCAAATTATCGATTATATGCGAAATCTCTATTAAACCTTCTTCAAAACCCATGATATTCATCTGATCAGTGAGCTCGTTATACTTGTACGATGTTAACGATCACTTGTCAAAGAAAAGATTAAATAAAGCAATTGTTGTTATGTCTTTCCTAAATCAATTGTATTTGTCTGGTTAATTTAGTGGACTAGAACAATGATCAACTAACTGAGCCATTTACACAAAGCTAAAGCCCCATCACTGGTCAAGTTTTATAGATTGTACCAAATAATTTGGTTGATTGTTTGGTTGAATCATAACAACTAAACAAATAATAAACTCAACCATAAATCCACAAACATCACACAAGATCCACTTCCAAAACACCCCAAATAACAAATATATGATTTATGAAGATGAACTCAATTAGGAACTTACCATAAGAAGTGATTTCAGTAAAGTGAGGTTAAAAATTTTGTTTCTTCATTTTGCTTTTTTTTTTCTTTTTCTTTATGTTTTCTTTGAATTCCTACAAGATCTCAAGCCAAATCTCCTTTAAGACTCTCCCTAAGCTCCTTCTCTTCATGCTTCATTTATGCAATACTGAACTTTGCCAAAATGCTCGAAACAATAGAGTGCATTCTATTATTTAATAAGAGGATTATTTTATTATTTAATCTAAATTGTTTGAATTTTTGTTATTTTTTAATTTAAAATATTTATACAAAATTTAAATAGTTTTTGAAAAATATAAACCGTATACATACAGATTTCTCAAATTGAAACCTTCATGATAATATACTCAAATTTTGTATTCTATCATTACTATCTTGGCATGCTTTTTAAAAAGCTTATTCATTAATAAATTTTCATGTTTCAAATATGACATATAAAACTAAATAATTTAAAGTTATTTAGAAAGAATTTTTAAGTTAATAAGAAAGACTATTACATATGCACTTTGTTATCAAAAAGAGAGATTGTATAAGCTCTGGTCATAACTCCTAATTTGTTGTAGAGAAGAAAAGAAAATGAATTAAACAATCACTAGGGGAAAAATCTAATTAAAAGAAACAAAGTAAGTTTTCCCCATGATTTACAATTGATTTTGAAGAGATCTAGTAAAGATCTAAGCTGAAAGTATAAGTATTTTCATGCAAGCTACAAATGTTTCCCTTTTTCTTGTTATAGAGTCATGTATGAAAGTTTTGTAAAGAGAACTAAGCATTATGTGCATAAAATCATAACTGTAGAAGGGAATTTGACTATTTAAAGAAAACACAAGAAATAAACAAAGTCTTCATTATGCATTCAATGGCACCATGAAATAAACCAACAAAAGATTCAATGATCTAATGAAAAATATCAAACAATCTAATAATTTTTCAACATTTGTGTTGTGTGTCTTTATTGAATGCTCGATAGACAATCCAATAAACTTTCATTGAACATTTAATGATCTTACATGTGGATTGAATAGTATGACTTGGACATATGAGGAATTAACACAAGTCAAATAGAGAAGTTGGAAAAATCTATCATCCATTAGACATACGTTGAACAATTAAATAAATTAAATCAAATGATCTAATAGGTTTTAGATGATCCAATCGAACAAGTAGACTTTAATATAATGGATCTATTAGGACTCAAATTATGGAATTAATTGTAATAATATAATATTTAATAGTATAAGTATTATTTAATAAATTTTTATTATGATTAATCTCATTATCTACAATATAAATTAATTAAGTGCATTTATTGGATGGTGAAACAAAGATTAAAGAGAAAGGAGATACATTATTTTCATTAAAAGTGAAAAACTATATTAAAAAATAATTTTATAAAGTTAATAACTTTTAATAATTTATTACTACTTTATAAAACATTATAAATTTTTAGAAGATGGGATACGAGTCCTATGGAGGAAGAAGAAGAATATTAAATATGGAATATCAAATTTTTAAGAATTTATTATTGTAATATCATAAAATTTGGAATTAAATTGGTCACAAAACCAAAGATTAAAATTATATAAAAATATTACTTTAAATATTTTGGGGAGAAAAATATTAAAATAAATGATGATCTTAAAAAAATAAAAAAGATAAAAAATGATGCATTTTTTAGAAAAAAATTCTTTTCAATGGAAAAAGTTATTTAAATATTAAACTATATTAAAAAAATTAGAAAAAATTATGTGTAGTATAATTTTATGAGTTCTACAATTTGTTAGAAAAATTTGGACATCATTTGTATCAAAAGATTTAAGAAAACTTCATTTTTGTTTAAAATTTTGATTAAAATCTAGTATTTTCCCATTTCTAAAAGTTCAATTTATACTTAAATTAATTAGTGATCAAATACTCGTGAAATAGCCATTCGTGGCTATGAATATGTTAGGAAACTTTAAAGAAATTTTGAGTATAGTATAATCTTTATTTTGTTGAAGTTTAGTGTATTTAAGTGGAGTGAATGGACAATTTTGTCGATTTAGAAAATCATAAACTTAAAATGATTTTGATGGCAAATGGACCAAATTAAAACTTCAAAATATGAGATTTTATTATGAAAGTAAGTTTTAAATATTGCAATAAAGAATTAAAAAGTATTGTTTTCTATTATGTGAGAATTTAAATAAACTAAGATTAGTTAATATTAGCTATTATCTAATCATATATTTTATAGAAATCTATTAGAAATGAGTCATTAGTAAGTATTCTTTTCTATTATTATTTTTATTCCTAAGTTGTAAAACTTTTAATAAATAAAATCAAAGCATATATCATTCTATAGGATTTAAGTAAAATTTATTGTTATTGTGTGCTCACATATATTTGCTGAAAGATGTAGCATTAGTCAATTATTTTTGGATTACCCTCATGCAAAACATAGAAGTCCCTGTAGGCTAAGAAATTGAAGTTCTTCGTGCTTAAAGTAAACCCACAAGGGGGGGAATTGTGGTAAATAAAGTTTTGAGATTTTCTTTCAATTTTCGATTTAAATTAAACTTAAATCTTTTGGGCAAGAACGAGAAAGAACTAAAATAGTACACAAAATATTTTTAAGGTGATCTGACTCAAAATCGAGCCTACATCCACCCCTAACCATTGTTGGGAAAAAGCTACTAAAATTCACCAAATTACAAGTGAGGTCTTTTGTATGGCTCACCTCAAACCTACTTGCAATTTTACCTACGACTAATCCAAAACCTACTAGAGTTTTTTTCTAAGCTCAACTCAAACTCGGGGCTTTTGCATAATTGCCTGGATGCCCTTACCCCAAAGGAGAAAATACAAAAATTGGCAACAAATTATAAACTTAAAAACAATTTAAAGAAGCATGAGGCACACTCAATATAATAAAAATTTCAAACAAAAATCGAAAAGAGGGTCAAACAAAAATTTAAAATAGTTGAAGCAAAACCACCAATTTCGGGTTCCTTCTTACAACTTTAACTTTGTGAATTTGGAAGCACCATATGCACTTCAAATTGCTCTAAGTTGTGATTTGAAAGCTTTGAGAACTTAGAAATTCTTTCCACAAGGAGTTCTTCCTCCTTCCCTATTTATAGAGCATAATTTAAGGTCTAAATCCACTCCAAACGGCTCTAAAATGAACTAGTCGTTTGGGTAATGAACACAAAGCAGTAACTATTTGATTTAGAGCCTGAAATAGACATTTATGATTGCATCCAGATTTTAACTTTCGAGATCAATCCTGGTTGTTGGATCTAGGCGGCCTTGATCTGGGCCATTGGATTAAGCGTAGGTTGTCCTGTATGTATCAGTATAATTGGTATAGAAATTAATTGAATTAAAATTTTTACCGCATTTCTTACGCCTCTTGACGCATGCAGATCTGCTCAGGTTCGATTCTCCTATACTTCCTATATTTTACCTTGCTTAATCTCAGCCGTCGGATCGTGCTTGCCAGTGCACCATCATTAACAATAGGATTGGGACTTTAGTCCCACATTGCCCAACTAATTTTACCATTGCACTCTAAAGAAATTTTGTTCGTATGGCTCTCGAGCCATTTGCGGTTGGATCTCCTCTTCCTCGCTCAAGACACTTGGTCCTGGTTGACTTGATCTCGCACAGTGCCATTCAACTTTCCCTGTGGATTGATTTTGCCCTGTTTCGTTCAGTGTTCCCAGTAGCCTTCTTCCTTTGCCTTCAGGCTACACTCGACCGTTCCGGGTAAATCTAAAAATTTTTATTTTATTATTATTTTTTAAAAATTCCTAAACGCCTTAGCGGGCCAGTGGTCGAGTCGGGTTGACCCGCCCAATGCTATCGTGAAAAATCCCGAGACTAACGTTCATTTATAGTGTTTTGTGAGAATTGTTGTGCCAAAATTTTTAATATAAGTGTACTAAAATAGTTTTATATTATGATAACAAGTTTTCTAAATGACTATTAAAAGAAATTGATGAAAAATAATTCATAAAAAAATTTTAAAAATCAAATACAAATGTCTGTACTTTTTATCAATAATGCTTGGCCCAAAAATAAAAATTCAATAATTATTAAATTTATAACATTTTCAAATATTAATACTACTAGTGTGCCACATTATCTCAAAATTTGGACAAATCAAATTCAAGAAATATAATGAGAAATTCAAGTATAAAAATTTTAGTGTATGTCTTCAATTTCCTTGAAACTTGCCATGACTCCAAGAGCCTTGAAGACCATTATTTTAGACATTTAAAGTTCACGGCTTGACTTAATTGAATATTAATAATTTCACTTAAAGCAAGCCCATATGAGATATAAACATATGAAGTGTTTCGTGCTAAGGAAATCCCACAAGAGGGGGGAGGGGGGTGAATTGTGTATTTAAAAATTTTTATAACTTTCAAAATTAAAACTTAAAAGTTTTAAGCACGAATAAAGAAATTTGAACACAAAAGTTTTTAGGTGGTTCGACTCAAAACCGAGTCTACGTCCACCCCCAACCGGTGTTGGGAAAAATCCACTAAATGCACCAATTACAAGTGAGGTTTTCCTACGGTTCACCTCAAACCTACTTGGGATTTTTACTACGGCTAATCCCAAACCTACTTGAGTTTTTCTCTGGGCTCAACTCAAACCCAAGGCTTTAACACTACTACCGGGATGCCCTTACCCCAAAAAAAAAAATACAACGATGGCAAAAAGAACTTAGGAGAAATAGGAGAAAAGGGAGGCACACACACAATTGAAAAATTAGAAGGATAGAAATGAGAAAAATCGAATCATGAACCTCTAATTTCAAGTGCCTTGTTGCAGTTTTCCTTTTGAGCTTGATGGCACCGTTTTTGCTTGTGATTGCTCGAATTTGAGATATGAAATTTTCGAAAGAATTTAGCAAAGGTAAACTAAATAAATCTTAATTCTTCCCTATTTATAGAGCTTAAAATTGAGCTGAAAAAAAACCTTCAACGGCTCTTAAAAAACAACTAGTCGTTTGAGCAATGGACGGAAAGCAGCCACCGTCCGTTCCGGGCCCAAAATCGAACGACACTAATCAAATTTACGAAACAGCCATTCGATTTTGATTTGGAGCATTGGATCCACACGCTGAACGAACGGCGCCGATTAAACTCGCGAAACAGCCATTCGATTTCAATCTGGAGCGTTGGATCCGTGCGCTTAACGAACGGCGTCGATTAAACTCGCGAAACAGCCGTTCGATTTCAATCTCGCGCGTTGGATCTGGGCGGGCTTGATCTGCACCTTTGGATCCTGTCGAAGTTATAAGGTGGGATTTTTAGTCCCACACTACAGAACTAAAGTCGGCACAACGCTTTATAAGGAATTTGCGCTGTTTAATTCTCGAGCCTCTGTGGGGCTGGCTCCCCATTCCTTGACCGGGATTTCATCACCTGGTCGGGTTGACTTGACCATGCACTGTTCATTGACCGTTAACCGTCGCTGTAGTTTGACCTAGCCGAGCTCCTCTCTACGGGCTTTGGGCGGGCTTGGCTTAGCCAAGCATTGTTCATTTGAGTGTTGACCACCACTGTAGTTTGACCTCGCCGTGCTCCTCTCAGCGGGCTTTGGGCGGTCTTGGCTCGCCCTTTTTGGGTCAACCAATTTTTAATTTCTAAAAGATCGGGACGGGCTAATTGCGTGACGGGTCGGCCCGCCCAGTGCTATAGTGAATTTTCCCGAGACTTAAGCTGTTTTAAGGTTGATTGGAAGATTTTTTGTGCTAAAATTTTAAATATAAGTATACCAAAATAATTTTATATTATCATAGTATTATAAGTTTTCTAAATGACTATTATAAGTGATTTATGAAAAATAATTCCTAAATAATTTTAAAAAATCAAATACCAATGTCTATACTTTTTGTCAATAAAGCTTGGCCCAAAAATAAAAATTCAATAATTATTAATTTTATAACATTTTTAAATATTAATACTACTAGTGTGCCTCATAATCTCAAAAATTAGACATCTCAATTTCAAGAAAATTAATAAAAACTCAAATATGAAAATTTTAGTACATGTTTCAAATTTCCTTAAAGTATGCCATGGCTTTAAGGTCCTTAATGACCACTATTTTAGACATGTTAAATACGTGGCTTGATTTAATTAAATATTAACAATTTTACTAAAAATCAAGCCTAAATAAAATATAAACATTTATGCTTGACTCATCAAATACAAGGGTGTAACAACATATATGCTTGACTCATCAAACACAAGGGTGTAACACAAACTCTAGAGAACATTGATACTCAAAAAGGTATTCTGATTAGTATAAAAATCATCATTATGTGAGATATTATTTATTGTAGTATAAATATTATGCTCAAATTAGGCTAAAGTGTAGTGTAACTTTTCATTCTATCACTAAGAGAACAATGGAAAAAGAGCAACGATGAATGGACCATCACTATCATAGACAAGTATGGTCGATGAAAAGGACCATGATGTCACAATTTATCTTGATTCAAATACTAATATAATGTTTTTTACATATTTATTATTCTAGATATTAATTTATTAAAAATTTACTCCAAAATAATAAGACAAAATCCTAATATCATATTAGAAAAATAATATTAACTTAAAGATAAAATTTGTCTAGACTGATAACAAAATTTTAAATATTGTTTCTGTTTTTCTCAATCTCTAATTGTTAATATATATATA
Organism: Vanilla planifolia; assembly: GCA_023846275.1. NCBI lineage: Eukaryota > Viridiplantae > Streptophyta > Magnoliopsida > Asparagales > Orchidaceae > Vanilla > Vanilla planifolia. Next base: position 1,194,429 of record JAIUJO010000080.1, on the reverse strand, counting down.
TATATATATATATATATATATATATATATATATATATATATATATATATATTAATTTTATTTATTTATATAAAACTCTTTTTTAATATTCTTTTTTCGAATCTTTATTTTGTAATCTCTCGTTTTCAAATTTAAGCTAAAAAATTAATGCAATCATTTTTTTCATTTAGTTGGGTTTTTAAATTTTATTTCTATTTGTTTTCTTTTTTTGCAGAATAATATTTATTTAAAAGGAAATACATATAGGTGCTTCGTTCATCGTGTAATTATTAATAGGGCATGTTTGGATCGTTTCAAAATCTCTAGCATGCTCTTTTCAATAAATTACAAATCCCGAAGCTCGCTCTTTCGCTCATTTACAGAAGGGAAGAGCAAGAGTATCGTCGTTCTCGAGACCAAAAAATTCCTCGGAAAGATAAAGAAAAGGTTTTTTTCTTCTTCTTTGGTTGGTAATTTGTTTGTCTGATGCTTTTTGTCTTCTGTTCTTCATCCAACCGCTGCACCTCATCAAGGTTCCACTTCAGCCATACCCCTACGTAGCTCTATTGGATCGTTTTTCTCTCATTGACGATGCACACGAGGAACCAGAACAAACCCCCACTGACCGTCGGATAATGTTTCTCAAATCCGCACAAATGTAAGGTTTACTTCTCGCCACATTAAGTTTCAATCCGTTCTATGGCTAGTGTTCTCCTTGGCTTGGAATTCTTATGTGTAGATTGATTTGCAGAAGAGCGAGAACTTGGACGAATCGCAGTTAAATTGGCAACAGAAGATTGGAGGCAGGAATATGGTAGGAAAGGTAGACTCCGCGCATTGTCGCCTACCTCTGTCGAGTATGAATACAAGGAGGATGTAGCAAAGTTACTGTCTGAGAAATCGAAGCTCAGAAGCAAAGCAGATGTCGAGGTAACTAGGCTTCCTAATCTTTATGTTACATTAACAATCTGTCTCTTTTTTTTCTAGAGTAACTATGTTTATTCTAATTTTTATCATTTTTTTGCAGGGAAGGATGAATGATATGAGAAACAACGTCAAGAGGCTAAAGTCCTTTATTAGTTGGTAGATTGATCTAGAAGATTATTATCTTGCGATATAGGATGAGCTCAATAGTTTGTTGGAGTAAGAAAAGAGCAAGCATTCTAAAATTGGTGAATGTTTTCAATTTACATTTTCACGTGGTGATGAATTTTTTTTACTATTAAACTTTGGAAAATTTCATTTTTTTTCAGAATCCCAAATGAATTCCAAAATAGAAGACTTTACTTTGCTAATTGAGGAATACCAGACAATGAAGGTGTCCATAGAGAAGAATCTTAAGTGCGAGGAGTCCAACAAATTGGTACCTTCTAAAAATGAAATATTGTTTCTTTATTAACTTATATATAATGACAATACTCATGAAACATTTCAGGTTGCCATTAAGGCTTAGGAAAAGAAGCTGAAGCAAGGGCTGCTTCTGAAAATTTACCTTATGGTCTCCTGGAAGATCCTGAGACAGCTACACAAGAAATAAATCATCTTAATCGTCAGGTAGAGCAACATGCATTGTTGAACTTAATTGAAAGAAATATTTATATATTTTGTTTTTTTGATATAATCTGTATTTTGTTACTACATAGATAAAAATGATTCAGGGGATAAACAAACTACTACAAGAGTACAACAACAGCTTGCAACAATATAACCTTCAGCTACAGGCTGCTGCTATCAAGAATGATGATACTATATCAAAGTTACAAAAGGAGAAAGATGCGTTGGTGGACATTATTACTAGATTAATAGATCAGGCTAGCTTGCTTAGGAATCAACTTTAGAATATAATGGTGAGATTATCAATTTAAATTGAGTTTACTATCATATAAATGCACTAAAAATTAAAAAGCAAAACCTTTTCTTCATGTAATTTTGCCTCAACTATTTTCATTCTAATTCTATGTTTTTGTTAAAAATTTTTACTGAGAAATAGAGTTTTGTGGTTGTGTTATCATTAGCTTAAATCAATCTATCAATTGCTTAATTTGTCGTCTAACAAATGTCTTTTAATTAGCAGCCTTTTTCTAGTCTAGTAATTTGCCATAGAACATGGTTGAAATTTTTGTAGTAACAATGCTGCTGAAAGCTAGCTTGTTTTTGAAGAGTTGAGACATGCACTAGAGGAAGTTGAATTGTACTTTTTTTCATTTTTTCAAAAATTTACAAAGATAAAAATAGCTTTATTTTAAAATACGTCTTTTTAAAAATTGTGTGCACTTGTAGTATAACTAACAAAAAATTTGGATGAAGTAAAGAATAGAAATTTTTAAGTTATTTGGAAAATTATAGTTTACATTTACTCATAATCATAAAAGATCAAACTTACTTTACTGTGGTTTTTTGTAAAACTAGGTAGAAAAGAATTCATCATAATCCATAGAAGAGTTATATACTATGGTTCATTATGCAACTCAAAGGGGGTACAATAGATCAAAAGATCCTATACTTGAGCCAAAAGTAGTCATAATAGAAGAATGAATGCAATAAATATAAAATATATAATAGAAACTTTATATTTATAATAGAGTGAAAACCATAATAACAACTTGGCATTTTGAATCAAAGATCAATATTGCAAAAGATCTTCTCCAAAAACCCTATTGACAATGAGTTTTTTTTCTTGTAATACACTTGATGTTGGATGCAAATGCCATTTTATTTTGCATATTTCTTTTGTTTGCATGTTATGTTTTTCCATTTCAAACAAACATTGACAACCTTTGAAGTTGTGAGTGACCTAATAGCTTATTGTGATCTCTATAGTACTCACAATGCCTTAGAAGTACTATGAGTTAGCAACAATAAAAGTAATGTGAGTGGTAAAAAGATTTAGATATTTCACTAACAAGGTACCTTTTGATATCATTGGTTTTTTTCATTTATTTTTTTTAGATTTGCTCTTTTCCACTTGCAAATGGAACCATGATCCCTATAACTTGGGGCTTATAGGTGCATGCTCCTCTGATGCAAGTGCTTGGGCATAAGGCTAGTTGGGATGTTGACATGCTACTTCTTTTCCTTGTTAGTTGCCTAATGTTAAATTGCAAAGAAACATGATGAGTTATTGTTGACAACTCTTAGCCATGCCACTTCTTAATGCTTCCAAAGTAGCACTTGTCCTAGAAACTTTGTAAATAAATTATGGTTGGTGACTTTCAACAATTATGACTGTAATAATAGTGTTGTCATTATCATCAGAATCAATTATCAATGATCTGCTTGTGAGGTTTTCTCGTCTTGAACCCTCGTCAACTGGCTTTTTTTTCAGAATGATGACAACAGAAGTGGAAGTGTAATAATGGTGAGAAAAAAGAAGGAGAAAGAGAAGGATAAGAGGGTTTTTACCACAAGGAGGTTGAATTCCCTAAGAACATTTCCTTTAAAGGGTTTTGAATTTACGAAGTTCTGATTCTCAAAACTCGTTGAATTTCTCAAGCTCTGACTTTTTATGAGTTTTGATGTCTCAGGTTTCTCTGAATTTTTTTTAATTATTTCATTCATTATTTCTAACTTTTTATGAAGTGGTTGAGATACTTTTTTTAAATATAATACAAAAAATGTGATTTTAATCGAAAATTAAAAATTTCTCAAATTTTACAAATTTTGCACCTATCAACGTCTGTCTTTGCTAGCGTGCATCTTGAGGTGCACAAATTTATGACCGAGCCAAGGGTCTATCCATGCATGCAGGTAGCTTGTGCACGTAGACAATGAATGCACTTAACTACTGATAAGGTGCACGTGCAGCATTGAAAAGAAATGAACTATTGAAAATAAATGGGATATTTTGTAAAATTAATAAGGTCACCATTGTACATATAGTTATGGGGTTGGGTACTGAAAAAGAAATGATATAAATGACACAATTAAAAACAATAACGATCACTTGTTTGTGCGGCTAGGTGATGCAAAAAATAAGTTATAAAAAAATATTGTTAAAAAATTGAGTGGCTATAATCTATCTAACTGACTTAAAGGAGTATTGTTGAAAAGATAAAAGTAGGTAATACAATAAAAGGATAAGATTCAAAATCAATGTTATTTAATTAAACATTTAAATTAGGCAATATTTATTTATGTTATCAATGAGCAAATTATTAAAAGAATAAACTTAAAAGTAATGTTATGGATAATTCAGCAAGAGAAATATTAACAAAAGAGAAATTGAATGTGAAACCAATCTTTGGTGTTCGAAATTCGATGACACTAAGTCTTGTAAATCTCATTCATTAGAACCATTATTGTAGCTATGAAGAGCATTTTCTATCTTACCTACCCGAGCATTTTTATTGTTAGAAAATGAAACATTTAGGTAATTTTGTAATGGATTTGGAAGCAAAAATTAGGTTGAGGGTGGTGGAGATTGATTTTAGCCAAGATTAGCTAAAACCTTGAGTTGAACCAAACCAATAATTTGGCTGAGTGTTGGACTGAAATAAGTTTTAAACTATTCGAAATTATGGTTTTGGACCCAAACCAATAAACATGCAAGTGTATCACTCAATTTTTTCTTCTCCACAAGCCATATACGTGTCTCGATATGCAAGGATATGTTTCTCCATGCCAAAGTGTTTGTTAATATTTTGATATTTTCATAAAAGCTGCATCATTGAGCAGCAACATACTTAAAATTTGATTGGCGATCTGGCATTTGAACCCTAGACAGTTGTCTTAAAGAAAAAGTTCTTTTTTCTTTATAGCATTTTTCCTTAAACTGTTAGAGCCTTTGATAGCCATTCCATTGGAAAGTTGTAGAAGAAACATGTCGAAAATTTATATTCATATCTGATATTTCTACCACACATATTATACTTTTACTGAGCTATGATGTTTTGTAAGAACTAAAAGGAAACATTTGAGTTTTTTTGTAGAGTGCAACCTTTTTTGTCAGATGTTGATGCCAAGGGAGCAGATGGTTCAGTAATTTCATATCCAACAAGCATTGAGTCTCTTGGGAGAGGCATTGATTTGGTGTATAGTGGTAAGGAATTTTTTTCTAATTTATTACATGCAAGCTTTCATTTGTTTTATAATGTCTTATGGAAACTATAATGTGTAAGGATGAGCCTTCTATAACTGATGCTTTTTCTTTTGCTTTATTTGTAAACAGCTCAAAAGTAATGTTTCACTTTTGACAAATTTTTTTCTCACGAGTCATCTCTGGAGGAAGTGTTTTTAGAAATCTCGCAACTAATGCAATGTGCACTTGATGGATATACGGTATATCCATTATGTAATATATTTTATTTCAGTTTTCTTTTGTGAATTTTATCTTATCCACGTTTTTAATGTTTTCATCATTTATTAGTAAATAAATTAAATTTAGATATTTTCTTATGTGCTTCTTATGGGCATGCAGTCTAACTAAGATTTTATTAAACCTTATGTTCATGGATCCATAAATATTAAGAGATGATACATATATTATCCCAAAATATGGAGCAAGAGGCATTCGTTTAGGTTTTTTTTTTAGTTATTTGTATAGCATGCAAGAGAAAAACCATAACCACTTATTTAATCCTATTTTAGTAAGTGTTATGATAGTTATTTACCACTTATATTGTATAAATATGCAAAGTTATCATGTTGGGTTACAATTTGCTGGATCATCATTTGCATGATGATTAACATGAGGCATGTCTTTTTAAAATTAGACTAGCCTTCCATGATAAACCTTTTCATGAGAACAAGGTTAATAGGTGTAAGTTTTCTAGAAATCAAGTGTTAGAGAAATAGCTCTCAAGGTGTTGGGTCACACGGATCACTCTCAATGTCCAGATTGAATAGGATTCATCAAGCATGATTGGTATTATCATTGTTCAAGTTTAATAGGATAAATCTTATTTCAGAGAAGGACAAAATATTAATGAAATTTGCAAATTTATAATTTGCAAAGGGTCTTGTTCTTTGGTTATAATTAACTTGCCACACCATTATGGTTTAGTTTATGTACCATTTGGGTGCGGTGGGCAATTTTGCTAAATATATTTTTTCTCTTTTATGGAATTTCTCTTTGCTTATCCTTCTTTGCTTTTACTTAAGTCTTATATTTGAACTTGAAGGAGCTTCCTTTTTGTAATAACTCTAAATTTCCTTCTTGTGATTCTTTAGCTAAAGGGAAGTAAATCCTTTCTTCTTCTTAGAATTTGTAATTAATTTCAACACTTTTCTAACATTGCATGTTGGAATTAGTGAGTACATAGAAGATGAGGACTAAAGTTCAAAAAGTTGTCCTTGTCGATGATCTTGTTTTTAATGTTTCAATGATGTAAGTGATCAATAATTCTATCCCTCCACCTCTTAAGAATGATCCTCCTTTTAAGCCATTCTTTCACATCTATTAGTTACATTGGGAAATATTTTTGTGAAGGTCATTTCTATCCATTTGAAATTCTTCTTCCACTAAAGTCTATGATTCTAGCTCAAGTTTCAATTGTCTTAAATGAGCTTGTTCATTTTCTTATGATGAACTATCCTTTTTCAACTCATTCATCTCCCTTTATTTCTCTGCTAGTTAATTAATTTCTGCAAGTGGGATACCTTTTGTTTTTGCCACTGCTTAATTTCCTTTTTACCATTGTTGTCCTTGGATGTGTTCATTTAGCAAAGAGTGTGGCATGGTGTATGATGTGCCTTAGCTATTCTTCTTACGTTGGCATTGTAATTGCCCCTCTTTTAATGGGGATTGTTTTTATTTTCCCTTCTAAATTTAAAATTCCTACTTTCTATTATGACAAATCAGACCCATAAATTTTTCTATGTGAATTCGAGACACTTACGTCTTTTTTCTTGCTTTTGGTTCAATTAAGTGAACAATTTTCCCCATCTTGCTTCATGGATGCAACGTCAAAGTGGCTTTAGAAGGTATCTCGTCATTCCCAATTTCAAGTTTTTGAAAAGGATCTTTGCTTCTTCCTTTGCTAGTTATGTCAAGCCAGAAAATTTTGGTTGACGGTTTGCCAGATCTTAGTCAAAATTGAAATGGAAGCCCCAAATTTTACCACCAATGTTTCCAAGAATTCCTAAGTGAGGTGGAGCTCGAAGAAACCCAGGGGACTCAAGTATCCTTAATATTTTTCTTTGGGCCAATGAATTTGAGAAGCCAAGGCTTTGTTTACCATCTCATATCTTGTTGAAAAACTTTTGTTACTCTTACTTAATGAAGAAGACTTATCTATTTCCAACACATTTGGAAGCAAGAGAAGGCTCAAGGTAATTACCAATGAGCTCACCACAACAATGAAGAAATCTAAATATTTTTACTAAGGGAGTAATTGATAACATCATTATCATCCATCTTAGACCATTAGTTACCTCTTCAAGAGTTTGAGAATACTCCATTGAATGTATCTCTCAAGTAAATTCTTAGTGCCACATTACCTTTGGATATCATCCATGAAGTCTTTGATTACAAAAATTGTTTAAGAAGGTTACCTATAATAATATTATGGTAAGAAGGAAGAAAGAGAGACATAAAGTAGCTCTCTTAGGTCCTTGTTGGATGGTTAATTGGCTTTATTTAAGAGGAAACAAGGCTTGACCAAGGGTTTGTAGAGAGAGGATGATGAAAGTTAGGGTTTTGAGAGTGAAAGGGAGGAAAGAAGAGCAGAGGTAGTGATTTAAATTTAGGTGACGCAAACTTGAGAAAGGGAAAACATGTGATAATTTTGGAGGTTTTGGAGTGAGGTATTTGGCAAAAGTTTAAGCAAGGATGAAAGGGAGAGGGTTTTGAGGTTTAAGATGGTTTTTAGGTTTATTGAGTTTTCTTAGACTAGAAAGGAATAAAAAAGAAAAAAAAGAGAGGAAGAAGGAGGTCATTAAGAGTTTCCAGATGTTGGATTGACATTCAAGTCTAATCAAACATAAGCCCTCAAGCAATGCAGGAGTTATCACCAAAAACAATTATCTAAAACTTTCATTTATCTTATTTTTTTTTAATACAGGAGTTCTTAAAAAAGAATAAAAATGGAAAGAAATGTTCATGGAAATAAAAATCTTAATTAAATTCTTCTTAATTTTCAACAACTTATTTTAGGAAAGTAAGCATGAAGAAATAAAGAGAGATCACAAAGAAATAAAAAAAGATAATGCTATTTTAAACCTAGGCACTTTTTATGTAATTCTTTAAAGGAATTCATCCAAAAGGGAACTTAATTAGCCAAAGCAAGTATCGAAGAGATTGAAAATCCATGAAAAGCTACAAACATGCCTCCTGTTGTCTTATTCTATGGAAAGGTGTCCAATGTTGTGCCAAGTGAATTAACCAAGAAAATTTGAATTGAACAATGATGTACTATAATAAACAATTATAAAGCACTCATAAATCATGAAGAGCTATCATATGAAATGAACAAAGTTATGCATCATCATCTACAAAGATTGTGAAGCAAGGTTTGTTCTGAGTAGCTTTGTGATTGGTTTATGCTTTATGTAGTTTCTATGGATTAAAGGAGGTTCAAACTCAACATTTAGTGTTGCATCACCTTGAAGGAAAACCATTTAAGACCCATCGAGACTTTTTTTTCTCTTTAGGGCCATGGAGACAAGTTTAAGTACATGCTAGCATTATTTTGGTGATCTTTGAAGGGAATCAAGCATGCCCTTATAAATTAATTCTAAAATCTTTTAAGGCAAACACTTTGTCAAATGTAATAATGAGAATATTTTATTTTCTTCCAATCTCTTTTGAGCTAAAGCAAATTTGTTATTTAAAATTTCTTAAAACAACCATCGTGTTCACATGACTTATTGCAAACATAGGTGTGTATTTGGTATTGTGGATATTGTAGTTTTGTTGATTCTTTATTTTGGAATGCCTTCAACAAGATGGGCAATTGTTTAAGTCATGTTCTCCCTTATGTTGGTTCTCCAATCAGCTTCTTGGGAGAATAAACTAAGCTTAAAGTTAGCTTTCTTTTTTCACATATGGGAATGAAATATAAGTAGTCATGTAGATGGAAAATTTTATGAACATGACAATATCATTATTTGTAATTATTGATTTACCTACCATAAATAAATTTCACATTATGGCTTCAACACCTTGTGTGTATAAATTTTACAACCTAGTTTTATTATGTTGAGATATTGTTTCATTTGATCATCTGATTCAGACCAAAGAGGGTTTTATTCTCAAAATTGTTTTAGACATTTTAAGGCTAAATTGTCACATAAATCTCCAAATCATTTACTTTATAGTCAATGTGGGATTATTTATTTTTATACCCTTCAAACTAAAATCCTACAAACAATTACTCTTTGTTAAGTAATTTCAATCTTGGTCATATCCCGTCAGGTACTCCTCACACTCTTTGATCCCTTGTGTTCAAATAAAGTCTTACGCCATTTGGTTTCGCATGTTTAAGGAGAACTGCTTCAGTTGAAGAGTTACTACCTGAGTAGAATGATGGGAAGTCGTGGCATTTCGTCAATTTATTGGACGTCTTGGTTCTTCTTGATAGATTGTTTTTTTCTTTTCTTGTTGATCTTTTAGTTCCTTCCAAAGTGTATGTATATTTGTTAACTTCAATGGAGAGCAAATGGTTTGAATTAATAGCAAAGGGACACCATTCTCTCAGTCCTAGTTCATCACATTGATATTTTTGCATGGTCTTGTTTTGATATTGTTGGTGTTACTTGAGTTATGTTTTACCAACACGTTAATGTTAACTTTGATTGCTTAAGAATATGATAGAAGAAGACAGACTTAGCTAAGAAAAATAAGCCCTAGATAAAGAGAACTAGCTTATATTCTTAAGGTTTGATTCATTGTTGTTTTGTAATACCTCAAGTGGTTGGAAAAGTTTTTCATTGTCAAGAAAAGTAATGACAAATGACACATTTGTGTTGACTCTTTGTTTTATCTTATTTGGCTTGACCAAAATTTTCTTTTTTGTCAAGAATCGATGATTCAATGAGCTTTATTGCAACTTTTAACCATTGAAGCTTTTTTGAATGCCTTCTTTGGATGATAATAGATCAGGATTTTTGAGTTTGACAATGAAAAACTTCATCTATCATCAATTTTCAATATGTTGCTAAAAGGCCATGTCATTTGTTTTAAAAACTGAAAGGGCAACATACCAATACATGGTTAATATACTTTTTAGCCACCAATGAGGAATCAATCTTGATGCATATGTTGGGGAGGTTTTAGTCAAAAGCAATCATTCTTTGCCTATGTTGCGGATCTTAAAGAGAACTTTCAAGAATTATGAAAATTTGGGTTGCATATCAATCCACTCAAGTGCAATTTTGGCATCTTATCAAGCATGTTTAAAGAAAGGAAGTGAAGCTAACCCTGCTGGCATTTGAGTCTTTTTGGAAATGCATTCACCAAAGACATTTTGAGACTTATATAAGTTAGATGGTCATATTGCTATATTGTGTAGAATCATATCTTGCTATGAAGTCAAGGATTAACAATTTTCAAGTCGTTGAGAGGCAAAATTAGATTGTAGCTTATAAAAAACTATGAGAATGTGATGGAATTAAGAAGCTCGTTTGTTATGTCTTTCATGTTCTTAAAAATTTGGAATCATGTTATCCAAACCCTCAAGCTGTTTGACATTATTAAATCCATTTGTTTTGTGGATTATTTAAGCAATTCTTTTTGTTATAACCTAGCCATGAGATCTTTTAACAAAAATTATGCTGGCCAACAATGCAAAAGAATGCTTCATAATATGTTGAGATTGTAAAAATTGTCATTTTAATAAACATTTACCTCAATGACTAATAGGATCAATGAAAGCCATTAATATATTACAACATTTCCTTGTTTATGAAACAATTTTCCTTGGGCAAGCATTAGTATTTTGTTGTGATGGTTGATTGATTCACAAAATAGATTGAAGAAAATCCTTGGTTAAAAGAGCACAACAAAATGAACTTTAGAATTCCTGTGTAATCTAGTGCAAGCTCTTGAAATAACATAGCAAATTAGATTTTAATCTGTATACATTTTCTATGAAGTTCTAAACTTCTTTGAGGTGCTTCTTGGACACATGATTATCATAGTAGTAAAACGTTTCTGTCTTCACTTTAGAGTTTTGTTATCTACTCCACAATAAGTGATCAATGAGTCTACCTATCTTATGATAATTTATATAATATACTAAATGGATAAATTATATTACATAATAAATATTTAAAGTGTTTATTATTATCAAAATAAGATACTATTTTTATTGTCATGGAATTCAATAATACCTTGTCATGTTAATGGGTTTTCTAATGACTTGTCCATAAATATATTCATAGCATTTAGCATATAGAGTTGAGAGGAGGGAGGAGAGAGAGAGAGAGGGAAAGGAGATTATTTAATTGGCTATATTTGATTTTCTCTCTTATGGTCGTTTTTTCCTTGTTTATCTCTTTATTATTTCTAAGTTCAAATCGTGAACTTGGAAGAGCTTCCTTTTTGTAGTACCCATTGCACCTAGTAATTCTTCAACTCAAATTTTCTTTTGTTTCTTAAAATCTATAGTTAGCCTCAATACTTTACATTAAGCATGCTAGTATAGATGGTCAAGACAGTGATTTTTAAAATTGTTTGAGTATAAGTGCTTAAATGAAATGATTCTTTATGAGAAGGTATTTTATATTTCTAAAACCATATAAATTTTTTTAAATTTTAAAGAAGCTACTATAACCTTTGATAAAATGCCTTAGATATCATCCGATGCTCTAGAAAGATTAGAAAATTCATATAATTGATCAATTTTTATTGCCAACTTATTTTGTGTTACATATAAAAATAAAAACTGTTATTCTGTTGAATGGGCTTTTTTGCATGTTCTTGATTTATGAACTTAATTATACTTTTGTTGTTTTTATTTATTGATTTTTTAAGCATGTTGGGGTGGGTTGGCCTTCGCTTGGAAGGAACTAAAGTATGACTGGTAGAAGTAGCTTGTTGAGCTTGTCCAGTATATTGGTTTATTTTACACTGTTAAATGCTGAAGTGGTAAAAAATGAATTATTCGAAGTAGCTAAGCCAAGGAGTAGTGATTTAGTAGTAATTTATTTTTATCTAACGAACATTTTAATTTAGAGTAAATGAATCTGAAAGTTTAACCAATAGTAGGGATAAATTTTTCTGTTATTTTGTTTTTGATGTGTTTCTATTTTCTACATTCACTTTTTTTCAAAAATATTTTCATATCTTATTCCCACAATAGACATAAATGTGGACATAAAGAACATTAAATGACCATGCTAACATCACTAGGTCAGCACGATTGAATCAGATGATCCAACCAGTTCTTGAGCTAGTTGAATGCCAGTTTGGTCTTCCACATTAATTCTCTATCTTGGAGAAAATGCATATAAAAAGCTTCAGCTCTCATTCATTATTCTTAACTCCTTCTTTTACTATCTCTTCTTTAAAAAGGTTTGTATCTTTGCTTATGGACAAATTGGTTCTTGTAAAACTTATACCATGATGGGCAAGCCTGAACCTTGAGCAGAAAGGATTAATACCATGTTCCATGGAGCAGATCTTTGAGACTAGCCAATCACTACAATGCCAGGGTTGGACTTACAAAATACAGGTGTGAATGTTAATTTACAAGAAAACGTAAATTGTGCTCAATCTTTCCTGCTTTCAAACCTTGCTTTTCATCTTTTACAGGCCTCAATGTTAGAGATCTACAATGAAACAATTCATGATTTGTTATCACACAATCGTAGCTCAAGTAGTTGTCTAACTCTTCTTAACAAGCAATATACCATCAAGCACGATTCAGCTGGTAATACACATGTGCCAGACGTTACTGTTGTCAATGTGTGCAGCATAAAGGAAATTTCCTTTCTGCTTGATCAAGCTGCAAGGAGCATGTAATTGAAATCAGCATAGACATAGTAAATTGGAGCATGCTTTCATCTTTTATTTTCTTGTTTCTAGTGGCCAACTGAATACATCTTGTGTATTAAGTTTCCCAAATGTTCCATATTCTTGGGTACCAAGCTTTGTTTTGCTTGCATGCACGCATTCATCTTCTATTTTCTGGTTTCTGGTGGCTAACTGAATACGTCATGTGTATGCTTTCGTTTCATGTTCCATATTATGGGGTACCAAGCTGTGTTTTGCTTGCATGCTTTTAAACGTACGATTCTGTATCAGCATTCTTTCACTTCTAAATCATTCTTCTCTTTCCCGACCTGACTAGCCACAAGACTATCATCGCAAGAGATTGGAACTAATTATTCAGGTTTTACTTTGTTCATCAATCAGTAGGCAAGATTCAGATGAATGAACAATCATCAAGAAGCCATTTTGTTTTCACCTTAAGAATATCTGTGGTGAATGTTGTGAGTGGTGGCTGTTCCTTGTTCCTTTGAGCCATTAATCTTGTTACCTAAGACGTTTGTTGACCTGACTCTTTCATTACAGGCCACGGAACAACAGGTTCAAGGTGTTTTGAACCTGATAGATCTTGCCAGAAGCAAGCGTCTTGCTAAAAGTGGCTTGACTGGAGATTGTCTAAAGCAAAACAAGGCAAGAATTTCTTCTCATTTATGCTGAAAATTCTTGTTTTAGATGCATATGAAGAAATTCGTTTATTCCTTGAAAGATGCAATTAATAAAAGCTTGTCTTCACTGAGCGATGTTATATTTGCAATTGCCAAGAAGGAGGATCATGTTGCTTACAGAAACTAAAAATTGACATGCCTTCTACTGGTACATGGCCATTGGATTTTTGGGATGTTTAATATATTGCAGTGTGTACAATTTCATTATATTAGTTTTAAAAACATTCTAAAAAAAGCTGTTTGTTTACTAAAAAAATCAATTTTCAACTTTTACCATCTTCATTCTCATCATACTCTATAATCTCTTGGTGTTTAAAGCCTTGTCTTGGGGGTGATTCAAAAACGTTGATGTTTGTTAACATCTCTCTGGAGGTTTCATCAGCCAGTGAATCGATATGTTCGCTTTGATTTGCTACTCATGTCAATGCCTATGAGATTGGGGTTCCTCACCGTCAAACCCAGATGTGACCACTGGATTACCGTTCAAACAATGGTTGAGTGATTAAAGTACATTGGTCCATGAGGGTTTCTAAAACAGCAACTGAAGCAATGCATTTTTTCTTGTCCCAAGCTATTAAAACAATTTGGTTGAGTTATTAAAGTACATTTGTCCACGAGGGTTTCTAAAATAGCAATAGAGTGCATTTTTTGTTGGCCCAAGCCTTTAAAACAATTTGGTTGAGTGAGTAAAGTACATTTGTCCACAAGGGTTTCTAAAACAACAACTGAAGTAATGCATTTTTTGTTGGCCCAAGCCATTAAAACAATTTGGTTGAGTGATTAAAGTACATTTGTCCACGAGGGTTTCTAAAACAAAAACTGAAGCAATGCATTTTTTGTTGGCCCAAGCCATTAAAAATGTTTAACAATAGCAAGAATTGGCATGTTGTAAAATTTATGTTACTAAATCGCTGTTGAAGTTGTGCATAATATTATATTTTATGCCTTTGATATTTTTTGGTACCATTGGCAAAGAGAAACCATTATCAATCTAAGATGTGCCCTTATAAATTATATGTTATTAAAAAATATGACCTAGTGAGGTTGTTTTAATTTTTAAAGTGCTTCTACTAATTTGATGGCAAAGTTGTAATTATATAGAGTCCTTTATGCCCTAAAATTGCAAGAATTGGCATATTTTCGCTTGTATTGCCAATATATTTTACTATATGTTGCTAGAATTTCAATATTATCCCTAGTATCAACCAAAAAATGAAGCTTTCAACTCAAGTCGGGAACAGAATTCCGTGTTATCATCTGATTATGATCAATCTTTGCATCAGTATATGCGTGTGTATGAGGATGCATACATTGGCATATGCATACTAGTAGTTTTGAGAACATACATTACAGTGATACATTATATAATATATTTTGTTATATTTATATTACTTGTATGGATAAAAATATCAGTTACCAGTTTACCATAGTGCAAAAACTTAATTTTAAAAGAAAGGACAACATGAGTCCTGTTATTCTCACAAAACGTGCTCTTAGTGTGATAGTTTTTATTCATAAAAAACCTTCCAATTTTCTTGATTGAGAAAGTGGCCAAATTGGAAAACCATTGTCATGATTTAACTCAGTTTGTTATAGACTTTGATGCATTAAAAAATATACATGTTCCTAAACATGGATTACAATCTCTAGTGACAAGCAAGCATTACATTGACTTCAAATTAGCCATAATAAAAAAATAAAGGAGAGTTAATATATACTTTTGAATAACAAGTTTTGGACCAATGGGTATATTTATGATGGCATGCATTGGCTAACTAACAAAAAAAGGAATTTTTAGGAATATAAAGAGTCTGTATATGTCATACACAAGTATTATTAAATAGAGATGAAATGATCAATCTGCTAACAAATTAATTCAACTTATTTTTTTGACCAATGTTTCCCATAAAACCAAGAGAATTACTAACATATCCTAAAATCATTCAACTTGATCTTAAAAAACTAAGAAATCAAGTAACAAAACACAAAATATATACCAAATAAGTATAGCATTTATCTACATTGCTTAAAAGCCAATGATTCTTAACACATCTATTTTGATGTGACCAATTAAGTGAGAAATATTATAAGGTATGCTTTCATCTTTTTCTCTTAATAAGTTTTGAAACTAATGATATAGCATTGGTATTGAAAAGAAACAAGAAAAATGTTTGCACCATTTATATTTTTTAAGTGAATTTGAGGAATTTTCCCCTATTTGAACTTGAACGTCCAATTCATACGAGACTCATTAGCACATAAATTACATACCTGGCAATTTTTATTCGAAACACAATCTAAATATAGATATTGATTTGAAAGGGGAAATGGGCATATTTGATTCAAATTCATACTAAGAGGAGCTCATTTTTCACATCAAAAGCATAATGTTCAATCGTTTGTGAGATGTAGTACAACTACATTCATAAATTGTTGTGCTTGATATTTTACAAGAAATTTGTCTTTGAAAAATATTGATCATGAAATGAATTTTATATTAGAAATTGTCTTGAGAAGTACATTACAAAAAAGGTAATATCTTTTGGAATATCATTCAGTGGATGGGCATTTTAGTATTTAATAAAGAGCATAATTCAGAGCTTAAATTAAAATAATTTAGAGATCAAAATATATAAGGATGTCAGAAGTGATGTTAAAGATTCAAATGGAAAATGTAGAAAACAAAAGTGATAATAAATTAAACATATAAATCTATTAGTAATATATTGGATAATTTCTTAAGCTAAATAAACCATAAATTATTGATCCATTTATTCATTAGATGAAGAAGGTAGTGCTTCAAAAATTTTGGAATGTGAAGACTAAGATGCATATAGAGGGGTTGATCCATTTATTCTTTAGATAAAGAAGATAATGTTTCAAAAATTTTGGAATGTGAAGACTGAGATGCATATAGTGGGGTAGACTTTGTTAGTGATGGCATGGTTATGGATGCAATTTTTATGGTCTACTAATGGTGAAATAATTGTAAGCATTTAAGGATAACAAACGAATGATAGAATGGAAAAAATCCTGAAACTTTGTAGCAAGTACAAATGCTTGATTCACATCATTTAAGAGATATTGGCTCAATGCTGGTTGGCCCCTATTAAATATTAAACAATTTAACGAAAAATAAGTTTGAAGATTGTTCTTAAGTGTTGTTGAAATGTTGTGTTTAAAGATTTGTTGTTTAGAAATACTTATTTTTAATTTGCCCAAAACATCTTTGCTTGTTAGTTTAAAAATAAGAAAACTTTTACTTACTTTGTGAGAATAAAAGATCTTTTTGAACTATTAAACTAATAAAATGAAAAAAGGTAGTGATATAGCCCCTAATTTATAAATAAATATAATTAGTCAAGTTGTTTAACATTACCTAAAATAAGTATTTTTGTGATTAAAAGTACAAAATTTAAGCAATCAAACCAACCCTCAATCTTATACTATCATATGGAGTATTGTTGTTTATAAACTCATTAGTTATGGATGGATAATACATGAAAAGATGATTCCATAGTACCTAAAAATAATTGTTTATGACTTTATGCATATACTAAAAATAAATATAACAATATTGTACTATTCATGTAATGATTGATTATCCTCAAATTTATCAAATTATAATATGAATATATTTACATAAATATTTGTTTATAGTTTTTTGAAAAATTAAATCTTCATGATTTGATTCCAATTCTATAAACTATATAGATAAATATCTTCCATTTAATGGTTGTAAAAACTATAACAATAATTTTTTCGCTATTTTTAGAAACCAAATTTCATTCTATCATATCTATTATAACATGTGGTAGTTAAGTAGATTTGTCCTGAACTAAAAATCCCTATTCCAAAGAAAAGTAGAAAATATAAGATTAAGGCACAACATGCAAAAGTACTATGCGTGAACTTATAATGGATTTTTAAAAGAATTAATCAATATTTCAGGACAATCATCACAGGAAAGCATAAGATAGTATAGTGTAACAAAATTCTCACATACTAATTTGCTTCAATCAAAGCAAGAATTCCTTTACAACTTCCCTAACATGAAAAAAAATAAGCAATGCAACTAAATGTTATGACATGAAACTTGATAAGAATACAAATACATTAGAGAAGCCAAATAGGCACCCAAAAAAAATGTTGGGAGGAAAAAAGTCAAGTTAACCGATACCTTTTCACGGTCTACTGGTTGACCAGGGCGACGAATGTGCAAAGGAGGCCCCATCTTTTGTGGTGGAGGGATGTGCCTCACTTGCCTATTTTGCAATTCAGTAACTCCATCTATTTCTGATACTTAATCTCAAAAAATAAACTATATATTATGCAGATGGAAAATGAAGGATTTGTATTACTACTTGAGAAAAAAAAGACCTAAAAAAACTATATATGAGAAGGTTCACAGGATGCTCACAAAAGACAGTGAATTCCAAATCAACTTGAGAAGGCATTAACATAAAGTCTAATTAGTTGATTGTAATTGTTAAACAATTTTCAAAAAAGAGAAAATTTTCATATATTTTTTGTTTTATTGGGTGAATTTACAAATCCATGTGCACTTTAGGTTCCACAAAACTTTTGTTTCTTGCAAACAAAATTGTGAAAACCAAATCAAAGAATAACTACACCCAACAAAGAAAACATAAATTGAACTTAAAATGTCATCATTTATAATTCCATGAAAAATATTCATAAAATGTTAAATTGTATCAAACAAAATGAAACGTAAATATAGGAATCATGATATCAACATTAAGATATGGAAAGCAAATTATGTTTGCAATGGCCATGGGCAACTCCTCCAAACTCTTAAAAGGCTAGCACTATCATGGGAAGACATCCTATTTAAATAGTTGGCCACTCTAATAAGAGCATCAAGAATTCTTTAAGCTAAGCTAGCTCAAAAAAACCCTTTACCAAAAAATGTGAAAAAATTTCAATCCTACTTTTTCACCCCACTTTTCTATTCTAGATTATCATCAGTACCCACATGCATGCTGATAAAACCATTCACATCAGCAAATTCCTCGAAAGTTGTGGTTGGATAGACAAGAATATTAAACAGTGTCTCATGGACTATCCGCTTGTGCTAAGAGAAGACTTTCTCATATTCTTTGTGATTTTGAGATTTTTGTTTTTATGGCTTCCTCTTTAGTTGATATGAGTGCAACTTTGTGTGAAGGATTTTCTTCAATTCAGTCTCCCTTCTTTAAAGGAGGATTTTTCTTATATTGGAAAAACCGTTTTAGAATTTTTATTCAATCTATCGATTTGGAATTATTTGAAGTTATGACTAAGCCTTGTGAACTTCCTAGAAATTCTTCTACTAATGAAGTTAAGCCATTTAGTGAGCTTAATGTTGAGTGCAAAAAATTGACTCAATTGAATGCTAGGGCCTTGAACTATCTTCATTGTGGAATTTCTCCTAGTTAATTTACATAAATTATGAATTTGCATACGACATTTGAGGTGTAGAAAAAACTCGAAGTAACTTATGAGGGCACCTCACAAGTGAAAGAGACAAAGATCAACATCCTCACCAATGACTATGAACTTTTTAGAATGAATCCCTATGAAAGTATTCAATATATGTTTCAAAGATTTAATGACATTATAAATAGCTTGACAAATCGTGGGAGGGCATTCTCAAATGGTGACCTTGCAAGAAAAATTTTAAGAATCCTTCCAAAGGAATATGATCCCCTTACAATGACTATTAAAGCGACTAAAGATATCAACAAACTTTCATTAGATGACTCCTTGGTGAACTTCTCACTATCGAAATAGAGATGTCAAGGAGACTTACAGAAGAGGCTTCTACAAGCAATTTAAAGCATGAAAGGAAAAAGGAAGAACCGATGGCCTTCAAAGCCACCAAATGTGATTCGGATTCCACTTCCACCTCTTCCATAGATTTGGAGGATGAGGTAAGTTTTCATGTTAATGGTTTAGCAAAAAATTTGGCAAAAAGTTTTCTTAAAAGGAAATGGAAGAAGATGAGCAACAAGGAGAGGAAGAGGCCACCAGCTTGTTTTGAGTGTGGTCAAACTGGTCATATTAAATCGGAATGTCCAAAACTCAAGAACAAGCATATGAAAGATGAAAAGAAGAAGAAGAAGAAGAACTTGAAGAAAAAGAAAGCTTTCCAAGCTACATGGAGTGCTTTTGAAGATTCAGATGTTTCAAGCTCAAGTAGAAGAGAAGAAGGGATGATTTGTTTTATGGCAAATGAGGCATCTTCAATGTCTTCAAGTGAAGAAGAAGAAGATAATGAGGTAAGCACTTGGACAAGAGATATTTTAGAAAGTAATTATATTGAGATTATGAATGCATTGACTTCTTTAATGAGTGCTCATAAAAAATTGAAAAAGGCTTACAAAGAAAAAGTTGAATTACTTGATTTTGTAATGAAAGAAGATGAAAAGAAAAGAATAGAAAATCAACATATATGTGACGAAAAGACTTCCCTTATCATGGAGAATACTTATTTAGGCATGATATTTTACTTTTGAAGGAAACAATATATTTTTTGAGCATTGTAGAGTAAGAAAAACTTCACTTGCTTCTTGTACTTCACATACTTATTGTTGTTCACATGTCCTCAATTTTGAGAAACCGAAATACATAAGCATGCCTAGGACATCAAATATTGTTTGTTTTTATTGTTGCAAACTTAGTCATACTATGAAAGATTGCTTTTTTACAAGAAATATGCATGCACAAAAAAATTTAGATGGATTGTTAAGAATGAGAATATGCAAGCTCCATTTAGTGTCAACCCATGCTTACTTGGGTTCCTAAGAGTAGAACTTAGAATACTAGAAGAAAAGGTCTCCAAAATATTTGGAGACATTCTAGGATAAGTCTAAGACATTTAGAAAACTTGTAGTGGTATGCTTCTAATTTACATTTTACACCTTATATAGTCAAAATCAAAAAGAAAATCAAAATCCATATCTTAGGTATTCATCTATTAAAAAACATATAGAGTCTTTAATCTAGAATTTCATAGGGTAAAAGAAATAATATATATTGTGTTTGATGACTCTATCCAACTAATTAGTAAGAAGCATTTAGAAGATGAAATAAATTAGTAAAATACTTAGATTTGAATGAGAATGAAATAAAATTAGAAAATATATAAGTAGAAAAAGGGAAAGAAAGCAATTTACCTAGAGGATGGAAATCTGTAACCTCACATCCAAAGGATTTGATCATAAAGAGATGATTTGCTAAATATTCATATTTATGTTTTGGTAGTACAAAAGAAGAAATATGTAGACAATTTGAAGATCTTATGATTAAGGAATTTGAAATGAGCATGACAAGTGAGCTAAATTTTATTTTCTTAGGATTAAAAATAAGACAACAACTTCAAGACTATGATTTAGAAGTCACACATATACCATTTAGAATCGATAACACTAGCACATTAGCATTGGCCAAAGATCAAGTTCATCATTCTAGGATTAAGCACATAGATGTTAGATATCACTTTATTAGATACCAAGTGGCTAAAGGATTAGTAGAGTTAGAGTACGTTCCCACTAAGCTTAAATTGGTTGATTTTTTTTACCAAACCCATACCATTGGAGTAATTTCAAACATTGTGGGAATATTTAGGAATTTTAGTCATTGTTTAGGGTTCACTCCCTTTTCATGGTGTCAAAAGGGGAGAATATTTAGGAGTTAGGGAGAGCATCAAGAAAGGGGGAGTACGTTAATTTTTAATTTCCTTCTTAAAAAATTATTTCTATTTTATTTTGTCACATTTTTGTATTTATAAAAAAACATTTATATTTTGTCATCATCAAAAGTGGGAGATTGTTACACTCTTGTGTTTGATGAGTCAAGCATAAATGTTTATGTATCATTTGGGCTTGCTTTAAGCGAAATTATTAATATTAAATTAAGTCAAGCCATGAACTTTAAAATGTCTAAAATAGTAGTCTTCAAGACTCTTGGAGTGATGGCAAGCTTCAAGAAAATTCAAGCCATGCACAAAAATCTTTATACTTGAATATCTCTTCATTTTTCTTGAATTTGATATGTCCAAATTTTGAGATGATGGACACACTAGTAGTATTAATATTTCAAAATGTTATGAGTTTAATAATCTTTGAATTTTGATTTTTGGGCCAAGCATTATTGATAAAAAGTATAGATATCAGTATTTGATTTTTTAAAATTATTTAGGAATTATTTTTCATAAATTTTTTTATTGTCATTTAGGACACTTGCAATACTATCATAATATAAAATTATTTTGGTATGTTTATATTCAAAATTTTTGCACAAAAATTCTCACAAAACACTATAAAACCACTTTAGTCTCCAGAATTTTCACTGTAGCATTGGGCGGGTCGACCCGACCCGATGGCTGGTCTACCCAGGCTTTAAGGATTTAAAAAATAAAATAAAGAATTGTCTGATAGACCTGAAAGGGGTGAGCGAAGCCCAAAGGCCGTAGCAAGAGCACTGCTGAATGGAACAAGTGAGAAATCAGCCCGCAGCTACTGAACGAAACACGAGAGAAACAAGTGCTAACTCAACCCGCAGAGAAAGCAGACCAAAACATGCGTGAATCAAGTCAACTAGCACCAAGTGATGAAATCTTGGTAAAGGAAGGGGGAGTCAACCCCAAACGGCTCGAGAGGCACATGAATCGAAAGTGTTTAAGTCAAACTTCCTAAGAAAAAATTCTACTAGGATAAGGAGAATATCTCACGAATTACAACAACGATTGACAATCCTTTATTGATCAACGAATGGGCAACAAGCAAGGAGATGTTAGTGCATGCCAGAGTATATGTTAAAATAAATTTCTCTCATCTTCTTAAATTAATCATATGGTAGGAAGTTACCATCGGTCATACTTAACAACACTTTAAGTATGAGAGTTTTCCCCTTATGTGCTTCACATGTGACTAGATTGAACATAAAATTATGATGTGCTAACTGAAACAAATGACTATGGATGTGGATCCAATTATGCAACAAACGATGTAGGAGCTGGTAAAACCAAAACCGATGGCAAAAATTACTTTCAATCTCCTAGAAAAGGTGGAGGTGAAGACACACACCATGTAAGGCCTTAGGCCATGGATGTTAGTCACACCAAGGAGCAAATGGGTAGTCGGAATGTGTGTGCTTGGCACTGAAACACATTCTAAATATAAAGGCTCCTACACTAAGGGGCAGATGGGACACCTATTAGTGGAGGGGAAGGTGTGTGTTGTATAATCTCCAATGAAAACAATGCTAGGTTCTTTGTATAGAGGATATGGGAGTCAAATGAGTCCAATAGGGAGAGAAAAGTTTGGATCGTAATGTTTGATATCAGATAGCGTACAAGTACGAGAAAATAAAAGAGAAAATTTAACTAAATACATGTGAATGGAAACGAATGAATAAACCTGAACTTATTGTACATTACAATTAGAAAAATTTTACAAATATGATGATTTTAAGTGAGAAAGGAATACAAATCAGACATATATGATAAGAAAGATTATAAGATACGATGACAAAGGAACAAATGAGCTAAATAGATAAATAAGAATCGTACATGTACAACTAAGACATCGTATAAGTACTACAATAAAGCTAGAGGAGCTTCATACATGAATATCATAAGTTATAACGTAAGAAGAATGCATAGGAAAAGGTATCGTACAAATATGATTATGTCACCATCACATATTAGTACGATTAGAAGAATTTATAATAGACTAAGATAAAACTCACACATCATATGATACAAAATTATCAAATCATACAACACTCATTTTGTATTATACAATGTCGCACAACCAAAAGATTTTCAATACGGAAATAACGAATGGCTAAGGAAAATGCCACGGGAAAGGGACAAATCAACGATAGACAATTGAGGAACATGAAAAGTCAAGAAAGTGAAGATTCACAACTGTTGGAGGAAGATAAAGATTCGATAGAAGATGAATTAGTGTCGGTCAAGTATAAAACAAAGTGAAACCAAGGCTTACAAAACTTTTGGAAAAAAACTTTAGCAATTAACTTCATCCAAGGCACTCGAGAGAAAGGAAGAAAGGAGGCTTCTGAGAGAATTAGAAGGAAATCGTGTGAGTTTAGCTTAAGGCAAAGGCGAGATCAAGAGATTCAACCAAAGTTCCCATTACACCCATGGAACTAAAGCAAAGATCTAATACTTTGCAAAACCATAAAATTAATTTGAGAGGTAGGCAATCATAGACTATATGTTATGATAGTGACAAATGGTAAAATAACGAGATTGCACATATAGGCAATTTTATTCTTATAAGTTAATGTTTGATGCATGTTGCCTGTTGTGGTGGACAACTTTAAGAGATGACTTTGGAGAAATTATTGAGGATGCTTGAAACTTCACAATTAGCAATGTTTTATAACATGTTTTTCATTAATTACTAGAGTGCTAAATGTTGTGATGATTTAGTCAAAAGCTTCATCTATTTTCATATTTGTGTAAAGATATTCACAAAATGGAAAAAAAGAAAAGTAAAACTGTCACTTGTGATAACAATTTCAAAAGAAAGAGAACACTAGATTATGAAAAGAGGAAAATAAAGATATAGAAAAAAGAAAAAGAGTTTGATAAAGACAAAGTTAAAAAGGTGATAAGATAAATGTTTGTCCAAAGTGACAACTACTTTTTCATAATAATGGTTTTAGAGACGAGTCAAAGGAGTCATTCATCCTAACAGCTTATGTTGAAATAAAGGATTCCTAAACATGCCTAATCATATATGAAATATCATTCTCCTAAACTAACTCCTAAAGAGATAAAAGAACAAAAAAAAATTTGTAAAGATGATAAATGATAAAGTGATAAAAGTTTTCACACGAAAATTTATTTTACATTTTATTACTCATTCACATGCTCCTTTCATGTTATAATATTTGTAATGACCTATGCATGTATATATATATATATATATATATATATATATATATATATATATATATATATATATATATATATATATATATATACTTGTATTTCTCATTGAGCCAATGACAATAACTCTACCTATTTTTTGCTTAATGCTTTTAGGTTAAAATGAGACACATGATTTGACTATTAAGAAGTTATAGAAGCTAACATATGATGATACAATCTTCATGATGCTTTTATCAGTTTAGTTATTTCACTTTATTTAGAAAATAAGGCACGTAATAAAAGTTAAATCATGACAGTAGTTTAGTACTTCAATTGTTGAAGTTTGAAGAAAAATGTTATAATGTTCAAAGATTTCAATATCAATGATGGTGTTTCTTATAAATAAATTTGTTTCTTTGCATGCAAATTAAATTTCATTTTGCTTCTGCATTATTTAAATGCTTTTTCATAAAAGGAATTTTATGTTTTATTTTAAATCTTTTTTTCGCTACATGATTTTAGAAAAAGAAAGACAATTTTTCATAGCTTCAAAAATTTAAAAGGAAAATAAATAAATAAATTAGTTACTTTGACAACGAAATTTGGGAAAGGCCAGTGAGGGGTCATCACATTTTCACTACAACCTCCCCCATCCTTCAAAAATACATGGAATGATCTTATCTAGAAAGGGAATACAACTTGACATCTCTAAAATGGCACGGACAAGGCTATGGTGATGTAAGAGAGAGGTGAATTAACCAAAGCGACCAAATAGATCAACAAGTGAGGCCTTATTCCCAATCCTTGCCAAGGATAAGCAACAGGTCATATAAGACATGCATCAAAAAGGTCAAATTGGCCATTTAATGTCAAAAAATTTGGATGATGAATGTGGCCTAAGAACAAAACCATCCCTTCCAAACCATCCTTCACAACTTTTGTCAATAGCACATGAAAGGGAAACAACAACAGCATACAAGAAAGCAGATAAGAGATTATCTTGTCTAACGCTCATGGCATAAGAGAATAAATCCCTCTAAGAAGACAACGATAAAAATAGAAAAGTGATTGTCCAACACAATAAATAAGCTTTGATCCAGTTGATGAAGTGGAGATGGAAGCTTTAAGAGATCTTTTTAAGCAAAGCCTCCCCAAAAATTGGTAGAAAAATCAAATTTTGCTCACAATATATGCTTGGAAAATGTAAGATGGAACCCCTTGAGCAGTTCAAGGCATCAAGGACTTGGACTTTCAGCAACCTGTCAGGCATAGAAGATGCCAAAGAAAGGTGAGATAAATTCAGGAATCATCATATACTTGATCCAAACTATAATGACATCAACAATAACTTTACAAAAATATTTGCAAAAGAAGATAAGCATGTAATCATTAAAGATGAACACAGTTTAAGGTATGCAAATTGAAGTGTTTCGTGCTAAGGAAATCCCACAACAGGGCGGGGGGGGGGGGAGGGGGGGTGAATTGTGTATTTAAAAAATTTTATAACTTTCGAAATTAAAACTTAAAAGTTTTAAGCACGAATAAAGAAATTTGAACACAAAAGTTTTTAGGTGGTTCGACTCAAATTGAGTATAAGTCCACCCCCAACCGGTGTTAGGAAAAATCAACTAAATGCACCAATTACAAGTGAGGTTTTTCGTACGGTTCACCTCAAACCTACTTGGGATTTTTACTACGGCTAATCCCAAACCTACTTGAGTTTTTCTCCGGGCTCAACTCAAACCCAGGGCTTTAGCACTACTGCCGGGATGCCCTTACCACAAAACTAAAAATATAATGATTAGCAAAAAGAACTTAGGAGAAATAGGAGAAGAGGGAGGCATACACAATTGAAAAATTAGAAGGATAGAAATGAGAAAAATTGAATCATGAACCTCTAATTTTAAGCACCTTGTTGCAGTTTTCCTTTTGAGCTTGAAGACACCGTTTTTGCTTGTGACTGCTCGAATTTGAGATCTGAAAGCTTTCAAAGATTTTAGCAAAGGTAAACTAAATAAATCTTAATTCTTTCCTATTTATAGAGTTTAAAATTGAGCTCAAAAACAAACCTTCAACGGCTCCTAAAAAACAACTAGCCGTTTGGGCAACAGACAGAAAACAGCCACCGTCCGTTCCGGGCCCAAAATCGAACGGTACTTATCAAATTTACGAAACAGCTGTTCCATTTTGATCTGGAGCGTTGGATCCACGCGCTGAACGAACGGCGCAATTAAACTCGCGAAACAGCCGTTCGATTTCAGTCTCGCACGTTGGATCTGGGCGGGCTTGATCTGTGCCTTTGGATCCTTCCGAAGTTATAAGGTGAGATTTTTAGTCCCACACTGCAGAACTAAAGTCGATGCACCGCTTTATAAGGAATTTGCGCTGTTTAATTCTCGAGCCTCTGTCGGGTTGACTTGACCATGCATTGTTCATTCACCGTTGACCGTCGCTGTAGTTTGACCTAGCTGACCTCCTCTCTGCTGGCTTTGGGCGGGCTTGGCTTTGCCAAGCACTCCTCATTTGACCGTTGACCACTGCTGTAGTTTGACCTCGCCGTACTCCTCTCGGCAGGCTTTGGGCGGTCTTGGCTCACCCTTTTTGGGTCAGCCAATTTTTTATTTTCTAAAAGACCTGGACGGGCTAATTGCGTGACGAGTCGGCCCGCCCAGTGCTACAGTGAATTTTCCCGAGACTTAAGCTGTTTTAAGGTTGATTGGAAGAATTTTTGTGATAAAATTTTAAATATAAGTGTACCAAAATAATTTTATATTATCATAGTATTATAAGTTTTCTAAATGACTATGAAAAGAGATTTATGAAAAATAATTCCTAATTAATTTTAAAAAATCAAATACCAATGTCTATACTTTTTGTCAATAAAGCTTGGCCCAAAAATCAAAATTCAATAATTATTAATTTTATAACATTTTTAAATATTAATACTACTAGTGTGCCTCATAATCTCAAAAATTGGACATCTCAATTTCAAGAAAATTAATAAAATTCTCAAATATGAAAATTCTAGTACATGTGTCAAATTTCCTTGAAGTATGCCATGGCTTCAAGGTCCTTAGAGACCACTATTTTAGACATGTGAAATACATGGCTTGATTTAATTATATATTAACAATTTTACTTAAAATCAAGCCTAAATAAAATATAAACATTTATGCTTGACTCATCAAACACAAGGATATAACACAAATCAAATTTTAGTAATAACCTTGACCTGTCCAGTTAGTTTGCCTGAATGAAAGAACCTAATGACCTCGAAAAGTCCTTGCCAATATTTTCTAGGAAGTAACTAACAAATTCTACATTAACACCATCAAATAAGGCAAATTAATACTAAGGGAAGGGCAACTACCTTCATATTTCATTAGATGAGAATTAGCAATGTAGGACACACTAATGACAACAAGAGTTGGGTATTAGAAAAATGATCGCCAGAATGACGAAGATATTACATGTTATAATGTAGTCATAAATGGTCAATGGCAAAATCACCAAGATTATTGACAACCAAAAAAAGTTTTGATACTTGTTCACGAAATTTCAACCATTGATACTTTGGCATAAGAACTTGAAATTGTTCTCCCCATACCTAATGAGCATTGGGCTTTTGAATAACCTAACTAATTTTTAGTTGTTTAAATTGTGTCAACTATTTGGATAAAACAATTTCCCAATGCATGAGGTCCAGGTGGAGAGGATTTACAGCTAGAGTAGCAAGGATAGATGTGAGATTAGTCCCTTCCTTCTAGACAACTTTAAAATTTAAATTTGCAAAGATGCATGGAAAATGGGTTGCCAGGAAATTGATAACATCATAACAGCTAGAAAGTATGCACCAGTTGTTCCTAAATCTAAAAAGAGGTTTTTCTTTGATATTTTACAAAAGAAATTATCTTCACCAATTACTGAGCTTACAATAAATAGGATTCTCAAGATATTTATTAAACTAAGTCATCTAAACACTAATTCCTGGACTATCAAGGACATAAGTGGATGGAGTATTAGAGTGTGATTTTCTAGTAGGCTTCCACCAAACTTATTATAAGAAAAATTGATATAAATAAGATCAGAAAAAGTGACAATGGTGAGACCCAAAAATAGTAGGTATTGATCCATGAAGTTTCTCGTAATGAGAACATCAAGCAATCGAGTAAATGAGTCTTACAATGAAAATATAAGTATCAATGGTAAACTCCTCATCCTTGTCAAAGCCACTAACTTTCATTGGAATTGACAAAAGAAAAAAAATATCATCCAAATTTGATATTATGCACACTCAAGCAAACCTATGCTTTACAATATTTGTTGTGAGTTAATCTATAGTGATTAGAATGTCAACCATGTTTTTGAGCATATCGATGCAGTTTGCAAATGCTTCAAACATATTTTCCAAGGAACACCAAAAAGGAAGAAAACCCTTTTTCAATAGCATAAAGATCTAGAAGTTTTCCTGATAGAAGTACCTTGAGGATCGCACTCCTTGAGCCATGGATCTATCACCTCAAAGGAAAAGGAGATAAAAATAAGTAGTGAGGAGATTCCTCCCTCAAGAAGAGAAAACTGCTTTCCAATCAATAGATCTAAGGTTTGCAAAAAAAGCCTAACACTAATGTTAGTAGGCACTCAAGTATATGGCTTAGCCTCAAGATGCACAAAAGGGAATCTCAAATCCAACGACCCATCACTCACATGGCACCACAAAGATGGAAGTTATAACTCTTATAGATGACTAGGAAGCTACTGGCATGAAGAAGTTATGCAAAAAAGTACTAAAGGAGTTTTCAAAGAGAGGACACACAACAACAAGTTTGATCATAACAATAAGAATAGAAGCAAACTTACCAACAACAGCTCCAAGGATATAAGAAGGTACCAAGCATGAGTGGAAAGAGATGAGAGACAGGAGGATCTTCTCTTAAGGACTTTTAAGAGCCATTGTCATTGAAAAACATGAATGGAGATGATGAACAAGAACAAGACAAATGAACCACTGTATGACAAGATGCTTCTAGTAATTCAGATGGATACACGTCCTGAATCCCAAAATAGAAAACCTAGAATTCACCTTCATGAATGCCTTTGACCCTCCAAATGCCAAAAGGTGTTTTTGCCTATGATTGACAAAGGACCATTTCAAAATTGATGAAAGGACTATAAGACAGAGTTAGAACCCATCAAGAACAACAAAGATGTGCGGGTGGTTTCCTTTCATTGTGATGATATCTCAATATAATAATACCTTGATTTATTTCTTTGATGTAGAGGTAAATGCCCAATGCTCACATGCCTGGGAATTCTATCACCTTTTTCCAAGAAAAGGCTACATTTATTGCAATGACCTAACATTAAATAATGAAAAATCCTTCATTTTCTTCTGATGATATTTAGATCACTCGATTTTCTTAATTTCACGTCTATGAAACAATTTACAAAACGATTGTATTAATAGCTTTTTTACATGATTGTAAATGATGATCGGCTACAATTGTCCTTACTATCAAAATGCTGACGCGAAAAGCTAAAAAATGAAATTTATCAAATCAAGTATTTTAGATTTAAAAAGACCATTTGAATTTAGGTTTGAAAACTTATTTGAGAATATGGATTAGATCCACTTGAAAAGTTACAACTTTGATAATTCTTGCGGTTTGGAAGGTTTTGGATTCTATATTTAGTATTTACTTCCAATTGCTTTTAGAATATTTTTAAATAGAGTAGAATAATTTTAGTATGATAATATGTTTCTTAATTATGTACTAATAGTTTGGAGATATAATCTGTTTCTAAGTTATGTACTAGTTTATAATATCCAGCAATTCAATTTAATATAACTATTCCAAATATATTGAATTAAGTATATAGTGTTAATTTTTTTAGTTTGATTAAATTAATTCAATAATAAAAATCAAACAAAGTTTCTTAGCAATCCAGATATTATTTTAATTTTACATAGCATGATTAAAAATTTGATACCAAATAAAATGGAATCATTGGCTTGGCGATTTACTTGCTAGAAAACTCATAAGTTCAGGGTTCCAAATATGTAATTTCCATGGAAGTTCTGGCTTAATAGTTGACTTGCTACGAAACTCATAAAAATCAGGAGGCCAAATGTGTAATTTTCATTGTGGTTGTGTCAAGCATAGTACTAAACTAATTAAAAAGTTATCAACCCTATTAGCATGTTGTTTCTAGGTAGTACTTAAAATGTTGAAAATGTAAAAATAATGTGTTAAACCAATAGCAAATAATGAAGTTATTTTAGCTTAAGTTTTTATCTCTATTGTCTATTTAAAATTAACTCAAATATGTTGAAGGACATTATGTCAACTAGAATGTACCTCTCTACGTTGTAAGGCAGCTTCTTTCCTAAAACTAATCATAAATAAGAAAACACCCAATCATAAATAAGAAAACACGTTGAAATCAATCATAAATAAGGAAACATGGAGGAAACAAGAAATAAAAGTATTGTTGGTGATACAAAACTTATCGGCTTAGCAAACGAGCTTCAAGAGATCGACCATCACCTAAGGAAGCAACCTAAGAACAAAAAATTAGTTTTCAATAGAAAATGAGTAACAAGCATGTTTGTCTACCTAAAGAATTATTTTTTCAATCGTAATTTTTTGCCTTTTACATAATGCCGCTCAATAATTTTCAATAAATGAAAAAAAGGGTAACTTGCTTCTCAAGTTGTTTAGCTCTTGCCTCAGCCTCTTCACACCTCTCCTCCACATGTCAAAGCTGAGAAAATGCAAATTAGCAATAAAAATACAGAACAAAAAAACTTTTTAAGGAAAATATCATTAAAGCTTGATGACCTAATGACTATTGTTGATCTCACCTTTTGAAGTATATTTTCATTTTCTTCTTATAGCACATCAATCTGAAGATCACAAAAAAGAATTACTAATTGAAAAGGTTAGACATCACAAATTTTGTATAAATTGAAGTTGGAAACTATAAGACCTAAGGGCATAACTATGCTATAAGAAGCAAAAAGAAAAAGAAAAGTTTACAAACAACTTTATGAAAGTATAGTCAAATTTTTAGGCATGTAAACAAGAAAATACCTCATCTTGAAGAGTAGACGATGAACGTGGAGGACCAGACTCTCTCATACTTAAGTTTCCCAAATCAAATGACATCCTATAAAACATTTGGAAATTAAAAAAGAAAAAAAAACAGCAACTAGAAGAACTGAGATTTACAAAACATTTGACATAGATTATTGCGTTAAAAAGTTCATAAAGGGGCAATGCCAGCACAAAATTTTTTTTATCAAGTGAGAAGTACCACCTAAACATGTTTGATTGTTTGGACTTCAATAATTTACAAGCTCACATGAGTATCTGCACAAAACTGTACCGAAGAAACCTTGCAAAAACCAATTTGGCAGTAGAGATGACATCAATGAAGTTCATTTTTTGTTTTTACTGTTAGAAAACAAAATAAGAGCCGTGGTGTATATTTTTGTTGATGAATGTATTTGTTGATATGCAAGGTAAAAGACTAAAGAAAATGTATGGTTCTGAAGAATTTAGAGTCAAAGATCCTTATCTTAATAGATCTAAAATTGAATATATAAAATATAAAATAATCAAATTATGATTAAAATAATAAACAATGTAATTGGTGAACATTAAATAAATCAAAGAAAATTTCCATTATCTCAAGTCTATATTCCAAATAATGCAAAGAAATTGATGAGAATGTTGATAATAAGATCTAAGAAAATTAAAGAAAAGAAAGGTCCATTGTGTTACATGATAAAATTCCACATAGGATTAAGCATAAGTTCATAGATTATAATAAGACCAATAATAATATATGACAATTGACATTTGAAGTTAAGACAAAAAAAAGAATGAATCATTTAGAATTAAAAATGTTGACATAAATGAATGACTATACTCCAAATGATATAACAACAATTATTGCATATTGGAGAAAACAATTAATCAACATCCTAATTACAGATCTAGGAGGGAAACATATCCTTTCTCCGTGGAAAATTTTTAAAAAGAAATTTAATGAAGATTAATTCTAAACCAAGCAATTGTCCAAGCTTATAAATTCTGATGAATTCACTGGTTAATTCCAACAAAATGATTTATAAACAAATTAAGAGAAACTAGGATGTGAAAATTAACATATAGTAAAAGAATTGAACAGATCCCTATTTTGTCAATTTGTGAGCTAACTTTTATGTATATAGCCCACCATGCCATACTCATGGTTATTAAGGAATATCCAACCCATTTTTGAACCATTTAATTCAGCACTGATAATGTTGGTTGGCTCAAACTAGCTCATCATAATTCCATCAGTTGCCACTCAAAGTGATGGATGAAGTTTTTTTTGGAGGAGCAAAGAGCATAAAAAATATAAATTATCCCAAAGAAATGTATAGGCAATTCCCTTCCATTGAAATTGGAGTAAAATTAACTATTTTATTATTTGAAGTATGAGAGGAAAATCTAGCCTTAAAACTTTAATAAATATTCGGCATCTTTTTGGTTAGTTAACTATCACATCTATCAAAAAATTGTAAAAGTTCAAATCAATGGATTAAAGATAAAAACAAAACCATGGTTGGCATTTGATTGGCAAAATATTCATTCATAATAAGATATTCAATCATAAAAGCAGCCCAGAAGATTAAGGAACAATAAAAATGAGAATTCTATACCAAGGAGACCATTAAGTGAAGAAAAACATCAATAAAGAAAGTCAGGAAAAGAGAGTTACTTCATGTATTTGTTAGTGGAGAAAATTTTTGGGGGGGGAGTGGGGCCCAACAATGGGAAGTCAACTAATGTGCCAGTAGTATTTAATTTGGTTTTTCTTAACAAAAAGAGCTTTCTAACCCATATCTCTAATGTTAAAACACGCTTCTTTTATAGTGCATGTCTCTTGCATAGAAACAACAATTTGATGACCATTTCTGTCGTTACCATAACTTTTGCACTCTTATCACTACAGAATTCCCTCATTCACATGCCATTATTTTTATTTGTCATTACAACCAAAAAGGCTTCAGGAAGTCAAATCATCATGAGTAGCAGAATACTACCACTTAGTGAGTTTCAATTTATTTCTTCTCATAACAGGTTATTCTACACCTCTTTGAAGGAAATAAACTAATCAAGAAAGAACTAGTTCGT
This sequence comes from Vanilla planifolia, assembly GCA_023846275.1. Classification (NCBI taxonomy): domain Eukaryota; kingdom Viridiplantae; phylum Streptophyta; class Magnoliopsida; order Asparagales; family Orchidaceae; genus Vanilla; species Vanilla planifolia. The sequence goes on along the minus strand of JAIUJO010000080.1, from coordinate 1,160,764 downwards.
GGAACCTAGAATTGAATGTACAAAAGAATATGCCCAATAATCTAAATAATAGAATCAATGTGAGTTGAGTGCCAAGTCTTGCATGGAAGGATTGGTGGGATTAGATTCCTATTCCTTTTCTATTTTGCATCTTTTGCCTTATCATACCAAACTTCTATAAAATTCATAAACTTATATTCAAATTAAAACAGCTAGATAACTTAAGAAAAATTAGATAATTGAAGCAAAATTTAGTGATTAAAATACATTTGAGGATAAAACATACAACTACGAAACCTAACAAATGTTAAAAGATTAGTACAGGAAGTAGAAGATAATAGAAATATGGTAACACCAAAATAATTAAAACATGGATGATGAAAGCTACCCAAGTCAATGCTTAGCAGAAAGGAATCATGAAGGATTCACAAAAGCTGATGCAAATAAACAAGACTAGTGCACATAAATACAACCAAACATATGTACTAAATATATTTAGATTTATACATGTGCTTGATTGTACCGATGCAAATATGGACCCATCCATGAATGCAAATATACTTAAATCTCTTGGGCTGCTATAATTCAATGATCTTTCATGATTTAAAAAACTAGCTACTACAATTCCAAAGGAAAATTTTTGTACAATATAGTATTTCTAGAAAATGGAACCATTTCCTAGATAGAACAGGTTAAGGTTAAATGCATTCAACCTTAGAATTTTCAATAACCAGAGGAAGAAACTCATCATTTTGATGGGAAATGATGTAGAATTAGGTGCAAATAATAGTAGGAATTTGCTTGAGAACTGGGGAAACTAGATTTTGTGAGCTATCTTGTTTGATAGAGTGAAACAAGTGAGCACCAAAAAGAAAACATAGACAAAATATTTTGATGAAAAAAATTGACAAGAAAAAACATGTTAAAAGCAGGTGAAAATTTGCTAAATCAAAATAACACCCATGAAATGAATGAGCAGAACATGCCATAAACAATTCAAGAAATAGTGAACAGTCCTATCTGTACACAAATATCGAACTTCCTAGGAATCTCCATTGTGCATATATCATCATTGTAGGAATCAGGTTCAAATTTTCCCTAGCCCCTTTTTTCATCAATGGACCCTTGATGTATACAAAGTAGTATAATTCGTTTAACAAATTCCTACCTCTGTATTTATCTCTGAGATGTTTGAATTTTTCAAAACTCCAAAGACACGTAGAAGAGAAATTTTATCCCCAACCAAACCAAAACACAACTTTGACCAAAAGTGGACAAGAGTGGCCTCTATGAGAGGGCTAAACAAAGGTCACAAGAGGTTGAACGACATGAACTATAGATGATTTTGAGAGTAAGTAGTAGGCTCAAAAGCTTTTTCTTACATATCTTTAGGCATAGGTCTTCATCCTACTTGAATAGGATGTTTCATACCCAAGTATTGACCAGATTAAAGAGCATGGTGAATTGAAGGCAACAATCTGCATCAAGTTTGTTTCACACTCCTCAAACATGATAAAGGAAAAAAACCAAATAAGCGAGGTCCCATAATGACTATCAGTTGCTCTGGCCTTTGGATTTCTAAGCTATGAAAGACTAATGTACATAGGTCATCATCACTCATAGCTATTATAAATTTCCTAAAACGTGGAGCAATAATCCTAACTGTTCTACTAAAATTTCATATTCAATAAATTGGTGCCCAATCATAGGTCTTTTTTCATGTCATTTCATTTTGTGTTGACCAAAAAACACATCAAACTAATGTACACAAATTTTAACAAATAGCTCAAATTTGTCGACAATGGATTTTATTATAACATTCTTGAAAATTCTCTTTGTGGACCAAATCACTACCTAAGATAATGTGACCTTAAATGATATGTGATGTTATCTACTGTTAAAACAATGCTTTTTTGAAAAATTTTATCATGTTACTACCAAACCACATATTGAGTTTTAAGCAAAAATAAATCTAAAAAAATTGCATTTTGTTTTTACTAAATATACTTTTTCTCTCACAATAATTAGTAAAATAGTAGTTGCATGTCCCATGATTTAAAAAAAATTAATTTTGTCGAGCCATTCAATGTGGCTTAATAAACATTATTTAAGTGGTGAATAAAAATGTTTTATTAGTCTCTAACAAAAACATTATAAATATCCCATGTTTTTTCTATTCGCCTATACCTCCAAACGAAGTTTCTCTCTCACAATCCATCTTTATCTTTGACTATGTGTTTTCAAATATTATGCAAGTTCCATCAAAGATAAAAAACCGATTTAAGTACATAATTTATTGAGCTAATCTTTGAAAAGCTAAACTAAAAATTATTTTGGGAAATCTTTTAAAGCTCATACAAATATTCTCAAAAATGGCATTGATATTCTTACCCAATAATCAGCCTTAGCACCAAATAAATAAAATTAAAAACCATAATTATGGTTGTTATGCATATAAGGTTTTACTAATCCCTTGTTCAACAAGAAGGGAGGAATCCCACAATAACTACATTTTTTCCTTACAAATTAATGCACTAAATTATCTGAATATGTTGTGTTGTTCTGTTTCTTATGCTATCGCATCTAATGGAGATTGTCAATTGTATGCCTCCTCTCATTGTCCAAAAACTAAGGCAGCCTGATAGTTTTCAACATGACTAGCACAATTCCAAATTAACTTCTCCCATGATTGCCATGGCAAGGCTCACTTCCCATTTCCTTATCCTATAATTAAAGAAGTCAAAGGCATCTGAGGAGACGTCTTGCGGCCTAAAATAACCGAAGCTAAACTTATGCAATCATAAGCAAGCACACAGCTTAGTTTACCCATCATCATGTTCCTAAATGACCATGTATATTGTCAATCCTCTGACAAGACATTCTACGATCACTTGTAAGTCCAATAGAGAACAGTGTGTATCAGTTGCATGCATCATGATAAGAAAGTTTATCCAATATTAAGGTGATCATATAATAAAACACCACATAAGTCTTGCAACCAAGAACATCATAATAATGTAACAAAAATTGCTAAAAACAAAACCAATCTCTTCATAAAATAAATAATTAATGTATGTTGACATGGTATCATATTATCATATGAATGAATGTCAGAAAATTGTGCACATGGCTAAAGTATTCAATCAACTTATAACATAAAATGAAAACGTTAGACCATATAGACTAAAACAACATAAACTAGGTTTTGCAAAAATTGATGAATAAACTCTATACATAGGAAATTAGCAATTCAAAACTTAAAAAACCTTTTATCTCTTCGACCAACAATTGGAGAATTAGATGGTAATGACGTGACAACTAGCATTGGTGTGGGCTTAATTGGAGGAATCAATGGTGTTGATTTTACCATCATCATAGGCCGACTAGTGGATGTGGGTTTAACAGAACTTTGCTCAGCAAGATAACGACCTATCTAAAACAAAATAAAAATACAAGGCATTTAAAAAGTGGGCCCATGTGTTCCAATATTAACCTTAATATAATATGATAAACCATTGTCATGATCATAAGAAAATAATTTAAAATTTTAAGTTCCCTAGATTTGATCATTATAAATCTTCAATATTATTTTGAAGACAACAAAAAAATGAAATCACTTAAACATTTATTAGTATTTGATTGTAAAAAATTCTCCTTCATATATTATATTACTAGCAATTAAAATCAAATAAATTATAAAAACATGTGAAAAAATGCATTATTTGCTTTATGGTATCACCACCATATCTAAAAAAAACTTTATCCCCCATGTTGTAATCAATAATTTGACCACTATAGAGCAAAATGATAATTAATGAAAATAATATATAAAAGGAAAACATGTCATAATACAACAAGTAAACGATCTTTTAAGCAATCGTATGTTGCAAATTTCACTTTAGACAAAATAGATTATTAATTATCAAAATTGTTAAAATCTAAAACAATAGATACTTAAAGATTGCCAAAATAAGGTAGAAATTTATTAAACCCAACACAGAGACAAAAAATGAAAGCAAATCTATACAGTGTTTTATTAAAAGGAAACAACAAAATGTAATAGTATTTGTTATTCTTTAACAATTTGCTATCTTACTGACGTTTATGATTTTGTTTTTTGCTATTAGCCTTATAGGAATATATTGATAGGTTTATTAATGATATTAAAAAAAATAAAAGATCAATTCTTAGAAAGTAGAAGGAACACAATGGTACATGCAATATTACAATGATATTACAGATTTATCCCTACTTCTTAGCTTTCCCATCAGAAATTTCCTTTTATATTTGATGGTAATATCTGATAAATTTTTCGAGAAGCATGCATTAGTATGCAGTTACTAAAATATTTGTAAACATCACAAACTAAAAAAAATTGTCTTTTAAAAACATACAATCAATACATATGTTGTCTAAATCTCCTCTTTTAATCACAAACCAGTATCTTTTCTTGATAGAATTGCTTGGCATTAACATTAGACTAGTTATTGCATTAACATGGGATGCTCTGGTGATAGAACCCAAAAGTTACTGTAACAATTATGTGTTAATGATCTCCCTGCTAATTCCTAAATAGTTTCTTGATGAATTACGTGTATTGAAGAACTCAAATAATGAACTGCCTCAAATTTGCAATATAACAATTATACTTAATACAAAATTTAAAGCTGCAAAGTCAACGGTTCGTTCAAATCTTCATAGCAACCTATACAATGTGGTAACGTTCTAAAGAAAAACTAATAACAATCCGACAAAACGAAGCACATGTCCAAGAAAAGCAAGTCCGTCGCCTAACTGTACCAAATGTTATTACTACAGCAAAGAATTACACGGACAGATGAAGCGTCCTTACGAAAGGAAAAACATAATTGTCACAAATCACATTATTTCCATTTAGTGCGAATAACAATAATTATATGGCCACACTTTAGTGTGTATCGCGTAACGAACAAGACAAGATGCAAATTGGACAGAACGAGACGGAAAACAGAGATTAACAAATGCTACCGCCGGGGAGGGCGAACGGTTGGCCCGGCGCGGGGTGGACAATAAATGGGCGGGGGAAGAGCTGTGTCGTCAATGGTGTTCCATGACGCGAGCGAGGCGTTGGGCCGCCTCCCGCGCCGCCGTGTTCTGCACTCGGCGGAAGTTGACGACGCCGGCAGATCCCAATCAATTGTGGCGGTTAATGGGCGACAAGCCCGGCGACGACGTACCGGTTGACGAACAGGACAAGCTCTTCTGCCGAGAGTAAGTCGGGCTCAGCGCCCTCCCGCTCTCCATCAAACCTTCTAATAGAGAACGGCCTGTATCTCCCCGTCCCTCGATCTCGGATTGTCTCTTTAAGGCGATAATAGATGGGGCGGAGAAAATTCTCAACGGATGCATTTCGCCGCATGGATGTTGGCCCACGTTAACGACCACGTCCACATCGTGTGAGCAAGGTATAGCTTTAATAACGTAAATGGTTTAACATAATATTTTAACAAGCGATGTCATTTTAAATAATTTCCTTTATATTATAAATTAGGCTTGTACATTGATTTAACTGATAAAACAATACAAAACTGCCTTGGAAATAAAAACTATAAAAAGTACTATATTTAGCTATGTAAGATTTAAGTTTTTTAATTTATAAAATTTAAATTTCATGTCATACTATTTAGTTGAATTAATTTATTAAAAAGTTTAAAATTTAATAATTAGGATATTTTATTCAAAATTTAATTTTTCTCAAATATTAATTTTTGTATAAGATAAGTGACTAGTGGCTAATAAAAAAAGATCGTGATTTAAATAATAAAATTTTAAAATTGTTAAACTTATAAATGAAATCAAGTAAATCATAATACGTTATAAGAAAATTTAAGGTGTCCTCTTTTTTATGTAAATTTGATCCACTTAAGATATGGATCATTATTTCTTTTACCTTTTGCTCTCATTTATCTCTCATTGTCCTCTCTCATTTGCCTCTCTTGTTGACATTTTAGTTGCCCCTCTTGCATTCCTTTATGCTCCTATTTTTTCTTTGCTAGTTGCTAATTAATGGAATTTGTTTGTCTCGTAATAAAATAAGTACATGTAATTAGGATATTTTTGATATCTATAGAATTTATAATTAATATTATTTTATTATTAATCAATCAAACGATGCTAACAATCATATAATAATAATTGGTTAATTAATAATGATTTTTTTATTATAAAATTTAAGATAATGTTACTTCAATTGTATGTAGTTAATTTCATAATTAATGTAACATTTTAAATTATTACAATTAAATTATAAAGCCTATTTATTTAATATAGCATGTGATCTATAATAGTTTTTATTTTAGTTGTAAATTTTAAATTTCAAATGTTTAAAGCTACAATTAATGATTTTCATAAGAGTTCAATAAATAATTTATCTTATTTTCTACATAAACTTTTATAATTTATTTGAATATAATAAGATGCCGAATATATAAGTGTTCTTGAATACTTTTTCATATCTATTTTTAATAACCTTTATAGAGCAATGAAAAATTTGTAAAGTATTTGAATTTCAAATTAATTAGAAAATACATTTCTTTAATGGTAACCATGTGAGATCATTGGAAAATTTAATCATTTGTTTTTTTTTTGCAATTCTGATAAATGCACTCCTCTATTTTCTTATATACTTGTTATCATCAATCATTTTTCGTAAATAAGAGAGTTGTGTGTATCATAAATGCAATTTTTTGTGAACATTCTTCTCGCAACTATGCAATTTTCTCAATTATATGTATTACAAAGATACTAAAATCATTTATCAACTTGATTTATCATAGATAGTTATCAAATTTGTTTTAGTTACCATAAGGCTTTTAATTGGTATATCATCACTTTTTTCATATATAAGCATAATATCTTTGTTTGGAATGACAATTTAGGACATCTAACCAAGCTCTTGAATAGGAAGCATCAATTTCTAATTTTAAATACTTATTATTTATTGTCAATTATAAGTTATTCTGATATAAATTCAACTATTAAGACAATCATTATATTGTTAGGATTAAAAAAAAACTTTGGGATTATTGTACTATTGTCTTTGAAGTTGGTGCTCTCATTTGAATTAATTTGATTATGACTAAACATAGCATTTATCAAAGTACGTATATACATGAACTTTATGATGTCCCTACAAAACAGTGTATTAGTTGATGGAGAACTTGTGAAAATTCATCCATTTTATTTGAATACTATAATTTCAATTATTGTTTGTTTATCTTGCACCAAAGTTAATATGCATGGAATGAAGACAACTTAATGTTATACACATAATGTGTCATTTTTTCATCTTTATTATTTTATCACATTTTTAACTTTCATTATGTAATTTTTCTAAGTCATTTAGGAGATCAATTGGCCATGTATCTAGTTAACATTAGATATCAGCAAACTTAGTTCACATTAAATATATGTTTTAGAAATTGCTCTTATTGTGAGCCATGGTCCATTATCCCTACATTGACTTAAATAAAATCTCCAAATTTTGAACACTATATCCTCATCTAAGTATTAAGCTTATGTGATCTTACAATGCCTTCTAAGAACTCATTAAGTTTACATTGTTACAAATATCTCCAACCAAACCTTCCCTGATAAATTAACAAAAGCTTGTGATTGATGTCTTTAGCTTAAGCTTAGCCACATCCCTCAAAAAAGAGTTAGTCCTAAGGGCTTCTTGATATTACCTTTAATGCTCTCTACCAGGATCATATCTTAGCAACTATTCTTGTTATAAGACTTGGTCCTTTAGCTCCATGCCAAACTTGAGTATTGAGCTTATGTGGTCTGATTATGCCCAACATAAGGCCCATATTAATAAAATCAACCATGATAAATGTCATAACCATTTAAAACTTGTTGTTTGTCAAAGTTAATGCTTCATTAACCCATATGGGAAGGTAATTAAATATGCCATACATTGTTAAAATTCAATGGTTTATTAATCATGAATGAAAAAGCAAGCTTTTGAGTGCTTTTTATTATGCTTTCTTCACTTCAAAAACAATGTTCTTACTTTAACTTTCTTAAAAGCTCTTGCCTCTCTTAATTGGCTTATTACCGAATTTGTCAACCTTTAATATTAGCACATTTCAACTTATCTTGTTTTAACATAATCATAAGCATCTTTCAACCCTATAAGATTCTTATCATTTATTTATATTTATAAAATAATAATTAACAAAAATATTACTTAAAAATTTTCTTTTTTTCAAATATTTCTTCTTTTATAAATTTAAAAGGTCATAATATATGTATAATAAACCTCATCATTTTATTTATAAATATATTTTCTTAATGTAAAAATTTTGATTAAAAAGAACATTTTTCTTAAATAATCCTTTAGAAGAATTTTCATCTTACAACAAAAATATCACATATTTAAAATCTGTATTTTCATTAAATTTGTAGTAAAAAAATGCAAATTACAACCAAATTATAACAAATTCTCATATTAAAATCAAGTATGTGAACATATATTTTAAACCAAATGAATTAATTATCATAACAATTTAATCCCATCATATAAGTTTAAACATAATATCTAGAAAATTAGTAAAGAAAACAACACTAAGTTCTATTTTCTCACTCTTGAATCTCATGAAGCGCATTAGAGTCGCCTATAATTATTAATGCCAAAAGTGTTAAGTTATTGTTATATACTTAATAGAAAATTAATTATTTATAATAAAATTTATTATACATTTGGGTCAATTGCATGCTTAGGTCACAAGCTGAATACACAACCATGTATGTCCTAAATAATAAATACTATTTCTTTTTTCTTGTTCCTTTTAATTTATTATTTCATCATAGTTTGTCCCTTGACCTTTTTTATAGTTTAATAAGATTTTGAATTTTTCATTAGATTAAGTTTGATATGATAATTCTCTCACCATCAGTTTATACCATTAAAGGCCTTTCCTCTTTGGGTTATGCCTTTTTGTGAATCATCTTGTCTATCTTAAGACCTAATAGACCTAGTAATTTTTTCATAATGATAATTCTAAACCCAATTTAAAAATATTGTTGTAATGTTACTAATTTTCATTATTTTTATATTAACTATTAAGCCATACATCATGTAATAGTAAAATTGTAATAGTTGTCATGTATTATATAATTAAAACTTATTGAAGATGCAAGGCACACCAAGGTGGCATGAGTTGTGAATTGGTGATATAAGATTTTTGCAAAGTCTTTTTTAAAAGTAATAACAAATAAAGCTTTTTTGTATTAACAATATTTGAGCAATTCTTGTTATCAATCTTTTCACTTTGTATTAAACATATAAAACTAAATGATGTTCCTAGTTTTTCAAAAGCTACCATATTGGAATATTTTTGCCAAAAATGGCCTCGGATTAGTCTTTCTTTTTTGTGGATGTCGAGGTGGTGCGGGGGGAAGAAACAAGATCTTATTGGAAATGCTATTATTGTCTTCTATGGTTAACATGAAATAATTTTTTATCCTTGTTGATTTCCTAAATTGTACAGATATGTGTGTTAATCATTGTAAATTGTTAGTTCCTCATTTGTGGGATAGTTTCTTAATTACTATTATGCATTGTTTAAAATGAACCTTTTTTTTTGTAGAGGTGTTAATGATGTAGGGAAGGACTTTCTTCTTGTACGTTGTGATTATGCTAACACATTTATATCATGTTTCCAGTGCCATAACATTTTGTATGGTAGTGTGACTGTGTGTTATTTAGTTTAAACAAAAAAATCGAACTGAATCAACAATATTAGGTCAATTTGATTCAGTTTGAAAACATTCATGGTGGTTTTGATTTATGATTTAATATTCTTTTGATTTCAGTTTAGTTTTTCAATTTAAGGAACTAAATCATTCGTAACAACTGAATTATTATGCATCTATGTTTTCTAGTTCTATGTTATAATTTGTTCAATTTAGTTCTATTGTTTTTTGTTTTGATCTAGCAAAAATTTAGTTTATGAATCTTGAATTTGATCCATTAATCAAGTCCAAAAAAGAAGTTTGGTTTTTTTGATTCAGTTTTGTTTTCAAACAATATTCAATTTTTTGATTTAGCCTCATTGTTCAATTTAGTTTGATTTCCAAATTGACTTAACTGGATTTGATTGCTTGAGCTGATTGATTTGCTTAACTAATTGAATTGGTTGAATGCGCACCCCTAAAAAGTAGAAATCTAATGCGCTTTTGGAAATTGTTATTTTTTTTATATATTGTATTTCATTGTATATCACTTTGTTCTTGTTTCATCGAGCATATCATGAGTTTATTCTTCCTTAAATGTTTGATACCATGCTTATGACCTACTTCAGAAAATGGTATTTTAGCCTTTCTTAAAACTCTTTTCCTGTTTCTAAAATTGTTCGATATCCTAATTTATGAGAAAATAAAAATTATGTTAAAAAAATTAAGTGGTTAGTGAGAAAATCACATAAATTATTGCTTTAAGATTCCAGGTTTTCTTAGGTAACAGTAGAACAGGAATAGAAATGTCGTTATTATAATTTTGGAGAACAATTAAAACAATGATGTAGTAAACGTTAATAAACTTATGAATAAAATGCTAGATTTATAGTTTGTTATAATAGGGTAAGCTATTTGTATTGTTTGCATGTATGCCTCTAAAGAGTAAGATTAGATGCCAGTGTAAAGAAAATATTTTGGATTGATTTGGAAAGTCAATAGAAGAAAACCTTTTATATGAAAAGATTTTTTAAGAGAAGAATTATAGGTTTTTAAGAGTAGTGCAATAATTTAAATGTTATCATGACATTTATAAGTATGAGGAGCTAATAAATTAGATAAAAAGATAAAATAAAGTTTGCTTTAATGTGTGATATTATTGTTGTTAAATTTTTTGTTGAAGAAACAATAGGGGGATTACTTGTAATAGTGGAGCTTGCACAACACAAATTATTTATATAAATAAAAGAGATTATTTAGATTGTAAGTATTATATAGTCATGCTTGGAGAAGATTTGACTACTTAATATTAACCAAATATCATCCACCTTAAAATTATAGAAGGTAAAATAAGTTAAAGAAATATTCTAGGATTAAGTGTAGAATTTTAATGATGAAATAAAGAATTTATTTAAGAATAAAGTTTTCGAGCTATGTTTTTGATATATTGATTAGTGAGAAAATCTTATATAGAGTCATGATAAAAAAGTTATGGTTAATTATGAGGATACTAAACTTTGATGAGTTTTTGAAGTCTTTTCAATTGGATTAGAGAAATTTAATTGTTCAAAGAAAACATTAATTTTAATTTTTTAAACCAATGTATTCACAAAAAGAAAGTAAATAAAACATTAAAATAGATGAAATTTGTAAATGTAGTTGGATTAAAAACATCTTTTGTTGTTTTTTGAAAATTTTTAGGAAAAACAACCATATTTTGGCTTACAAAACTATACAATATTTTTTTAAAGACAATATTTTAGATGAATGACATAAAAGTATGTTGATATTTATTCATAAAAATAAATGTGATATGTGCAATAATGTAATTATGGAAAAATTAAGTTTCTAAGTATTGCTTTTAAATCATAGGGATAAAGTGATTGAACATAAATAATAATATAATACTAATATATCTCACTATGATTTTTTAATTCTATATTAGGAAGGTTGACCATGATTGTACGTATTAAAAGATTAAGACAAGAAAAAAGAACCCTTAATTTTTTTTATTTAAAAAGACATAACATAAGACTAATAGAGGTATATTAAAAGATTCTCATAAAGAAACAAGTTAATGTTTTATATATTTAAGTCATTAAGTATGTTTAATTGATTTGTGTATGCATTGTAAGAGAATAGTCTATAGAATTTGTAATTATAGTTAGATTTCTGAAGACTTTAGATTAAATTTGTATCATTTTGTATTATTTATGAATCCTTTATATTGTCAAATCTAAGATTAAGAGCTTTAGTGCATACATTTGTTTTCGATATTATTCATTTTGATAATAATAATAAAAAAGTTTAAGCTAAATTAGACTTATAAAAAATATCTTTGGAGTCAAACATAAAATAATGGTCATAATTAATAATCATAAAATATTAAAGAATAAGGGATTTCATTATTTTAGATTTATACTTCAAAATAATAGCAAAACAAATGGAGATGTAACTAAAAGTGGTCTTATGAAATGGGCAAAATGGGTGATGAATCTTATGAAAAGAGAGGGCTTGACTATTTTATTTTCGATGTTTACTACTAACATCTTTTTTGGTTATGATAATGTTGTTTTTAATTTGCTTTAGTACCCATGTCTCTTTTGCTAATCATTCTTAGATTCATATTGCACACCTTCACAATGTTCTTAGTGCGATTAATGGCCATCTCTCCGAATATAATCTCGAGCAGCTTTGGGTCAAATGTTGGGACTTTTAACCCAATTGCCCTCGCAAAGTCATCTCTTTCGTCATCCATGATCATCTCTTCTATCAAACTTTAACATATAAAAAATGTTCAACTGACATTGAAGTGTTCATTATTATCAAAAATGACTAGTAGGTCCTTTTTGACCTGCTATAGGGATTACATGTTTGTTTTCTTTTTTTTACTTTCTTTTTCCACATGCATGTTGTGAGTTCCTAATATCAAATTTTGGTCACAAGCAATTTCGTTTATTGTTAAAGGGATTTAATCGAAATTTTCATTTAGAGGTTGTAAATCTTGCTTGGGGCAATTGCAACCACATATGATTTCACTAGTTTTTTTTTAAATCCAGTTCACTAGTTGTAATGTTTTGAATGCATGGTTACTTTATGTTGCCGATTGAATTTTCTATGGTTCTGTTGAAATGATTTCTTTGTAATTGGTTGTTCTATGTTCTCCAGGCCTTTTTGTTGCTATAAGAGGTAAAGAATGAGAGGGCCATGTTGCTTCGATTTTTCCCAACAACCAAGACTAGTTTTGACATGTATTACCTAATCTTGGTATGTACATATATTATACATGTTATGTTTTAGATGAATACATAAAAAATTAATTTTAAATTTATGTTTCAATTATCCCTTTTAAAACTTCTTTTAATAATATTGATTACCCAAATATAAATTACATTCATGAGAGTTATAACTTTTCCCACACATGACTTTATAATTTTTTACCATTACTTGATTTGGCACATTTATCATGCTACAAATCTAAAAATTTTCCAATACCTATTAGTGCTGAAACACATCTCATGTCATTCTTTTAATTTTTGGGTTTTGTAAGAATGCTTGAGATATTTACTTTATCATGCTTTTCATTCAATAATGTCACACTTGAGGATATAATAGCAATTTATTAGAACAATATACTCATTTTTTTTAAAAATTTTCTAACAATAAATACTACATGAAAATGAATTCTTAAAACTTCCTAGCTTTACTTAAAACACATACCTTTATGTCACCCAGCCGTTACTTGATGTGACACATCCAATTTTAACAAACAACCAAAGCCTAGTTGTGGAGGAACACATCTTCTTTGTCTAACTGTTAACAAAAACCAACCCATGCTAGGCTCAGAATAAAGATGAAGTATTGGCTTATTGCTAAAGGACCAAGAAGCATGTGTCAAATCATCATTAATGAAAAAGAGGCACTCCATCTTTTCTTTCCAAACTCATCACGTTAGCATTTCTTGTGGAGTTAAACTTGCAAACGAAATCATTGCACCTCTCTCCTTGTGAAATCAGATAGCTGGAGACTGGGAGAGGTCGAGCTCATCATCCTTCTTTCACAACAGTTATCTCTGCTATAGTAGACCGATAGTGATCAGTTCAGTTCTCTCCCGCCCAGGATCCCGGTTTCTCCCCAACAACAAACTAACAATCTTCACATATCTTATAATGGACATAGATTTAAAAGAGATATTTGTTTAGTTTATATTTAAAATTGTTTAATCAAAGATTTTTTTGAAACAAAATAAATTTGTGTTGACCAATCTTGATTATTAGTCCAAAATGTTGTCAACCTTCATTGACCTTGACACCCAAACTTAATTTTTCGAGAAATTTGGCCTTTAGGTTATTTTCCTATTAGCATTTGGGTCATTCTCTTACTAACTTTGGGCATTTCTTGATATGCCAATGAGTGTTATTTGAACTAGTGGCAAGAAATCATAGTAAGTCTCCAAACTAATTTTGGTCTCACTTTTGACCTCATTGGAGTATAGTAACTCTCAATAACATCTTCTATTTTACTTACTTTAATAGAGCCACACAAATACTAGAAGATTCATAAAGTTTTGTCCATTATAATTATTATAATGTTTGTAATTAATTTAATTAAATTTTTTTAATCAATACCAATACTATAAAAGTCTATAATTAATCATAGATAAATTATTCTATGTCTAATTATAAAGGTCCTCATGTGAGGATAAGTGAAGATGCTTTTGGATCTTGGAGCATTCTCTAGATTCTATTGTATTAGTCAGCACTTGTTAGTTTTGTTAGGGGGAAAGACTCACTAGATATGACTCTACCTTCAACTCAATGTTTTGTGATTTTTTCTTCTCTCTCTCTCTTCTTGAGAGATATTTCTCTTTGCCTGTTGTTGGAGTTTAATATTTGTTGTTCATCTTCATCAGTTTCAAACTCATTCTGAATTGAAAAATATAGAACATACATAGTAACATAATAGAAAAATATTATCAGTTTCAACATAGTAATATAATAGAAAAATATATAACTTACATCAACGATGATTCAACCTTTGCAACTCTCCTCTAATGGCACAACCCTGCTTCTCAGTTTTCTTATATGAAAAAGCTCATTGGAGCACATAAGTTCACTTGAACTTAGCCTCTATTGGGCCTACAAGACCTATTTATAAGCCGAGGTAACCAGGTCGTGGTGACCTGGACACCTCAATGCTCACTATTAAATTAAGCTTGGGATGTGAGGGCGCTTTAAATCATTTTTTATCCTACCCATACCATGACTGTTGAGAATTTCAAAATCTTATTCCCATGGGTTTCGACATGACATCTTTATGAAACACCTAAATATTATATTATTTACAAATACATCATCTTATTTAATATTTTCTATAATGATATCTAGAAATTACATATATACCCCATCAAAATCTAATATTTGTTTATTTATAAATATATTATTCACTAATTAGTTTTAATTTAAGCAAAAATTTCTAAAATTATAAATTTAACATGATGGATTTTATACTTTAATATTTATAAATTTATCAACTACTAAATAGATTTGACATAAATCATAATTTTTTAAATTTCAAAATTATCTTAAATGTCCATTTGATAATTATATTTATACATGTATCTTTAATTATTTATAAGAAATTTTTTAGATCTTTAAAAATTACAAACTCAATGTCATTGAGTTCATCTCCCAAGAGTTCTATTTATTGATATACTCAAATAATATATTTTTTTACTAAGTTTGAACTTATGATACATTATGAGCACTTTATTGTTATTTTTATAATTTTATATAAAAATAATATATTTTAATATTTTTATATAAAAATAATATATTTTAATATTTTTATATAAAAATAATATACTTTAAGAAATTAATTTGATTAAGTTTAATAATACTTTGTCACAATCTTTTTGACTTAAATATAAAATTTTTCTATTTGATATAGTTTAAGATTTGAGGGTTGTTACATTTAAGATTAAGTTAAGGGCAAAAAAAATTTAACTAGGGGAGAGGTGGTAGGCTTTGATTCATAAATCATTGTTGTGGTGTCAATAAGATGATGTTGTGAAGGATTATAAGGTATAAGATTTGTGAAAATGGAAGCAAAGGGATTATGTCAAAGAGTGATACTAAGAGCCTTAAGGGGCTCTCGATTAGAAGAGAGGGATTTGGTGTCGTCTATCTTACTATACTTATTAAATTACCTTATATGCTCCTTTAAAGTATAAGAAGAAATAAATTTGGTAAAATATTTTATTTGTTATTAAAATAAATGGAAATGATTGTTGGTGGATGAAGGAGAAAGATTACAAACTAATGATGTGGAAATGTAAGGAACTTTGCTTGCTTCTTAGCCAAAAGTGTTGAGAGATTCTCTTTCAAATAACAATATCATAGATTCTTAGCCTCCATTTTAGCTTAATTATCTAGTTTCTTACAAATGATGTTAAAAGATGTTAATGTCAAATTTAGATTCAAGGGAATCAACAAATACTAAGTAAAGATTTTTATTTAGGGCAATTATAAAAAAATTAAGTAATAACTTGGGGTCTCCTAAGTCGAGGATCACAAAGGAGGACGAGAAAAACTAGGGGAATAAACTAAAATTCTATTCCTCTTTAGAAAAATGTTTGTTCTTCAAGTATGCAAATTTATTTCTTTCAGTTAAACCCCAAGTGTCACTTCCTATTTAAGTTTTTGCATCAACAAAGAATGACCAAATATTATCTTTCTTCTTTTATTTCCTTGGAGGTTGTGTTGCATGTGGCGACAGAAGAAATTGTCAAAAGGATAGTTAAACTTTACACTTACCTCCTTAGGTTCCAACATTACTAGAAGACATGGGTATGAGATGGATGAATCATGTGCATTATCTCCTTAAACGATAGTATTGTAAGGGATGGCAATTAAGCCTTGATTGTCCAACCACAAGTTGTTGGTATTATTAAAAAAGCTTCTCAAACTTTACATCTCTATTATTTATCATATAATTATAATATAGATTGATAACAAAAATTTGTGATGCAAATGTATGCATCTTAAAATTGCAATAAATATTATCAATAAAGGTGTGCTTATTGATAGATTATAATTTAATAATAATATAACAAAAAATATTATTGTTTTCAAAATTTAGTAATAATATCACAATCTTTTAATTAAATATATTATTAAATTTATTTTTATGAAAATATTTTAAAAACTTTGATCTCGTACTAACCCATAGAGCAATCCTAATGTCGCCAATCAAATTCAAAACAATACTCCATTTTTTGTTTAATAAATTATTAATATATGGTAATTATCTTTTTTATTTAAACATTTTCCATCCTAAAACTACATAAGTTCCTTAGCTTGGTCCTTCTGAGCTTCCCTTTGAATAGGGTTTTTTTAATTGATCTATAGAAATGCCAATGGTGGCGAACCTCCTCTTACCGGATTCCTTCTCAACATTTGGAAAGGCAGCCGATAGGCTAAGCCTTCCTCTGCTTCAATCCAGGATGAAGCTGGACTCAGAAGGATACGAGGTAGAGCTTCTCCTTATCTCCGGCCACTTCGAATCATCCCTACATCTCTTCCTTCAGCAATCCATGCTCAGTTCGTCGTCAAACCCGGTGGTCTCAAAGGATCTCAGTGACCTCACGATGTTCCTGGCGCACACGACCCCATACTATCCCCGATGCTTAGCTGAATTTCCTCATTAGTCTCTCTTCTTCTTCAATCCAAAGTTCGGACCCTCCCATCTTCCCTTCGTTCTAATCTAGCACAAGCCGTCATCCTCCTTGTCAATGAGAAGGTTCATTATTTTATTTTATTTTTTGGTTGAATCTGTTATAGTGTTCGGTACACTTCAATTTGGAGGGCCACCATTATTCAACATATTTCTGTTCAACATTTTAATGGTTGGAAATATATATATTTTTTTGTATAAATTAAAGTTATATTTTGAAATGGGCGTTGGACAAAATGGGAAATTTCCACTTCATTGAGCTTTAAGAGAAGATCATAATTCTTGATAAGTTGTTAGACTTGATTAGGCCTTTCTAATTGTTGATCAAGGTAAAAATTTTATTTCCCTCTGCAAAGAACAAAATAGGCACTTTTTTCCTATGATTTCTTAAATATAGAATCTTAACTATTTCTTGTGAGACTGTATGTTTCTTTTGCTAGATTCTTATATTAAAAAGGTTTTGGCTGCCAACACCGAATTGATATTCTTTTATTATAATTACAAGAATAGTCTTTTAACACATCAAGTGAGGTTAGATACATTGATTCTAAGAAGCTATTATTTCTTTTCATTAACTACCTTTCTTCTGGATCCAAAGTTGTTAAAGCCATTTCCAATAATCAATAGTCATTTTTTTGTTTTATATTTTTTTCCTTTTTTATAGGGAAGATTCAGTAATGTACTTCTCCTATAGAATCACAAAGTAAACTTCTTAATATAACCAAACCATCTAGATTGATTTTCTTTAGGCTTGTCTTCAATTGGTAGAATGCCAGCTTTCTCTGTTCTAGTAAGTCACTCTTCAAACTTAAAAGCTTTATCTCTATAGCAGTTATTCTATTTGTGTGTTTGTACTCATACATTGACATTTGATACCATTCAATATATAAATTCGCCTTTATTCTTGAGTGTGATATTTTGATGACCAAACACTCAGAAGTATGTATTATTTTCGTCTTATTTGTTAGGTGCTTGGATCATATTATTGATATTTTTTGTTAATGTTTCTATCATTTTGAAGTATAGGCTCAAAATAAGAAATTTTTGTATTGTTCCTTTTTTTATGATAACTATTACAGTCAATATGTTTTTGGAATTACTTGTCTAAATATAAATTCCTTATATTTATTATAAGAACTAGAAATGTAATACCATTTAAATTTTAGAGTCATTATTCATAGACTCAGTTCTTTATCTATTTGCTTAGCCTCAGTTTTGATTTATCTCTTTGCTTAGTCTTATCAATTGGTATAAAATTATTAACAAAATGCATAATAATGTTTTATCTTAAATTTTAAAATTGCATCAATAATTAGTGTAAAATTAAAGCTGAATTTTACTTCTTATTTTGTTAGAAAGTTTTATGAAAGGAGGAGTGCAAAAGTACTTATGAAGCATTATCTTTTTATGTGCAAAAATGGGACTTGTGAGAAATTTTCAAAATGTTTTTGATGCTTTTGGTGCACAGGTAGAAAACATTTTTGAAATTAAGTTTACGAACACATCCAAGGACTCAAAGGAAAGCCATAATGAAATTCGATAGTAATTAAGAAATTTTTAATATGTTCTCCTTAGGCGTGCGAAATTATTTTTTAATATATGCAATTTTAATTTATTTTTATTCTTTTCTAATGCCTTATCAATATAAAGCCTTCTTATACACTCATCATTGCTTTGTTATACATGTTTTTCATAATTTCAATATGTACAATGCTAGCTTCTTTTTTTCCTTTTCTAATGCTTTTTCGGGCATGTGAGAGAAAAATCATAATAATAATTAATTTGAGTTCATGATGATTTCCTTGTAGAATTAAGAAAAAGTTTTTTGTTCCTTTAAGTAATGATAAGAAAATGTTACAATCATTTTATGTTCTTTATTAAGCTCTTTAATCCTTTAACTAGCATTCATTATATAATTATTTATAAACTTAAACAAAATTGTACTAACCCATTTCTATTTCAATTCTTACTTGAGTATTGAAGCTTGAATCCTAAAATTGGTAATATCATGGTTTTCTAACAATTTGCCTAGTTTGTTGAACAATAGTAACATTTATCTTCTTATAAATCGTGATGTTAATTAACTTAGTGAAATTTATGATTTAATTCTAGTTTCTTGAAATTATTGCTTTATTCATATCCATCCATGATGGTGCAAGAATCCTTACTTCTTTTCAATTAACTCATTGTTGATATAACCATCTTTGTTAATCTTTTAGTATATTTAGACAATATATCACATTGCTTATAGGAAGTCCTAAGCATTAGCTTTAACACAATTTTGGATAGACATTGCCATGGTTTGGCTACCTTGAGGACAATGGAGTGGTGCAAGTCATAGAGGTAGATGGTTGGGCAGCGTCCAAGATAAATGGAAAGATACATCATAGAGTTGCCTAAAGGTCAACTGAAAGAATTGGGAAGGAGAGATGGATAAGTGGGGTTTTAAGTGCATACTATAAGCTAAGAGAAATGGCTTATGTGAAATATTTTACCAACTTCAAATGCTTAGATGAAGGCTATGAAAGTTTATGGGCTTAAACCAAATGATCTTAAAATAACCAAAATGGAATTTTTTTTCATAATATTATTTAGTATTGCAAGAGGTATGTTGTTCCAATGATTCTACAAAAATTGAAGTTCTCTAGCATGTTATTGATTTTTCTTGTTTGCTTTGAAAGTTTATGCTTTTAATTATGATTTGCTTATTTATATAGGAAGATTGTTGAGTTGGATGTGCCTCTTGAATTATATATGGACCTTCAGATCGTTGGTGATCGAGACCTTAGAAAACTTGCATTTTCCTATGTTGAGCACAGTTCAACACATGAACAAAAAACATAGAAATGAAGCAAAAAGTAAGAAGCATTAAAATATTATTTTCTCATTGCTATAAATGCATGATGTCATATATACTCTATTTTTGCTGATTTTTCTTAATTTTGTTGATTATAATAACTGATGTATGATTTTTTGTTTGAAATTATGGTTTGATGATCGAACTGCTAATGCTATTTGCAAAGCATGCTTTCACAGTTCTTGAAGGATGATATTTTCCTTATCTCTACAATTGGTTAAGTCCCATTAGTTATCTTATTATACCTTTTTTATTGTTTGTTTTTGTCGAACACATGGTCATGGTATCAGCTCTGTGTTTCCTTCTTTGTTATTTGTGTGTTGATGGTGATGATGATGATGGTGAAGCCACAAGTGATGAGGATGATGAATATATCAAAAATCTACAAATCCTTCTTAGTAGGGAAGCTGTTTATAAGGCATGTAGTTGGTGTCCACAAATTTTTTTTTGCTTTCTTATGTGGAGTGATGAAGATGCAATAAGCATGATGTGATTTCATAGTTATTCCATATGATAATCTAGGTGGTGTTAGAGTCCATGATATGTTGTGGTGTTAATGGTCAACAAACAATGATTGACATATATTGCACTTAACTTTGAGATGATGATGGGGCTTTCAAAATATTTGCATAAGGTCTTGGATTTTGGATTGAATAGTTTATATTGAAACTATTGTGCAAGTCTTGATTCAATAAAGTAAAAGCCTTTTTGTTCTAGTTGCAGAAGTTTCAACCGAGTTTTTAGTTTTTAAGTTTTATGTCAATTTCCATCTACAAGGATGATCATTCCAGCAAGTTATTCTTTTGTTTGACTAATAAAAGCTCTTTATTAATGTTCCAAAAAATCTAAATAATTAAAAACTAAAGTGCTATTCTAATTAGGTCTTTGCAGTTAGGTAAATTAGGTAAATTTCTTTAATATTGTTCAATTTGACTTGAGGACATTTAATCAGTTTTTTGCGCCTAGTCATTGACTCCAAGTTTGTGCTTTGGTTAAGACATGCTTGAGTTAGTATAAGTACTTCAGTCTATTTTTCACATGTTAAAATGGAAAGCTATATTGGAAACGGTTTTCTTACTTGCAGATTTGCTATATTATTCTGATATGTTTTTCCCTTGTGTATTTAGAAGAGCAATTTTTTGAGACTATGCACATTCATCGTAAAGAATAACCTAATCACTTTGAGGTGGAGAAGTTGATATGCATAAATTCGAGAATTTTCAAATGTGATCATTATATCTTAAGTAAAAAAAATATTCACAAATGGCCTCTACAATTTGATTGGGTGATATAAGCTTTCGAAAAATATTTCAAAGAAATTGGTCATCAGAACTTCGATATGTATCTTCTCCATTTTAGCAATTTTGCATCAATTCCATCTGTAGATTTTCATGCTGCTCACGCTGTTCTGCTAAACTTTCAGCATGAGTTTACATTTTTTTAACTGAAGTTTATGCTATTAAATTGAAACAGACTTGCTATTTCCACTGAAAGGTCTCGATAGTCTCTCAAGTTTTTATAGGATTTTGTTTTCTTTTACCTGTATTCTATGTGATTACAAAAACGTTGGAAATGGTAATTGTATTGTAAGGAAAAACTTGACTTATGGAGCACTTCCATTGATTGACGCATGTTCTGTATGATCATTGCTATAGAGTTGGGTTAGGTACTGGAATTCCTAAATATTTTTCTAATAGTGATATCTTTGCACATATTTGGGCACAACACAAGGGCAGTACTTCGAGCAAGAACAAGAAAAAAGCAAAGTTGCAACGTGTTGTTTGCGGTATGAAAAGGTAGCAATTCAATCTAAAAAAAATGAAGTAGCACACTCTTACCCTCCTCTTATTCATCTTAAAGATGCACTGGTTAATAAACCTTGAATTGAAGTCCTACTTTTCTTTGAAAATTCTTGTTCCAAGCGGTAATTCATACATTGTCTAACTCCACAGGGCTTTGGTTAGATGCTCTTCTCTCATCTTCATGTATGCAATGAACGATTTTAGGTGGTTAGCTTTTTTGTCGATCTCCATGTAGTTATTTTATGTCTTTAGTATGCAGGCACCTATTAGATAATCAGATTTATAGTTCTTGGCTGTGATTGCTTCTATAATGGTGTTTTCTCCTAATTGTTAATGATGTCTACTTCCCTTACTTAGTTCAATGGTGATACCTATAGTTTGATGACAGTTTTTTTGGTTCTCTTAGATTTTCTCTTTTTCATTGCCTTATCATTTTTTTGCTTATTTTTAAACTTCTTTTTGAGGCTCCCAATTATTTACATGGGTGTGTTGGGGGTCATTATTATATATATAACTGAAGATTGAATGAGGAACATTGAATTAGATTCATAGTTCATCTGTATTGTTAAAAACTACTTAATTTGAAAATTTGTAATTGTACAATATTATCTAGTTTTTTTAAATATTGTTGTAGTTTTTTAAAGTTTGTAAACATGCTAACGAAAATATGAAAAGCTTTAAAATGTGTCCATGTTTTGGTCAAGCGAGGTTAATTCCACATAGAGCATAATATATCAGCCTTTCAAGTAAAAACGTTAAATATTCCTATAGTTGAGTTCGTATTTTTTTAACAAAATGGTTTAATTTCAAGGTCATGATCTGTTGAGTAGTAGCTAGCACTTCCTTTTATGATTTTTTTAATTTTAAAAATTTTTATTAAGAATTGTTGAAATTTGTTTGAAGCCTATGGTCACAAAAGGCAATTGCCAAATTAATTGCTTTCTAAGATTAGAATCGTACTTCTTTGCATATTCATTTTGATTCTTCTTTTGACTGCTCAGAGATTGAATTGTAATGTGGATAACGTCTTGGGGCTGGTATAGAATGTCATCAAATATGTTGGATTGGGGTGTGCATTTTTCCCACTGCACCAATTTTTAAGAGTTCTGATTGAAGATAAATTTTAATCTTAGTTTCTTGCCACTACTAATTCCTTGAGTACATGGCAGCCTATTACATTTCATTTCCCTTCCTAAAGTGACTTCTATTTTTATATGAATGTAGTGAGTTATCCATAGTAGATAATAATACTAAGAATGATAGGTTTGGTTTTGGATTCCATTAACTATATTTGTTGGTGGAGCTATGTTTAGTTATGGATGGACTTAATTTAATTTCCTGCCAATTTGCAATTCGAGTAAGTAGTGAATCAATTTGTGCATGATCTTTCCCGTCCTGAGGTGTTTTATAATTTGTTTAGATATTGAATATTTTGTCATTACTGAGTGGTGTATTGATTTCAATTGACTGCTTGTGTTCTATTAGGCAATTGCTGTTGGGTTAAATGTGGTACGTGAGATGTGCTTGAGAATGTCATTGGTATGTGTTCTATTCATTAGATTAGGTTTCTATTGAACTAGTTATGCTTTGAAGCAATTTTGTTTGTCAATTGTTTTGGACTATTGTCAAGTATTTTTGTGTTGTTTTAATGGATGCTTTTGTCCTTGGTTTTATTTGTGATGAATTTTTCTGTCCAACTTAGTTTTTTCACAGATGGTGCTGGCTTGCAAGTGGCTCCCCTTGAAAGCGACAGCAATATATGCTTTTCTGCCAGCATCCAATTTGGTGCTGGTGGAAAAGAGCTATTGGTAAGCCAATAGTGTCCATGCACACCTAAAGTTCACATTTATTGTATTAGCACTTTTGATGGTCTAATTGTCACTCCCCATTTTGCTTAATATTAAAATATATCAACAATATCAGAATTCCATACAATAAAGAGAGCATGTGACAAATCTAAAGGACACAATTCGAAAATTGAGTTGGGGTGATGAAAAGCATCAAATATCCAATATAATATCTTAAGCTAAAATAATAGCATAGAAAGCAGCAAATGTGAGCTCAAGCTATCAAATGAAAGATAAGTTGAAAAGTATAGGAATGTATTTTTTGTCAACTAAGTATAACAATTGTCTTCACATTTAATGTCCTTCACAAAGTTTGAAAAATAATATGCTATTGAATTTAAAATTTTAAGTTATATTTTAAGAACCCTTAGCTTTGTATATGCATGTGTCTTGGCTTATAATATAAGTAAATAAGCATAATATACTTAATTTGTAAACTACTAATTACAAAAAGATAAAATAATATGGATGTGTGGTTAAATAAAGATGGACCAATAATTAAGAATAATATATGCTATCAATAAAAGATATAAAATCCTTTATAATTGTTTATATGCTGATAATAGACATAATTGTCATATAATATTAATATCAAATATTTATTTTTCTTGGCCTCATAATTGTATTTGTTTTATTTTATTTTATAAATTTTTTTACTTATTTTTTAAAGAGTTTTTAATTTTTTCATATGATCACTATCCTCACTCAGGATTCCATATCAGATTATTTATCATGGAGCCATCGCTCACATTGTTTAGTATTTGATAGTCACATGGTGCTGTACTTGTGGTGCTATGGCTCACAATTTCGCTACTACAGACAATAGGGGTGATCGTATCATATACCATTGTACCATTGCAAGCATTGTTTAGGATCCTGTATTCATGGTGGAGGGTTTTTTGTTTTTTCGTATCTCATAATTTAGGTACCAACAATACAAAAGGTGAGACTCTCGCATCGAATAATCGTGAGATGGGGTGATAGAGAAATCATCACATTCTTATTTCATCATTCTTGTGTTCTAGATTTATTTAGTCAATCATTCTCTCTTTTTTTAATTTCTTTTTCTATCATATATTTCTATTTTTTTATTTTATTTTTTAATTGTCATATGTGTGTGTATGTAAATATAGTATGTTGTCATATAAATCAGAACATATGTATAGATAAATATATGTTATGTTGTATGCTCATATCACAGTACATCACAATCCAAAATAATATTTTAAATTAATTTAACAATTTAACAGACACATATTATTGTTTTAGGTTGTTCATATGATTACTCTTTTATGTCACTTTTATTGCCTTGTCATTTTTTATCTTTTTTTTATAATTTTTATTACATGCTGTTAGTAGTTATTTATATTTTATTCATAAGATTTTTGAAATTCTTAAACATTATTTTATGTTTTTTTATTATTTTTTTAAACTATATATTTTTTATACCATAAGTATCCAAAAACATAGTTACAAAATGTTTTTAAATCCTTCTTTTGCTTTACGGAACCATCGCCCACATTGCCTAGTATCTTCTACTTATGATGATAGTGTCCTTGTCGTACCATAGCTCATAATTTAGCTACTAATGACAACAGGGTTTATCTTATAATATATCACTGTAACATTGCCCATAATTCAGGTGCCAACGATTATAAAGGTGATTCTCTCATATCGTATGGTAGATTTTTGCTTGTCATATTGTGCGATTAAGCCTATTGTATGGTATGTGACGTAGACTTTCTTAACAACACTACCAATTCAACCCTGTATTTGGTTACATCGAAACCATCGCTCGAGCTGCTCAATAGTAAATTTAACAGCATTCCAAGGGAGGAATATCTCAGTCAAAAGTATACTTTTAATAGTCCTTTTCATGCAATTCAAGATATGAGCTCTTTTATGAAACTCTTTTCCCAGATTGAAGTAGTGACTTTCTTTGGTGAAGCTTTGTTTATTATAGCCCTCTAGACCCAAGCACAAACTATTACCTTTTTCTTTTCTCCCAAGTTCTTTTTTTTCTCAGACCTCCTCATGCATAAAGCATAGCTAAAAAGCAATTAGGAGGGTAAGCTTATTCTTTTTATAATAATAAAGGGGATTATATAAAATATTGTTTAAATTTTCTTATTAAAAGTTCATAAAAAAATTTAAAAGACTTCAAAAAATCACAAATAATGTACTGGCAAATATCTCATTTCAAGATTTTCTCAATGGTTTGCCCAAGTTTCAATTCTCGCTATTAGCCACATGATATTTTTTTTGAGTTGTATCAAAATATATTGATTTCGTAGTGTTGGATCTATACAGTTTACATTCAACATTAAATACACAAATGCAAATGTATTTTATAATTAAATAATTTAGGCTATCATACTAATGCTCTTGCATTTGATGCAATTGCCTTTCAATTATACCTAAATATGCAAACATATTTAATTAAAATGGCTTGGATACTGCCAAATGCACTTTTCTAGAATTAACAACATATGTAAAGGACTAGTTAGTGCACATGACAATATAGTAATAAATACTACAATTTTTCATGAATTACACCTTTGAAAAGATGGAAATATATGTGATTTAAGTGCCTGCATATCTTAAACAAGCATTCAAAGTAAAGGAATAGTAACATGGTTCAGATGCATGATAGATAGATAGTTGGAACTAATGCATTATGGAATTTGCACCTTATATATTTACTCAAGCACTTCTAAGACATCATGAATCCTTGTCTCCTTACATTATGATTTCCCTTCATATTTGCATATCAGTGGTAATTTATGAACTATTTTTCAATTTGCAATTCTGATATATAATTTCTAATTGGCACTTAAAAAAGCTTCTAGGTGATCAAAACCTAGGAAACAAGATTTATTTGTATTTACAGACAGCCTAAACTCAGCTGTTGCTCTTTCATTCTTGCTCTTCATAGCAACATAAGAATATTTGGATTCCTTTATTTTTTTACTATAGCATGAAAGGAGCAGTTACCATCATCTTCCATAATTTTTTGTTTTTTTTCATTGTGACTTAGTTGATGAATAAAGACCTTCTTCAAGACTTGGTCTTGTACAAAAAGTCGCATGAGAAAGCTGTTTCAATTGTTGTGCGCTCCTTGGACACATTATTAAGAGAGGTATGTTTTTGACTTTGCTAATTTTTACGACATCCTTAATGGTGCAATGAAAAAAGAATGACAAATTTGTTATATTTTAAAAAAAATTCAATTTTCTTTTTTTCATTTCTATAGATATGCTCTTCATTTTTGGTCAAGAAGGATCGAGGTCGTCCCATAGATTCAAAAGCTAGACCAAAAGCATTTGGAGAAGTCAGTGTTGCCAATGACGTGCCCAATGTTGAGTTACTTAAACAAGACGATGATAAGCCTTTATATAGTAGTTTTGAGGATGAAATGGCTGCTTATGGTTCTGAACCTAAAAGTGATTCCTCACCAGTTGACAATGATATCTGTGCTAAAGTTGCATATGAAGAAGATGAGGATTCTATAGAAAATGATGGAGAGAGTGACAATGAATTTTTCCGTGAAAGTGAACAATCTAGTGGAATTGATTGTTTGGAAGATGATGCCTGCAGGAATGACAGTGATGAAGAAGGTTCAGATGATGGGGAATTGGCTAATGTTTGTGACACTGAAGAATTGAATGAAAAAATAGAAGTGCAAGCCATACGTATTGATGGGCAAGATGAAACTACTAACGATGGGAAAGATCCATCAAATAGAAAGAAGAGGAGGCTTGGCAATTTTATTGAATGTCTGAATGCTGTCGGTTCAAGTCTGCATTCTCTTAAAAGACTTGTAGTAATCAAGGTTGCTGAAGTTCGAACTGATGAAGCTAATGGTTTTGTTTCTAATGAAGACTTCCAACATATAAAAAAACTTAAGGTAGACTTCATCTTTTATCTTCTATATTCAATTTTCCTTGTAGCTCATCGATTATCTGGTATTTACTGATAGCATGGCTTCTGCAAAGATTACCTTGTTCATGCAGATGTTCTTGACCAAGCTTTTAAATTGAAGGTAGTCTCCGTTGTTATCAAATAAATGAGCTTAAGTTATATGTAGGGTCTTCATGTCTTGACTAGAAGTTTAACTTGAGAAATCATATTCAAATGTTCTGAGCAGCTAAGTGCAAAACGTTTGAACCCTGTTAAACTTGAGGTAATTCTCTAACATTGTTGCTTTCTATTCGTTTGATGGCCCTTCTGATTTCACTTCTCAACGTGTATTATTCATGCATATTTCATGGCTTTTAATGGCCTGATGATGTTAATGTTGATCTTGTTTGGAGAAGTGAAGCCAGATAGTTAGTCCTACAGGTGTATCAGTCGACTTAGTATTTTGAAGTTGAAATACTGATGACGTGGTTTTGTTGGACACATAATTCTTCATAGGATATAACTTAATTTCATTGTTAGGGGGATTAAGTTATGTTTTATACTTTGACCATGCATTATTTGAAGTAAAATTAGGTAATAGCAAGTGATGTCTAGCACAAGTAATTAGATCCAAATGGAGTTTTATTTCATCCAGCAAAAGCGCATAGTTATATTCAATCGAGAAATTAGCTAATGGAAGCATTATTATTGAGCTGTGTCAGCAATTTTATTGTCTTAAGCACGAAGAAATCTGTGCTCAATGCTACACAAATATAGTTCATATGTTCCTGCTTTTAATGTCTTATAACATGGTTGCTTTCTTTGATGTTTCTCACCAATCATTCTTTGGGAGTGATCTCATTGAAATGACAGGAATATGAACAATCATAACCTCTTGGATGTATTCAAGTTTATTTTACTTTTGAGTTGAGTGCATATAGTGACGTTTGACCCATCCATGTTTGTTTGGCATTTTTAAAAGCAAGTTACTATAAACTTCATTGGTTAACAAATGATAATCATGTGTTGTGTTTGGGTGCACGTCAGGAGCAAGCTCATCAAGCAGGAGAGAGTAGCTCTCGTTCAAGCAGGCAGAGGGGATAGAGAAAAGTGCAAGGCTAAAACTGTCGTGAAACAAAAAAAAGGTATGTCATAGTTACATTTGCTATTTTTAATTGCAAGAGCATCATGTTTTTTGCCTTGTTACGTGATTTTGTTATTTCAAAGCTTATTTTTATTTGGGTTGGCTTGAGATAAGTTGCTATTATTTTTTAACGAGACTTGTGGCAAAGAAACAGGCAGAACCAGCACTCGAAGGCGATGCTGCTAGCTACCAAAAGAGTAAGAGCAGCTCATTCTTGATAAGAGAAAAAAAGCGGCAAGGGCAAGGTGGTAAGCAGTTTAGGGGAAGGATAGCATGGAAGGGAAGCTCGGGAACTCCAATCGATTTCAGCAATCTGGGATCACATTTTTTTAGGGCCAATATCTTTACTTAGCTTCCCTTTTATCATTTTGATTAGTTTCCAAATCGTTAAAGATATATATGCGATGTATGAGGCCAATAATTATTGATTAATATTTTCAGTTAATTAATATTTTCCCTTTAAAGAGGTGTAAAGGATGTGAAAACCAAGGCCACTTTGAAACAATGTTTTGAATTTCTTTGAACTTTTATATTCAACTTCTAGTATTACAATGATGTGGACTTTTTTAAGTTTCAATGTCTAGAAATTTTTATGTGAACATGAATAAAGACTGAAGTTAATAGAATAGATTTCAAGGTACTTTTTTAAATCATAACGAAGGATAAATGATAAAAAAAAATTGGTTCATGATATTTGTTTAGTATTTGAATTTTTAGCTTGTGGTTCATTAAGTATTAGATAAGTAATATAATAACATTATTTTGTATATTTTAGGATGAATTGTGTTAATGAGGTGTTTTTAATAAAACAATTTCATATTAAAAGTAATGTATTTGTAGTAGAGGTTAAGAATAAATCTTAGTTGTGATATTATTAATATGATTATTTGTATTTTGTTAGATTTAAGTTATAAAATAAAAAATATTGAATGATATTTTTTTATTTCTAATGTTGATTATATTTGTGAAAGTTATATTTTTGATAAGCACCAATAATCATCATTCTTAAGTTTTAGAAACTTATGTAGTCTCTTGAGTTAGTTCATGTTGATATTTGTAATAAATGAATATTTTATTTCAAAAAGAACAATAGATATTATTTATTATTTAGTTATGACCTTATTGATATCAGTTGGATATCTTTTGTAGTTCATAAATTAAAGGTATTTTAAAAATATAAGGAATTTGAAGGTCTTATAAAAAAAGTTTTGTTTAATATAAAAATTATTTGAGCTAATAGAGAAGAAAATTTTTTTTCTAAAGTATTTGATTTTTTGCAAAAAAAACATGAAATTCATAAGGAATTGTTTATTAGAAAAATAACAAAATAAAATAAAATTGTATAAAAAGACGAATAGAACAATTGTTGAGATCACTTATATTGAATGAGAAAAAAATTATAAAATAAAATTTGAACAACTATTACTATTTTTGTTTATATTTATGCTTTGATAACTTTAAATGAATTCAACAACTTGAATATAAAGAGTAAAAAAATATATTTTTTTCCTTCAAGAAATATAAGATTTTTTTGTCACTGATATTATTAATTTATTATCATAAAATATTTCTATATGATTATATTATTCTTTATGAACAAACATCCATATATTATTTTTTTCAATAAATTATATTTTCTTTCTTTCATATTTCTCAAAGAGCAAATGTACAAAAACCATGCTTTGAAAGACTATTTATTTTGGGGTGTCATTATCTTTAATATTGCTATGAGGACCAATGTTTGTAGACAAGTTGAAGGAGAATTTGTGATTTTACCAAAGTTGAATCTATGGACACATTATTCACACTTGTTCACCAGTCGCAAAGCGGACGATTTCTTAAATATAGTTTAATGAAGCACGGTAGCTATTTGGCAGTATCCAACGCACCACCCATCATTTATCCACCAATATCCAAAGCATCCACCATTCCCACATGCTTCACAAGTAGCAAAAAAAAAGTTAGAATGTCGCCTCCCCTACTATGCATGCTCGCTCATGTATTCTTTGCTCCTGGCATCAAAAGCTCCAACGATGCCAATGTGATCACCTGTCACCTTTGTTCTCCCCAAGCACAAGAATCAGGTGCGCAAGCTCTCGTGCAATCTAAAACAAAGATGGATATGTGATCCATTCTATAGGTTCGGTCAGCATCAGCCTGCACGCCTTCCGCTCAACCTCATCATCGCTGTTCATAGTCAACGTCAAATCCTTTTCATGTCGTTCGATGAACTGTACCATATCATAGCAAGCATGCCAGTAAATCAGTAGGCTCGCTCCTCCAATGGTTGCCATTATCTCTGGTTGCATCAACACCTGATACAACATATAGTGGGACAGGCACTTGCATGTCTGCATCTCACACTAAGTGCTCTTCTATCCTCTTAACCCCTTGGACTGTCGTTGTGTTTCTTGAGGATGATGCAATGGGTGCATTTCCAGGGGCTTCGAGTGGTAGCATAGCTTTGTCACAATGTGCCACACAAGAACTTGCTGATCGACTGACAAGCCTTCTATCAAATTAAGGAGTGCAAGGACAACCCATACTGGGGCATCAACTTACCGGAGTGCGGTGAGCCCTGCCTTATCGTCGAACTGCCCCCACAATATTTGTAAGCATTTCTAAGCATGTGCAGTGACGAGCTCTTGGAGAAGTTGATTGCCTTTGCTGACTTCTATGAATACAAAGTTTAGGATGAAAATCCACTGGTCTACCTCGGGAACAATATTGTTGCCTCCTAAAATGCTCTAATGGGTCGTCTAAGCTTGGATTCTATTCTGCGTGCCCATTTGTTTTTCCTCCTGTTCTTTTGATTGTCTGTTGATACATGTTCCTTTGGCTGTACTGCTGCATTCCTGAAGCAGTTGGTGATCAAGTTGAGTTGTGGCATCTCTGAAGGCCTTCATATTCTTTCACACCACAATCTTCTCCTTATTCTGAGAATGAGCTGGGCAAGAAGCAAAGCCCTCTTGCCCAGTTTCTTAAATTCGAGAAGGAAGATCACTGGGCAGTCAGAAAGTAGGGACATGAGAGAAGCCACGGTGCCAAGAAATATGGAAGCTCCAAGCAGGACATATGTGATCGTGACGTCACTAGTGTCAAAGCCATGCTTTCGGGAGAAAACGAACAACAAGAAAGCGAGAAAGATACCAGAGGAGCAAATCACCTTGATGATGACGCTGGCACATGAGCAATTAACGACACCCTTCGTGTACATAGCATCATCGGCATAGCTGAGTTCCATGCTTGTCAGGCCCAAAACTTCCATGACAATCATCTCATTCAACATGTCTTCGATTACCTTGTATATGTCCACAAGTGGAATAACAACCACAAAGAAAGGCTTGCAAACTTAGTACATATCAAAAGCTCCTTTTAAAGTATTCAATTCGCCTTTTTCATTTTCGTCCTACACACGTGTAACAATTGTGTTATGGTTGGCAGAAATCTGGTTTAATTGACTATGTTTGCTTGAGATGACCACGGAGCTGTGGAAACCATCAGTGCTAGCTCTGTAGAGTGAGTAAGACCGCTTTGCGTACTTGACGATGGCAACAAAGAATATGAGCAGGAGGTTACTTGGAAGAGACCGAAACAGATCATAGACGACAATGATGACCTCGTAGGCGAGGGCAAGACGGTGTCGAGCGCACAGCTCATTATCCTCCATGGAATATGCAGTGATGGTGTCTAGGCCACCAAGGTGAAGCAGAAGGAAAGGCGCCCAGAATGCGAGATGGTGTTGTTGCTATTGTCGTCCATGCTATTGCATAGCTGGCCAAGAACGAAGTCGGCAACTCAGTTGGCCAAAAGATAATTGCTCCAAACAGCCATTCCTATCCATGCTCTCGATGCTGAGGTGTTTCTCAAACGTCCAAGGAAGATGAGCACAATTTGTATCGCGAGGCTTACCATTATCAAAATAGGTACATCCCACCTGCTCTAGAGTTTCTTATTTTTTCCTGAAATAAACATTAATTTTGTGTCTTCTGAGAGATCAACGAATCGCAAAAAGTAAAAATATTTTCACTTTCTCTATTCATTTCAATCTCCCTGCTCCATTTTCCAACAGGTGAGTGTGAATATATATTTGGCAGGGAATCCAAGCAAGTTTGAAGCAACAGCGAAAACATGATCAACTTTCTCGTGTCAAAACATGACGAAATATATATTTGTTTAGGGGATACCTCCGACTTATAATTAACACGCAAAGGTTAAATAAATTCCTTGCTTGTGTGGGAGACCTCATAATTAACATGAAAAGGTTAAATAAATTCCTTTCTTGCATGGGAGACCGATAGATATTTAACACCCTTTCGTTCATGCCTTTCAATCTTTCTTACAGTCATTCTAAAAAACTTACATCATCGATGACTCAAACCTTTGCAACTCTCCTCTATGGTATAACTTTGCTTCTTAGTTTTCTTATATGAAAAAGCTCATTGGATTGGGCCTACTAGACTTATTTATAAGCCGAGACAACCAGGTCGTGATGACCTGAACTCTTTAAAGCTCACTATTGAATTAAGCTTAGGAAGTGAGGGAAGTTAAAATCATTTTTTATCCTACCCGTACAATGACTGTTGAGAATTTGAAAATCTTATTCCCCATGAGTTTCATCAAGACATTTTTATAAAATACCTAAATATTCTACTATTTACAAATATATCATCTTATTTAATATTCTTATATAATGATATCTAGAAATTACATAACATACTGCCATTAAGGTTGTAGAGGCAAATATTATTCATTTGTATTAGAGTACAATATACGCGATTTGTGCATGCCATACAAGATGCTCAACATATTGAATGTTAGGTTATAAAAGTTAAGGAATTAGTAATAATATAGGATTAGTCGTAGAGTAGTTTTACATAAAACATATAATGCAATGAATTTAAAGTATGGTATGCTATTAAAAAATTTTACAAAATATATAATACATTAAGATAAAATATTGCATGGTAATACTGTAATAAGGGCAAAATAAAGATGATAATTTGAGTGAAACAATCATAAGAAATATAATGTGTGTCTATATGTATATATATATTTAAAAAATTATTTGGTGATAAATATGCATGTTTATATTTGTAAAAAATTAAAAAATAAATTTGAAAAAGATGTTTTTGTCCTAAATTCAATAAGTAAAACTTGTAATTATGATAGATGCACAATATTAAATTAATATATAAAATATTTCATAATTAAGAAATTTTTGCATATTATTTATTTTTTTTTACTCTTACATAGAATATGATTTTTCTAAGAGGTTGATTATTATTTTATTAGTATATCATTTAATATTTTAATAATATTTATATTTCATGATATGCATGATAATATATATGCTTTCATGAAATAATGCATACAGAATAGAATTGTTTTATTGTAATATCTCAAAATTTTGTGGTATATAATATATTACAAATCTTGAGATTTGATTGATATAATTGTAATTATGAGAATTTAAATAACAATAAATTTTTTTTAGATAATACAATTGTTAATTAAAAGAAAATAATAATAATTTTATTTTGAGAAGTGTGTCATATTTTTAAATGAAAATAAAATTTTATTAAATCATATAATTAAAAAGAACTCTCTTTGAAAAATATAGTTGTAGTGTGCTAATAATGTTTTATGACCTACATAATTAATTACAATTTTTTGAATAATACATATATATATATTTTGAATATTTAAATTGCAAACAATACTTTTTAATTTAAGCCAATTAACTTTAACAAGATTTGTGTTAAATAAGTTATTACTAAAAGTTTAGGTAGTTTAGAGATGTAGCTAATGAAAGAAAAATGGAGGGAGAGAAGGAGAAAAGAGAAAATAAAGAGAAGAGGGAAGAAGAAAGTTTCAATTCAAGAGGACAACAGGAAAGAGAAGAAAAGAATTGTGTTGGTCATAATGAGAGCAGCAAGGAAGACAGAAAGGAGACTTACTATTACTATAAGAATAAAGAAGGGGAAGAACGTAATATAAAGCTACTACAATGAGTGAAAATAGGGCAAAAAAAGTTGAAATTATATTTTTTATTGAATTTATTCATTTTGATAAAGAAATTAGAGGTTTTATTTTGTTGTACAAGAATGTTATGATAATTAATTATGGGGGTTTAGAGTTGTTTTATAGTAAAATATAGTTGAATTTAAGCATTATGGTTTTGTTTGGATGTGAGTCTATTATATGACTAGACACAATATACAATATGATTATCAATAATTTTTTTAGGGAGTTAATAAATATATCATACAATTAAAAGAATTTGTAATACAGTTAAAGTTAAGTTGGTTACAGAAGAAAGCTTATAGTGTGGTCCAACATTGTCGTCATATCATAGTTGGAGTGATGATATTGTACTATGGGATTCTCATACGATATGATTAGATAAAGGGCAAAGAGTAAGATGGGCTTCCGATAACCATATATAGGGAGTTGAAGGAATCATATTGTTTGATGGAGAGGCCATATAATATAATAAGTGAAGAATTAATAACAAAGATTTAGTGAGATGCCAATTATACAACACGATGGAGGAATCATATAGTTGATGTTTTTGTAGCAAAGAAAGTAGAGAGAATGCTTTCGGTTATATAATCTTAAAGAATTTTAGATATTTTAATTTTTAAAGATTATATAGTAACTCATGTGCATGCATCTATGAGTTTGTAGAAAAACTAAAAGAAAAGAAAAGTAGATTAAGAATCTTCACCTTGAATTTAGGTAGAAAAGTTTGATAATGGTAATATAAATATAATATTAAATTAATAGATAATTTATTCTTAAATTAAGATATCTTATATTTCATTTTATATTGTGTATTTTGATATATGACATAGTTATCTTGAGAAGAAGTATTTGTATTACATTGGCTCATAGTTTTTGATTTTTTGTGGACCTTTTATATGTTTATTTTATGGTAAAGTACATATATTAAATCATATCGATAGCATGAGAACTGGTTTATATTAGAAATATAATATATATATATATATATATATATATATATATATATATATATATATATATATATATATATATATATATATATATATATATATATATTATTTTAAGATATGACATGATATTTAAAATAAGTTTAGATTAACAAAAATTAAAGAAAAAAATATTGAGTTTTCTGTTACACTCTTGTATTTGATGAGTCAAGCATAAATATTTATATCTCATATGGGTTTGTTTGAAGTGAAATTGTTAATATTCAATTAAGTCGAGCCATGAACTTTAAATGTCTAAAATAGTGGTCTTCAAGACTCTTGGAGTGATGGCAAGCTTCATGGAAATTGAAGGCATGCACCAAAATCTTTATACTTGAATCTCTTTTTTTTCCCTTTAATTTGATATGTTAAAATTTTGAGATGATGTGGTATACTAGTAGTATTAATATTTGAAAATGTTATAACCTTAATAATTTTAAAATTTTTATTTTTGTGTGAAGTATTATTGATGAAAAGTATAGATATCTGTATTTTATTTTTTAAAATTATTTAGGGATAATTTTTCATTAATTTCTCTTCATAGTCATTTAGGACACTTGTAATACTATCATAATATAAAATTATTTTGGTGTACTTATATTCAAAACTTTGACACAAACATTCTCACAAAATACTATAAAACCACTTTAGTCTCGAGAATTTTCACTGTAGTGTTGGGCGGGTCGACCCGACCCGACGGCTGATCCTTCTAGGCTTTAAGGTTTTAAAAAGTAAAATAAAGTAAAAATTGTTTGACAGACCCGAAAGGGGCGAGTGAAGCCCAAAGGCCGCAAGCAGAGCTGTTGAACGGAACAAGTGAGAAATTAGCCCGCAACTACTGAACTGAACAAGTGTAAACTCAGCCCGCAGTGAAAGCTGACCAGAGCAAGCACGAAATCAAGCCAACCAGGACAAAATGATGAAATCTTGGTCGAGGAAGGGGGATCCAACGCCAAACGGCTCGAGAGACTAATGAACTGAAAGTGTTATAGAGAGCAATGGCAATGACATTTGGACGATTTGGGAGAAAACTTCCACTCGATTGTCGAAGAAGGTAGAAGGGCAGACGAGATAGGATGGCTTAGATTAATCAAGACAAATTGCTGCATGATAACAGAGGAAAACGCC
This sequence comes from Vanilla planifolia, assembly GCA_023846275.1. NCBI lineage: Eukaryota > Viridiplantae > Streptophyta > Magnoliopsida > Asparagales > Orchidaceae > Vanilla > Vanilla planifolia. Next base: position 1,123,643 of record JAIUJO010000080.1, on the reverse strand, counting down.
AAGCAGGAGATTCAAAACCGAGCCGGATCTGTAAGAGGTTACGAGACCACTGCAATAAGTTTCTAATTTAGTTGATTTTTGGAGAAATTATTTTAATACATCTAGAGATTCAATCAGAAGCGTCCATTTCAGGCTCCAAATCGAACATTGATTACTTTATGTCCGTTACCCAAACGGCTAGTTCATTTTAGAATCATTGGGAATGGATTTAGAGCTCAAATTATGCTCTATAAATAGGGAATGATGAACTCCTAAAGGTTACCAGTGTTAAGATTTCAAAGCTTTCAAATCACAATATCGAGCAATTCTAACTGCATACGGTGCTTCTAAAGTCACAAAGTGAAAGCTGCAAGAATGAACCCGAAATTAGAGGTTTTTGCTTCAACTAATTTTCAATCTCTATACCTTTCTCTTTTGGTATTGTGTGTGCCTCATAGTTCTCTTAAAATTGTCTTAAGTTTTGCCAATTTTTGTATTTATTTATTTGGGATAAGGGCATCCCAGCAATTGTGCAAAAGCCTGGGGTTTGAGTTGAGCCTGGAAAAACTTAAGTAGGTTCGGGATTAGCCGTAGGTAAAATCCCAAGTAGGTTTGAGGTGAATTGTACGAAAAACCTCACTTGTAATTTGGTGATTTTAGTGTTCTTTTCCCAACACCGGTTAGGGGTGGATGTAAGCTCCATTTTGAGTCGAGCCACCTTAAAAATCTTTTGTGTACTATTGTTTCTTATTCTTGCTTAAAAGTTTTAAGTTTTAATTGAAACAAGATCGAAAGAAAATTTTATTTACCACAATTGAACCCCCTCTTGTGGGATTGTATTAGGCACAAAGAACTTCAATTGGTATTAGAGAGAGGAATCCCAAATTACATGAACATCATGTGGGAGATCCATTTGTGCTATGTGAAGGCTTTCTCACATTCTTTGTGGTTTTGTGATTTTTTGTTTTATGGCTTCCTCTTTGGTTGATATGGGTGCAACCTTGTGTGAAGGTTTTTCTTCAATTCGACCTCCCTTATTTAAAGGAGAATTTTACTTATACTACTAGAAAAACCATTTTAGAATTTTTATTCAATTTATCGATTTAGAATTATGGGAAGTTATGACTAAGCCTTGTGAACTTCCTAGAAATTCTTTTACTAATGAAGTCAAGCCCTTTAGTGAGCTTAATGTTGAGCATAAAACGTTGGCTCAATTGAATGCTAGGGCCTTGAACTATCTTCATTATGGAATATCTCCTACTAAATTTACACAAATTATAAATTTGCATACGACATTTGAGGCATGGAAAAAACTCGAAGTAACTTATGAGGGCACCATAGAAGCGAAAGAGATGAAGATCAACATCCTCACCCATGACTATGAGCTTTTTAGAATGAATCCTGGTGAGAGTATTAAAAGTATGTTTTTAAGATTTAATGACGTTACAAATGGCTTGATAAATCTTGGAAGGGCATTCTCAAATGGTGACCTAGTAAGGAAAATTTTGAGAATCCTTCCAAAGGGATATGATCTCCTTGCAACGACTATTAAAGTGGCTAAAGATGTCAATAATGTTACATTGGATGAACTCCTTGGGGAACTTCTTACTGTCGAAATAGAGATGACTAGGAGACTTACGAAAGAGGCTTTTAAAAGTATGTTAAAGCATGAAAGCAAGAAGGAAGAACCCATGTCCATCAAAGCCACCAAATGTGATTCAGATTCCACTTCTACCTCTTCCATGGATTAGAGGATGAGGTAAATTTTCATGTTAATGGTTTAGCACAAAATTTTGCAAAAATAAATTACAAATAATAATTTTTAATTTAAGCCAATTATCTTTAATAAAATTAGTGTTAAATAAGTTATTACAAAAAGTTTTAGGTAGTTTAGAGATGTAGCTAATGAAAGAAAAGTGGAGGAAGAGAAGGAGAAAAAGATAAAATAAAGAGAAGAAGGAAGAAGAAAGTCTCAATTAAAGAGAACAACAAGAAGGAGAAGAAAAAATTGTGTTGGTCATAAGGAGAGTAGTAAGGAAGACAAAAAGGAGACTTACTATTACTTTCAGAATCAAGAAGGGGAAGAACCTACTAGAAAGCTACTACAATAAGTGAAAATAAAAAAGGTTGAAATTATATTTTTTTGTTGAATTTATTCATTTTTATAAAGGAATTGCTGGTTTTATTTTATTGTACAAGTTAAGAATGCTATGATAATTAATTATGGTGTTTGGAGTTATCTTATAGTAAAAAATAATTGAATTTAGGCCTTATGATTTTGTTTGGAGTGGAGTCTACTATATGATTAGACTCAATATACAATATGATTATCAATAATATTTTTAAGGAGTTAATAAACATATCATACAATTAATAGAATATATAATACAATTGGAGTTAAGTTGGTTCAAGAAGAAAGGTTATTGTGTGGTCCAACAATCTCATCATATCATAGTTGGAGCGATCATACTGTACCTTGAGCTTCTCATACAATATGATTAGATAAAGGTCAAAGAGTAAGATGGGATTCTGATAACCATATATAGGGAGTTGAAGGAATCACCATGTTTGATGGAGGGCCATATAATACAATAAGTGAAGAATTAATAATAATGATTTAGTGAGACGCAAATTGTACAACACGATGGGGGAATCATATAGTTGATGTGTTTGTAGTAGAAGAGAAAGTACAGAGAATGCTTTGGGTTATATAATCTTAAGGAATTTTAGATATTTTCATTATTAAAGATTATATAGTAACTCATGTGCATGGATCTATGACTTTGTAAATAAACTAAAAGAAAAGGAAAGTGGATAAGAATCTTCGCCTTAAATTTAGATAGAAAAGTTTGATAATGGTAAAATAAATATATATTAAATTAATATATAATTTATTCTTAAATTAAGATACCTTATAAGCGATTTTATATTGTGTATTTTTATGTATGACATAGTTATCTTTATAAGAAGTATTTGTATTACATTGGCTCATAGTTTTTAAATTTTTGTGGATCTTTTATATGTTTATTTATGATAAGGTACATACATTAAATAATACAGATAGCATGAGAAATAGTTTATATTAGAAATATAATATATAGATTTTATTTTAAGTTATGGCATCATATTTAAAATAAGTTTAGATTAACTAATATTAAATAAAAAATAATATTGAGTTTTCTTGAAACATTATCCTCATGATATATGAAAAAATAGTTCCATCAGAATGTGTAGGGTGTTCAAGATACTTAATAGATATTGGCTCATCACATTATTTAGTGTCATTAATAGTTTGTGTTTTGTGGCTTAGGTATTAGTTTAAGACCTTGTACCTAAATGGATAATTCGGATAATATTATAAGTATTTTGTTTGGGAAATAAAACTATTTTTTATAGTAAAGATTATGGAAAAGATTATTATAATCCTTTATCCAAACTAGATAAGGTTGTCTTGACAATCAAGTACGTTATCCTTGTAAGTGTCAAATATATGACCCTTAATAACCAACTTCTTGAGGATGCTGGTTGCTTTAGATTACTTCATTAAATAGCTTAGTTAACTTGTCTAATAATTGAATCAAATTATTAATCTCAATGTTATCAATTGCTTCATTATCAATCATCTTTATCTCTTTGCAACACATGTACAATAATGTAATCATGTTGCTTGATTTGCATAAGATTGGAGCATAGTTGTGGTGACCAAGCTTGCCTTTCTTAGGATCGAGTGTCACATCCTCTATTTTTTTATTTTTTCTTAGTACTTTAATTTTGAAATGTACTTTTTATTAAAAATTAAATAAATACATTATGTTTCAAAACATTTGGTATGCTCACATATCCAAAACAAAAGAAAAAATATGCCTAAACTTCGAAATCAATTTTATGTGAAGCCAAATATATGAAACAACATAATGATTGTATTACAATAGGCAATTAACATGTCTAATAAAACCAAGTAGATGTCTAACTTATTGTAAAACATTTGAGGCATAACGAATAAGAGGGGAAGAGTGAATTGTTTATTCATGAAAATTTTCATTTCCAAAAATTAGTAAAAAACTTTTCGACCTTAAAATTTTTTTTAATTGATGAAATAAATTTTCTCAATAATAAACAAAATACACAAAAGAACTGAATCAATGCAATATAGACCTCACACAAAAAAAGATTATAGTTTGATACTAACATAACAAAATAAAGAAAAAAAATTTAAATAAAAAAATTAAAATGTATAAGAAAGTTGCATTAAAAAAACCTAAGGAGATAGTGTAACATTTGTGATCATCGAATAAGATGTGAATAAAAATGTTTCATAAAGCATGCCAAAATATTAAAAATAAATTATTCAAATACACAAATGAAATTTTAATTAGGTAAAACTTGTTTAAATGACTCCAATGACTTTTGTTATAAAAGAAGAAAATGATAAATAATAATAACAATAAAACTTTTCAATATTAAGAAAACATATATTAAAGTAGAAAAGTGATAAATCAAATCAACATAATCTAACCAAATCAAAGTGAAGTAATCCTCATAGGAGAGGTGACTTAAGGTTATATAGTAATATAACTAAATCAAAACAAACAATTTGAAGAAATAAGATAATTGTATAGGAAAATTATATTCTAAGATACCAAGGTGATAAGGTATGGTATCCTCGATTATCAAGTCATGTATAAATCAAAAAATATTTTAAAACAAGCAAAAATTGTAGAAAAAATATTTAAAAATATAAAAACAAAATATTTAGTTAAAGAGAGCTTAGTGAGATGAGACTAACAAGGTTTTTTTGATCTTAATCAAGCCTTATTTAGTATTAGTACAAATCAACAATATAAATAATCACAAATAATAATATTTTATTATTTAAATATTCAATGAAGATATATTAAAGCAAAGCTGATATAAATAAAAGTTATGTAACCAAACAAAATCTAAATGATATATATGCCACATGAAAGGAAACTTCTAGTTGCATAGCAATATAGCCAAATCAATGTGAAACATTTGTAGAAATGAGATAAATTTTACAAAAAAGTTGTGTTCAATTATCCATATCCAAATACCTTAAAAGGAGAACAAAAAAAAAAAAAATATTGTAAAATTCAAAAATGTATATTTAATAAAATAGATCTCGTGTAGACGAGTTCAATAATATTTATTTTATCTTGATCAGACTTAGCTTGGAATTACTGTAAATTATAAAGACAAATAAGAGAAACTTCGTATTAATGCTGAAAAGTTTATAAATAGAAATAATAAAATATGACCAAATCAAAGTAATGTTAAGTTTACATGAGTGGATAATTTGAGTTTCATAGAAATATAAACAAATAAAAGTGAAACATTTCAAGAAATGCAAATATGATACAAATCCAAATATCATAAAAAGAGAACAAAAATCTTGAAAATAAAATATTTTAAAATTCAAAAATGTATTTTTAATAAAATAGATATCTTGTAGACGAGTTCAATATATTTATTTTTTCTTGGTCAGACTTTGCTTGGAATTATTATAAATTGTAATGACAAATAAGAGTAAATATGTATTAACATTAAAACATTTATAAATAGCAACAATAAAATATGACCAAATCAAAGTGATGTTAAGTTTACATGAGTGGATAATTTGAGTTTCATAAAAATATAACTAAATAAAAGTAAAACATTTCAAAAAATGAGAGGTGGTTTATACTTTTTGGGGGATGGTAATAGTAATGATAAAAAAAAGACTAAAATGTGTCAAAACTATTACTTTAAAAATAGGTTTGGATTAGAATAATGATCAACCTAATAAATGTTAATAAGCATGACCATGTTGACTTTATGACTAGCAAAAAAATGTATGAGATAAGGAACCTCGAGCATTCTTTTGCTTATGTAACATGTACTAAATAAAAGGACCATGCAATTTAAAAAACCTTTATTAGAATAACCACAAAATTTTATATGAACATATGAATATTTGGTTGTCTATTCTAATTATATGAAACACAAAGTAAACAATTTTAATGTAACCTACTAATATAACAATTTTTTTAAATGGTTGCAATTTATATGTGACTAGAACCATGCATTATGTGGAGAGAGAACTATGAATACACACAATTAAAGTTACACACTTATAAAATATCACTTGAATTGCATGTAAAACATTCAATTATTTATAAGTATAAAATCATTAACTTTAGCATACAAATATGAATAATAGTTTACTTTTAATTACAAAAAAATGCTATAAAAAATTTATGCATAAGTTTGAATATTATGCATAAAGATTCTAACCTATAAAGATTATAGCAAAGTTAATGTTTATTTTTTCATTAAGAATGTTTGAATGACATCAGTCATCATGCATCATTTCTATTGTCCATGAAACAAAAATTATTTTGATGCTTGTCAATCAGGCACCATTTTTTAGGGTTAGGAAGAGTGTTAGACACTTGTGAAAAGAATGTGCAATACATCCGAGAATTTTGTGGAGGATATGAGATTGTGCTTTTTGCAAATTTAGATTAGTGATGCAACATGGCACTTCCAATACATGGTCTTGAAGCCCAAGTTTGAGAGTTTGACAAGGATACAATACCTTTGTTAAGAGTGTTTGTACTTCATGGAATTTGCCATTTGTCGAGATCTATTTGAATCCTCTTCTAAACTAATTGGATTGTTGAAATGTGTAGGAAAGCTTTAGAAAGGGTTTTGAATTAAATATTTGAGTATAAAAATGTAATTTTAGTGGTAATGATGTTTAAAGATTATGGTGGTAATGTTGGAAAAATTTATTGCTACTTGGATTTGCTTCAAGTATATTGGATTTATTATACAAATTGTTGGGACATAACTTCAGGTACCATCTTTTGGAGTTAATGCCATGCATTTAAGTTGCAGAAGTTTGCTTGATGTCCTATCTGGTATGGCTTTGTTAGGACAGGTAAGCAAATTCATATTGCCAGTGTTTGACCAGTTATGCTACATGATGCCCATGCTTGGTAATAAAGAAGTTATTGTTGATAAAGGGTGACATTATTGAATATTAGAATGGTATTGTTTTAACCAAGAAAGACAGCTAAAAAGACGTTAGGGTCAGGGCAATAAAACTTTTGATTTTTTTGGGTAAAGCTTTTCCTTTGCCATGTGCTTTAAATAATCATTTGATTTTGTATAGTGGACTATTTTCTTAATTGATATGCTGATTATGATCTTGAACCAAATAGTGCAAAGTGATATAATTTTGTTCTATAGTGAAAAACATAATTGTACTTTTTTTACAATTATTTGAATTATTTTTTTAAGAAGATTGATGCTATGCCATAACGTTGAATCGTCCCTTTTGAGGACATGCTTAATGTTACTTTGGTAACAACTCATTTGCTTTTAAATTATTTCATCTTGATGTGTCTTGTCTTAAAATTTTTCCAACTTTCAAAAACATAATATCTTTTCAATATTATTATGTTTCTCTTGATCACATAAATTAGGATTAGGTATTTTATACTTCAAAACAAATATCAAAATATTTTCTATGACTTGTAAAAATTTTTAAACTTTTTTATTGGGTATATTTCATGATGAAGATTCCAATTAATTAATCCTTTATGTTTCACCAGTTGCAATTTTTGCAGGACAGCTTTGCATGGCCAAATGTGACCTAGCACAAGCATCAAGCATGAAGCCAATTCAATATTGTTTTGGGTGAAGACAAAAATAATGTTGCTGTACTTTTGGATCAGGTACTTTTACTTTGTGATGTTTGTACTTTGGTTAAATGAGTCCTCTATACCAGTGTAGAGCTTGTTACATGTATTTAGGGGAGTGTTATAAAATTTAAGGGCAGCATATTAAGAGATTACAACTAGGTTGTGACATTTTAATTAAGTATTTTGAATAGAATAATATTGTTTTCAAGTATTTTCTTAGAGGTATGTACATAATTACTAATTTTTAGACTATTATTAGGATTAATTAAATTTGGAAAATATTCATATTGGTTTTTGGTGTTTGGGGTCATACACAACTAAGGTTTCTTGGATTTTATAATTAGCCATTTAGGTCTTTTTAAGTACCCCATAGCAAGAAAGTAGGTTCATACACCTCAACAATGTTAAAAAGCAAAGTTAATATCGAAATCCTCTTCTTCTTTCTATATTGGCCAAACCTTAAACCCTTTACTAATTTTAAGGTTGTTGAAGTTCATGGAGGTGGAAAGAGAAACGATGATGATGTATTATGGTAAGGGGTGGCAAGGATAATGGAGAATAGTATAGAGATGTTATCACTTTTGCTTGCACCTATTATATGCATTTACTAATAGTCTATTATAGAAGCACTACTGAAGATATTAATGTAAAAAAAGATGAGGGTGAAAAAAATTGATTTAAAACTATAAACTTGTATACCTATTCTAACTGAAAGTCAATAATACTATGTCAAGTACAAAACTATAATATATATAATATCATATTCACAATCATCTTACATGTCTTTAGAAATTATCTCTTTGTGAATTTGTGATATGTCTTGTAATATAAATAGAAAAATAAGTTATACATTATTTAATAAGTAAATATTATATGTAACAATTAACATGATATGATATAATGATATAAATATGAGTATAAACATGACATCTCTACAATACTCAAAGAAGAAATGAGTCGCCAATAGTATTAAATAATATGCTTAGTAATATAAGAGTCCACATTTATATATTATATATTTTTCATATACATATTGTATATCATTTCTAATTAATTTCTCTTTTTATCTTTGTTTTTCTTTTTCTTAATTTATTATAATTGAACTCATACTTCTTATATTACTATTATCATATATTTTTATCATATGTTATCTAGTATTTGTATAACATCTAGTCACATAATCTCTACAACTTTACTAATAAGCATGTCATAACTGGTTTGTCCTATCAATCACATTATATCATTATAGAACATCAACTTTTCAAAAGGTGCTAGTAGTAGAAAGGAGATCTCTAATGCTATTTCATAACTTGATAAAACTAATGTTAATCATGTTTAGAATATCATATATAGTGGAATCATGAAATAAAATATAGAATTTTTTATTTTTTATTCTTTTTTTATTTATGATATTTAACCTAGTTATAATTTACATCATATTATAAGATACTATTTCATTTATTTATCTTTTTATCTTCTGTTGTACTTCAATTATGTTGTGTTTTAATTACTCAATGTCATAAAAGCATTGATGTATCAGAACATGAATGCAAACATGAGACTTTTATGTCATACTTGAATTCTCAAATAATTATATCTACTATATTATCATATATTTGAATTTACATGGATTGGAAAAATCTATCTTTTTTCGGTCCTTTCTTTTTGTTTTTCATTTCTTACAAGGAAATTCATTCATAACTCATATGGATCTATGGTTTTAATATCCCAAACTATTGTGTTTCAATTTCTTGAAATTCTTCAGAATGCATTTATCAGTAATAAAGGAATTGCATTTAGATATTGATCTTACTAATTCTTTTTTTTGGGCTTGCAGCAGTTAAAATCACTCTAAGTTCTTTTATCATAGTTTCTCACACTATTCTTGCTTTTATTTTTTTGATTAAGCTACAACAACAATTTAAAAAAAATATTCCTTAGTTGTGGCTTCTCTCACTATCCCTTGTTTATTAGAAGTATAGTAGTAGTCTTTCTACATTATAATTATTCAAAACAGTAATACTTTTCTTAATTCTTATTTGAAGCTGAATAGTTAAAGAATAGTAATACTTTTCTTAATTTTTAATTGAAGCTGAAGCTCACTTTAACTAAAGTTTCCCATTCCCATTTTGGTGGAATGCCTTTTTCCCACTAAGCTTCAGCTTAGTTACAACACTAGCCCTTTCTGGCTTGTAAAAATTCACGACAGCCTCTTCCTTTAGGAAAGAAAATAGAAATACAAAGCCGAGCTTCATTGGCAACACAAGTATAACCAAAAACTTCTCGCAAATAGGTTTATTGTCAGCTAACCTACTTTGGCTGCCTTTCTTCATTCAGCACTGTAGTAAACTTGTGTTGCTAATTTTTATTTTGTTTCTCTTTTGCTGTTCTGCTTCTCTCCTTTCTTCTTCTTTCTACATTTTCCTAACCATGATTCCTTTTCTTTTTAAGGCCTTCTCCCAAGTAGTTGATTCCTTTGCAAACCTTTTGAAGTTTGGGTCACAAAGGTTCTTGAGGTTGACCCGAAAAAAAAAAAATAAGGGAGAAAGAAAAATGTTGTCGTTACTATTACCAAATAAATAATAGAAAGTACTTTTATAATTCAGTAACTTCTAAAATTAATTAAAAATAAAGGAAAGCATAAAAAAATTTTCAACAAGGATCATAAGCTTCAATTTAGAGATGTAATCAAGGGAAAACATTCATAAAAAACCTTGGTTGCATCTTATTTTTGAATGGAAGTGAATCAAATAAATGCCTTGTGGAGTAATTTAAGAAGCTTGGATGAGGAGATGGAAACATGGTTGTGATCATAGAAAATGGTATCATTGTCACAGGGGTGGAGTCTTACTATGACAAAGGGTATTTTAAGGATCTTATAAATATGTTATAATAATCCACTAGCCTAACCTATCCAAATTTGATCAACTTTTTATTTTTAATTAAATCTATTAAAATTAGACTTCTTAATATTGGCATACTTATGAACCTGCATGTATTATCATAAATCTTGAAGGAACTTGTTGAGAATTAGAGCAAAATGCAGGCTTATAAGCAATTTATAAAGGGAGAACATTCATTGGGCACTTAGTTATATCTTATTTTTAGTAAGGCATTATGAAATACTTAAAAGGAAGTGATTTAAACGATTGCCTTGTGGAGGACTCCAAGGAAGCTTTGATGAGAGATGAAAACATGATTGGGATTGTAGAAAATGACTACATTATTGGAGTGGTGGAGACAGGCAGATGCTGACATGAACAAAGAGTACTTTAAAAATATTATAAATATACTAAGATATTCCACAAGTCTATCATACCGAAGCCTTGTGTTTTAATTGAATATGCTAAGTTTGGACCTATTTATTATTGGAATACTTGTTGACTTGCATGCTTTATATAAATCTTGAAGGAACCTACTGAGAATTAGATCATAACTAAGATTTATATGCAATTTACTCTCATATTTATGTATAACATGATATATTAATGTTAGTTAGTTAGTTAGTATTTTTGAAGTAACTAGTTATTTTATAGTAAATCTTCATTTTTTAGTTGCTTAAGTGCTCATTATTGCTAATAATTATTTACAAACACTGAATTTTGTTATTGTCACCTTGATTGGAATTTCTTAATTGCAGGCTTGTGTTGAGTTTGATGCTTGGGAGAACGAAGATCAGTATCAGAAAGCAGTACAGTCATAAAAGAGATCTTTAGACTATTATAAGGTCTGTTTAAGCACTTCTTATGCCCAAACATATGATAAAAATATTTTGGTGCATTGAGGTTTTTTCTAGAAGATTCCAAATTAAATATTATATAGCAAAAATTAAATACTGTTTAGGGCATGCTTTACTCATTGTTCAGGTTAAGTTTTTTTGTGACTTGGAAGTTGAGTTCAATTCATGAAACCCTTATGTTATGTAAGGTAATGCATGCCTGAAACAGCTTCTTCGTATATTCAATTTTTTGGAACCCATATTATGCCCTTCTATTTGGTATTTTTCTATTGAAATGTGGCAAGATGAGTTATCCTATGTCCTCTTGAGCATATATTTGGTTTGTTGCATTGTGGCATTTCAAGCATTTAATCACTAATGTGGTGTTAATTTTAGTGAAAATTGAAAGTGCCAATTTATGTTTCTAATTGGTATATAGTGACATGCATTTGATACCTTAACGTATCTGTATTAGTACTTCCATGTTTATTGTGATATGCATTACCACGATCATAATTTTTTTAGTCAGGCAACTCTTTTAACAAACTGATTATGATATTGACCAGAAAGTGCTAAGAGCTTATCCTAGTTGTCCTGGAGCTGAGAGGCTTGCTATAGGTTACTATAGATACAGACTTGGTCAATTTGACAAGGCTCGACAAGCCTTTCATCGAGTGCTTGATGTAAGTTAGTTTTAATTTATAGTACAAATTTCATGACATGCCCTATATGTTCTTATATTCCCCTTTTATTTGTTTCCATTGTGTAGTTAGATCCAGAAAATATTGATGCTCTAGTGGCTCTTGGAATTATGGAATTGCAAACAAATGAAGGTGAGATTGTACTTGTCAATCTAGGAGGTAGCGTAGGCAGTTTGTTTTTTTGTTTGTTCTTAATGGGGTGGGTGGTTCACAAAAATTTTTTTTTTATTGATGGCTAATTCATCTTAGTGTTATTTTTTTGCAGTTGATGGTATTCAAAAAGGAATGCTGAAGATGTAAAGAGCTTTTGACATATATCCATATTGTTCAATGGCATTAAATCATTTTGCAAATCATTTCTTCTTTACTGGTCAGCATTTTCTTGTTGAACAGTTAACCGAGACAACACTGTCTTTGATTAAGTTGATGAGAGCTCATTCCTACTACAATTTGGCAAGATAATAGCACAGCAAGGTATGAACAGTCCCTGATCCGTGATGTTATATAATCAACCATTCTTGTTTATACTCTTAACACGATGCTTGATCATTGGTCCCAATGATTGAGTCTTTCTATGCTCTAGTATACAATATGCTCTATTTCTTCTTTTTCGTCTTAAATCTTGTTGTATTTGATTGCTTATTAGGGTGATTTTGAGAAGGCTGGGTGGTATTAAATGGCTTCTATCAAAGAAATTAACAAGCCTCAGGAGTTTGCTAACCATTTTTTGGTGTGTTCATTTATCCACTCATTGTTTTTTCTCTTCAGTAGTGTTATAATTTTTGAAAGAGTCGGGTATATGAAAAAATATTGCATGGTATTAAAATTTCGTTAGGATATTCAAAATTTTACTTTTTATGGCATTGTATTTAACTATTTCTTAACGAGATAATTTTATCATGGCCTAGTTTGGAGATGAAAATTTCTTATAACAGTTATAAACTAAATTATTTTCGTTGTTCAAATTCTAGCTGTATGTGATTAGGCTTTCTTTGATGTTTCTCGCCAGCCATTCTTTGGAAGTGATCTCATTGAAATGGCAGGAATAAGAACAATTAGAACCACTTGGATGTATTCAAGTTTATTTTATTTTTGAGTTGAGTCCATACAGTGACGTTTGACCCATCCATGTTGGTTTGGCATTTTTAAAAGCAATTTACTAAACTTCATTGGTTAACAAATGGTAATCATGTGTTGTGTTTAGGTGCACGTCAGGAGCAAACTCAGCAAGCAGGAGAGAGTAGCTCTTATTCGAGCAGGCAGAGGGGATAGAGAAAAGTACGAGGCTAAAACTATTGTGAAACAAAAAAAAAGGTATGTCATATTTACATTTGCCAAATTTAATTGCAAGAGCATCATGTTTTTTGGTTTTGTTACGTGATTTTGTTATTTCAAAGCTTATTTTTATCATGGTCGGCTTGAGAAAAGTTGCTATTATTGTTTTACCAGGCTGGTGGGCTACGCAATAGGCAGAAGCAGCACTCGATGGCGATGCCGCTGGCTACCAAAAGAGCAAGAGTAGCTCGTTCTCTTCAAGAGAAAAAAACTGCAAGGGCAAGGGGGTAAGCAGTTTAGGGGAAGGAAAGCATGGAAGTGAAGATCGAAAACTCAAATTGATTTCAGCAATCTGGGATCACATTTTTTATTAAGACCTGTATCTTTACTTAGCTTCCCTTTTATCAATCTGATTAGTTTCCAAATCGTTAAAGATATATATGCAATGTATGAGGCCAACAATTATTGATTAAGATTTTGAGTTAATTAATATTTTCCCTTTAAAGAGGTGTAACGATGTGTAAACCAAGGCCGTCTTGAACAATGTTTTGAATTTCATTTAACTTTTATATTCAACTTCTAGTATTACAATGATGTGGACTTTCTTAACTTTCAAAGTCTAGAAATTTTTATGTGAATATGAATAATTACTTAAGTTAATAGAACTAATGTCAAGACACTTCTTAAATCATAACGAAGGATAAATGATAGAAAAATTGATTCATGATATTTGTTTACTATTTGAATTTTTAGCTTGTGGTTCATGAAGTATTAGATAAGTAATATAACAACATTATTTTGTATATTTGAGGATGAATTATGTCAATGATGTGTTTTTAATAAAAAAAATTTTATATTAAAATTAATTTATTTGTAGTAGAGGTTAAGAATAAATCTTTGTTGTGATATTATTAGAATGATTATTTGTATTTTGTTAGATTTAAGTTATAAAATAAAAAATATTGAATGACATTTTTTTTATTTTTAATGTTGATTATATTTGTGAAAGTTATACTTTTGATAGGCACCGATAATCATCATTCATAAGTTTTAGAAAGTTATGTAGTCTCTTGAGTTAGTTCTTGTTGATATTTGTAATAAATGAGTAATTTTATTTCAAATCAAAAGTAGATATTATTTATTATTTAGTTCTGACCTTATTCATATGAGTTGGATATCTTTTGTAGTTCAAAAATTAAAGGTATTTTAAAAATATAAGGAATTTGAAGGTCTTATAAAAATAAAAAATTTGTTTAATATAAAAATTATTTGAGTTAACAGAGAAGAAAAATTTTTATCTAAAGTTTTGGATTTTTTGCAAAAAAACCTAAAATTCATAAGCAATTGTTTATTAGAAAAATAACAAAATAAAATAAAATTGTAAAAAAAGAAGAATAGAACAATTATTGAGATCACTTATATTGAATGAGAAAAAAATTATAAAATAAAATTTGAACAACTATTACTATTTTTTATTATATTTATGCTTTGATAACTTTAAATGAATACAACAACTTGAATATAAAGAGTAAAAAAATTTTTTTTTGTTCTTTCATGAAATATAAGATTTTTTTGTCACTGATGTTATTAATTTGTTATCATAAAATATTTCTTTGTTATTATATTATTCTTTATGAACAAACATCCATATATTTTTTTTTAATAAATTATATTTTCTTTCTTTCATCTTTCGCAAAGAGAAAATGTACAAAAAACCATGCTTTGAAAATTTGTTTATTTTGGAGTGTCATTATCTTCAATATTGCTATGAGGACCAATTTTTTCCATTTTATCGAAGTTGAATCTATGGACACATTATTCACACTTGTTCACTAGTTGCCATCCAAGTGGACGATTCCTTAAATATAGTTTAATAAAGGACGATAGCTTTTTGGCTCTATCCAGCGCACCACACGTCATGTATCCACCAATATCCAAAGCATCCACCATTCCCACATGCTTCACAAGTAGCAAAAAAAAGTTAGAATGTCGCCTCCCCTGTTGTGCATGCTCGCTCAAGTATTCTTTGCTCCTTGCATCAAAAGCTCCAACGATGCCGATGTGATCACCTACCACCTTTGTCCTCCTCAAGCATAAGAATCAGGTGCGCAAGCACTCGTGCTATCTAAAACTGAGATGGATATGTGATCCATTTTATAGGTTCGGCCTGTATCAGCCTGCACACCTTCCCTCGCTTTTAATTTTGTGATTTTAGTGTTCTTTTCCTAACACCGGTTGGGGGTGGATGTATGCTTCATTTTGAGTCGAACCACCTTAAAAATATTGTGTACTATTCTTTCTTATTCTTGCTTAAAAGATTTAAGTTTTAATTGAAACTAAAAATCGAAAGAAAAATTTATTTACCACAATTCACGCCCCCCACTTGTGGGATTGTGTTAAAAAGTGAAGGCTTTCTTACATTCCTTGTGGTTTTGTGATTTTTTGTTTTATGGCTTCCTCTTTGGTTGATATGGGTGCAACCTTGTGTGAAGGTTTTTCTTCAATTCGACCTCCTTTGCTTAGAGGAGAATTTTACTTATATTGGAAAAACCATTTTAGAATTTTTATTCATCCTATCGATTTAGAATTATGGAAAGTTATGACTAAGTCTTGTGGACTTCTTAGAAATTCTTTTACTAATGAAGTCAAGCCCTGTAGTGAGCTTAATGTTGAGTACGAAACATTGGCTCAATTGAATGCTAGAGCCTTTAACTATCTTCATTGTGGAATTTCTCGTAGTAAATTTACACAAATTATAAATTTGCAAATGACATTTGAGGTGTGGAAAAAACTCAAAGAAACTTATGAGGGCACCTCAGAATTGAAAGAGACGAAAATCGACATCCTCACAAATGACTTTGGGCTTTTTGGAATGAATCATGGTGAGAGTATTAAAAGTATTTTTTTAAGATTTAATGACATAACAAATGGCTTGATAAATCTTGGAATGTCGAAGGGCATTCTCGAATTGTGACCTAGTAAGGAAAATTTTGAGAATCCTTCTAAAGGAATATGGCCCCTTGCAACTTCTATTAAAGTGGAAAACGATGTCAACAAACTTTCATTGGATGAACTCCTTGGGGAACTTCTCACTGCCAAAATAGAGATGACTAGGAGACTTACAGAAGTGGCTTTTATAAGCAAGTTAAAGCATGAAACGAAGAAGGAAGAACCCATGAGTTTCAAAGCCACCAAATGTGATTCGGATTCCACTTCTACCTCTTCCACGGATTTAGAGGATGAGGTATGTTTTCATGTTAATTGTTTAGCAAATAATTTGGCAAAAATTTTTCTTAATAGGAAATTGAAGAAGATGAGCAACAAGGAGAGGAAGAGGCCACCAACTTTTTTTGAGTGTGGTCAAACTGGTCATATTATACCGGATTGTCCAAAACTCAAGGACAAGCATATGAAAGAGGAAAAGAAGAAGAAGAAGAACACGAAGAAAAAGAAAGCTTTCCAAGCTACATGGAGTGCTTTTGAAGATTCAGATGTTTCAAGCTCAAGTAGAGGAGAAGAACCGATGATTTGTTTTATGAAAAATGAGGCATCTTCAATATCTTCAAGTGATGAAGAAGAAGAAGAAAATGAGGTAAGCACTTGGACAATAGATACTTTAGAAAGTAATTATATTGAAATTATGGATGCATTGAATTCATTAATGAGTGCTCATAAAAAATTGAACATGGCTTACAAAGAAAAAGTTGAATTACTTTATTTTGTTATAAAAGAAGATGAAAAGAAAAGAATAGAAAATCAACATATATGTGACAAAATGGCTTCCCTTATCATTAAGAATACTTCTTTAAAGAATGATATTTTACTTTTGAAAGAAAAGTACAATTTTTTGAGTATGCTAGAGTTAGAAAAACATTGCATACTTCTTATGTTTCACATGCTTATTGTTCTTCACATGTCTTCAATTTTGAAAAACCTAAACAGGTAAGCATGCCTAGGCCATCAAATATTATTTGTTTTTATTATTGTAAACCTAAACATACTATGAAAGATTGCTTTTTTAGAAGAAATATACATTCACAAAAAAAATTTAGATGGATTGTTAAGAATGAGAATATGAAAACTCCATTTAGTGCTCAACCCAAGCTTGCCTGGGTTCTTAGGAGTAAAACTTAGAAGACTAGAAGAAAATGTCTTCAAAATATTTTGATACATTCTAGGATAGGTTTAAGACATTTATAAAACTTAAATTGATGATTTAATTTAGTGATATGTTTCTTATTTAGATTTTACACCTTATGCAGTCAAAACCAAGAAGAAAAAAAATCCACATCTTGGGTATTCATCTGTTAGAAAAGCATATAGAATCTTTGATTTGGAATCTCATAAGGTAGAGGAAACAATATATGTTGTGTTTGATGAGTCTATCCAACTAGTTAGTGAGAAGTATTTAGAAGATGAAATAAAATTAGTAAAGAACTTAGATTTGAATAAGAATGAAGAAAAATTAGAAAATCTTGAGTAGAAAAAAAACAAGTTACATATAGGATGCAAATTTGCAACCTCACATCCAAAGGATTTGATCATTAGGAGATAATTTACTAATTGTTTAGATTTATATTGATGATATTGTTTTTGGTTGTACAAAAAAAAGAAATGTAGAGAATTTGGAGATCTTATGACTAAAGAATTTGAAATGAGCATGATGGGTGAGCTAAACTTATTTTTCTTAATATTTCAAATAAGAAAAAAACTTCAATACTATGGTTTAGAAGTCACACATATACCTATTAGAATTGACAACACTAGTACATTAGCATTGATAAGAATCAAGTTCATCATTCTAGGACTAAGCACATAAATGTTAGGTATCATTTTATTAGAGACAGAGTGGCCAAAAGATTAGTAAAATTAGAGTATGTTCCTATTAAGCTTGAATTGGTTGACATTTTTACCAACCCCTTACCATTGGAGTAATTTCAAACATTGAGGGAACAATTTGAAATTTTTTACATTGCTTAGGGTTCACACCCTTTTGATAGTGTTCAAGGGGGAGAAGAGTTTGGAGTTAGGGGGAGCATCAAGATAGGGAGAGCACGTTAATTCTTAATTTCCTCCTTAAAAATTTATTTCTATTTTCTTTGTCATAATTTTGTATTTAAAACATTTATGTCTTGCATCATCAAAAGGGGGGGATTGTTACACCCTTGTGGTTCATGAGTCAAGAATAAATGTTTATATCTCATATCAACTTGCTTTAAGTGAAATTGTTAATACTCAATTAAGTCAAGCCATGAACTTTAAATGTCTAAAATAGTGGCCTTCAAGACTCTTGGAGTGATGGCAAGCTTCAAGGAAATTGAAGGCATGCACCAAAATCTTTATACTTTAATATCTCTTTATTTTTCTTGAATTTTATATGTCCAAATTTTTAGATGATGTGGCACACTAGTAGTATTAACATTGGAAAATGTTATAAGTTTAATAATTCTTGAATTTTTATTTTTGGGCCGAGCATTATTGATGAAAGGTATAGACATCAGTATTTGATTTTTTAAAATTATTTAGGAATAATTTTTCATGAATTTCTTTTTATAGTCATTTAGGACACTTCTAATACTATCATAATAAAAAATTATTTTGGTATACTTATATTCAAAATTTTGGCACAAAGATTCTCATAGTATACTATAAAACAACTTTAGTCTCGGGCATTTTCACTGTAGCGTTAGGCGGGTATACCTGACCCGACGGCTGGTCTTTCCAGGCTTCAAAGATTTAAAAAGTAAAATAAAGTAAATTTTTTTTGATAAACCCGAAAGGGGCCAGCGAAGTCCAAAGGTCGCAGAAAGAGCTGTTGAATGGAACAAGTGAGAAATCAGCCCCCAGCTGCTGCAAGCGGATGCAGAACCGAGCCAGATCTGCAAGCGGATGCAGAACCACTATATTAAGTTTCTATTTTAGTTGATTTCTGGACACAATTATTTAATACATGCAGACAATTATGCAAATGCCAGGGGTTTGCTTTAAGTTGAGCCCGAAAAAACTCAAGTTGGTTTGGGATTAGCCGTAGGTAAAATCCCAAGTAGGTTTGAGGTGAACCGTATGAAAAACCTCACTTGTAATTTGGTGATTTTAGTATTCTTTTCCAAACACCGGTTTGGGGTGGATTTAGGCTCGATTTTGAGTCGATCCACCTTAAAGATCTTGTGTACTATTCTTTCTTATTCTTGCCCAAAAGATTTAAGTTTTAATTGAAACCGAAAATAAAGAAAATTTTATTTACCACAATTCACCCCCCTCTTGTGGGATTGTCTTAAGCACAAAGAACTTCATTTTTCTTGAAACATTATCCTCTTGCTATATGAATATATAGTTCCATTGGAATGCGTTGGGTGTTCAAGATACTTATTGGATACTGTCTCATCGTATTATTTAGTGTCATTAATACTTTGTGTTTGGTGGCTTTAGTTTATTTTAAGACCTTGTAACTAAATGGATAATTTGGATAATATTATAAAAAATTTTTTAGGAAAATAAAACTATTATTTTATGTAAAGATTATGGAAGCGATTGTTATAATCCTTTATCCAAATTAGATATGGTTGTCTTGACAATCAAGTGTGTTATCCTTGTAAATGTCAAATATATGAACCTTAATAACCAACTTCTTGAAGATGCTGGATGCTTTTGATTACTTCATTAAATGGCTTAGTTAACTTGTCTAATATTTGAGTCCAATTATTTATCTCAATGTTATCAATTGTTTCATTATCAATCATCTTTGTCCCTTTGCAACACATGTATAATAATGTAATCATGTTGCTTGATTTGCATAAGGTTGGAGCACAGTTGTGGTGACCAAGCTTGCCTTCCTTGGAATTGGGTGTCACATGCACTATTTTTTTTATTTTTTCTTAATAATTTAATTTTGAAATGTACATTTTATAAAAAATTAAATAAATACATTATGTTTCAAAACATTTGGTATGCTCACATATCCAAAACAAATTAAAAAATATGCCTAACCTTCGAAATAAATTTTATGTGAAGCCAATTATATGAAACAACATAATGATCGTATTACAATAGACAATTAACATGTCCTATAAAACCAAGTAGATGTCTAACTTATTGTTAAACGTTTGAGGCATAACAAATAAGAGGGCATTAGTGATTTGTCTATTTAAGAAAATTTTCATTTCCAAAAATTACTTCTACATCTTCATCTTTTTTTACTTCTTTTTCTTCTTCTTAATCTTCTCCTTCTCCTTCTCCTCCTCCTTTTCCTTCTCCATCTTTTTCTTCACTTTTTCTTCTTCTTCTTCTTCATCTTCTTCTCCCTTCTCTTTCTCCTTCTCCTTCTCCTTCTCCTTCTCCTTCTATCTCTCCTCTTTCTCCTTCTCCATCTCCTTCTTCTTCTTCTTCAACTTATTCTTCTTCTTCCACTTCTTCTTTTTCCTTTTCTTCTTCCACCTCTTCTTTTTCTTCCTCTTCTTTCTCATCTTTCTCTTCTTTTTCTTCTTTTTTCTTCTCTCATTCTTTTTCTTCCTCTTCTTCCTCTTCTTCTTCTTCTTCTTCTTTTTCTTCTAATTCCTCTTCTTCTTCTTCTTCTTCTTCTTCTTCTACTTCTTCTTCCTCTTCTTCTACTTTCTCTTCATCTTCTTCTTCTTCTTCCTCTTCCACTTTTTGTCTTCTTCTTCTTCTTCTTCCTCTTCTTCTTTTGATTCTTCTTCTTCTTCTTCTTCTTCTTCTTCTTCCTCTACTTCTACTTCTTTTTCATCTACTTCTCCTTCTTCTTCTTCTTCCCATTCTACTTCTTCTTCTTCTTCTAATTCTTCTTCTTCTTCTTCTTCTTCTTCTTCTTCTTCTTCTTCTCCTTCTTTTTGTTCTTCCACTTCTTCTTCTTCTTCTTCAACTTTTTCCTCTTCTTCTTCCTCCTCTTCTTATTCTTTGTCTTCTTCTTCTTCTTCTTCTTCTTCTTTTCCTTTTTCTTCTTCCACTCTCTCACCCTAATTTTTCTTCTTCTATTTTTTCTACTTCATCTTCTTCTTTCCTTCTTCTTCTTCTTCTTCCCCATCTCCTTCTCCTTCTCCTTCACCTTCTCCTTCTCCATGTCCTTCTCCTTCTCCCTTTTCTCCTTCTCCATCTCCTTTCCCTTCTCCTTTGCCTTCTCCTTCTCCTTTTCCTTCATCTCCTTCTCCTCCTCCTTCTCGTTCTTTATTATCTTCTTCTTCTTCTTCTTCCACCTCCTCCTCTTCTTCTTCTTCCTCTTCTTCATCTAATTCTTCATTTTCTTTTTCTTCATCTTCTTTTTCTTCTTCTTCTTCTTCTTCTTCTTCTTCCTTTTTCCATCTTTTTCTTCTTCCTTCTTCCTTCTTACTTCTTTTTACTTCTTCCTTCTCCCTTCTTACTTCTTCTTCCTTTTTCTTTATCCTTCTTCCTCTTTTTCTTCCTCTTCTTCTTCCTATTCTTCTTCCTATTCTTTTTCTTCTTCTACTTCTTCATCTTCTTCATCACCATCATCTTCTTCTCATGCTCCTTTGCCTTCTTCTTTTTTATATTCTTCTTCTTCTTCCTTCACCTCTTCTTCTTCTTCTTCTTCTTCTTCTTCTTCCACTTCTTCTTCCTCTTTGACTTTTGCTTCTTCATCTTCTTCTTCTACTTCTTCTACATCTTTATCTACTTCTTATTCTTCTTCTTTATTTTCTTCTTCTTTTTCTTATTCTTTCACTTATTCTTCTTCTTTCACTTCTTCTTCTTCTTCTTCTTCTTCTTCTTCTTCAACTTCTTCATCTTCTTCTTCTTATTCTTCTTCTTCTTCTTCTTATTCTTCATCTTCATCTTCTTCTTCTTCTTCCTCTTTATCTTTTTTCTCATCTTCTTCTTCTTCTTCTTCTTCTTCTTCTTCTTCTTCTTCTTCTTCTCCTTATCCTTCTTTTTCTTCTTCTACTTCTTGTTCTTCTAATTCTTCTTCTTTTTCATCTATTTCATCTTGTTCTTCTACTAATTCTTCTTTTTTTCATCATCATCTTCTTCTTCTTCTTCTTCTTGTTCTTCTTTTTCATATACAACTTCTTCTCCTTCTTCTTGTACTTGTTCTTATTCGTGTTCTTCCTCTTCTACATCTTCTTTCACTTCTTCCTCTTCTTGTTCTTGTTCTTCTTCTTGTTCTTCTTCTTCTCATTCTCCCTCTCCTTCTCCTTCTCCTTCTCATCTACTTCTCCATCTCCTTCTCCATTTCCTCCTTGTCCTTCTCTTTCACCTAATCATTCTCTTTATTCTTCTTCTTCTTCTTCTTC
Source organism: Vanilla planifolia (assembly GCA_023846275.1). NCBI lineage: Eukaryota > Viridiplantae > Streptophyta > Magnoliopsida > Asparagales > Orchidaceae > Vanilla > Vanilla planifolia. The sequence continues at coordinate 1,101,004 of JAIUJO010000080.1, read as the reverse complement.
TTCTTCTTCTTTTTCTTCTTATTTTTTATTTTTTTTCTTGTTTCTTCTTTCTCCTTTCTTATTTCTTCTTCCTTCTTCATTCTTCCTTCTTCCATCTCCATTTTTCATCTTCCTCTTCCTTCCTCCTTCTACCTTCTTCCATCTCCCTTCTTACTTCTTCTTCCTTTTTCTTTAATCTTCTTCACCTTTCTCTTCCTCTTCTTCTTCCAATTCTTCTTCCTATTCTTTTTCTTCTTCAACTTCTTCATCTTCTTCATCATCATCATCTTCTTCTCCTACTCCTTCATCTTCCTCTTTTTCTTATTCTTCCTCTTCTTATTCCTCCACCTGTTCTTCTTCTTCTTCTTCTTCTTCCACTTCATCTTCTTCTTCTTCTTCGACTTTTGCTTCTTCATCATCATCTTCTTCTTCTTCTTCTACTTCTACATCTTTATCTACTTCTTCTTCTTCTTCTTTTTATTCTTCTTCTTCTTCTTCCTCCTCTTCATTTTCTTCTTCTTTTTCTTCTTCTTCTTCCACTTCTTCTTCCTCTTTTTCTTTTTCTTCTTCTTCTTCTTCTTCTTCTACTTCATCATGATCATCATCTTCTTCTTCTTCTTCTTCATCTTCTTTCTTTTCATCTATTTCATCATCTTCTTCTTCTTCTTATTCTTATTTTTATTCTTCTTCTTCTTCTTCATCATCTTCTTCTTCTTCTTCTTCTTCTTCCTTTTCATCTTTTTCCTCGTCTTCTTCTTCTTCTTCTTTTTCTTTTTCTTTTTCTTCGTCTTCTTGTACTTCTACATCTTCTTCTTCTTCTTCTTCTTCTTCTGTTTCTTTTTGTTCTTTTACTTCTTCTTATTGTTCTAATTCTTCTTCCTTTTCATCTATTTCATATTCTTCTTCTGCTAATTCTTCTTGTTTTTCATCATCATCATCATCTTCTTCTTGTTCTGCTTCTTATACGACTTCTTGTCCTTCTTGTACTTGCTCTTATTCTTGTTCTTCCTCTTCAACATCTTTTTCTTCTTCTTCCTCTTCCTCTTCTTCTTCTTCTTTTTCTTCTTCTCATTCTTCTTCTCCTTCTCCTCCTTCTCCTTCTCCTTCTCCTTCACCTCTACTCCATTTCCTATTTGTCCTTCTCCTTCTCCTACTCTTTCTTGTTGTTGTTCTTCTTCTTCTATTCTTCTAATTTTTTATTTCTTCTTTCTTATTTCCTCTTTCTTCTTTCTTATTTCTTCTTCCTTCTTCATTCTTCCTTCTTACTTCTTCCTTCTTTCTTCTTTCTTCATTCTACCTTCTTCCATCTCCCTTTTTCCTCTTGCTCTTCCTCTTCCTCTTCCCCTTCTTCCACTTCTTCTTCTTCTTCTTCTTTCTCTTTTTCTTCTTCTTCTTCCTCTTCTTCTTCTTCTTCTTCATTCATCCTTCTTACTTCTTCCGTCTTCCTTTTTCCTCCTTCCTTCTTCCTTCTTCTATCATACTTCTTCATTTTTCGATATTGTTCTTCCTCTTCTTCTTCCAATTCTTTCTCATCTTTCTCTTCTTCTTCTTCTTCTTCTTTTACTTCTTCTTTTTCTTCTCCTTCTCCTTCTCGTTCTCTTTCTTCTCCTTTTCCTTCTCGTTCTCCTCCTTCTCCTTCTCCATGTCTTTCTCCATGCGCTCTTTCTTCTTCTCCTTCTGCTTCTCCTTTTGCATCTCCTTTGCCTTCTCCTCCTCTTCCTTTTCCTCCTCCTCTTCCTCTTCCTTCTCTTCTTCCTCCTACTTGTCCTTCTCCTTCTCCTTCTCCATTTTCCTCTCCTTCTCCTCCATCCCCTCCTCCTTTTCATTCTCCTTCTACTTCTCCCTCTCCTTTCTTCTTTCTTCCTACTTCTTCAAACCTCCTTTTTGTTTCTTCCTTCCCCTTCCTCCTTCTCCCTTCTTCCTTCTTCCTTCTTCTTCCTTCTTCTTCTTTCCTCATTCATCCTTCTTTCTTCCTCTTACTTCTTTCTTCCTTCTTTTTTCTTCTTTCTTCTTTCTTCTTTATTCTTTCTTATTCTATCTACTTCTTTCTACTTTTTTCTTCTTATTTCTTATTCTTTCTTGCTTTGTCTCTAATTCCTCTTCTTTTTCCTTTTTTTTTGTTATTCATTCATTCTTCTTCTTCTTCTTCTTCTCTTTCTTCTTCTTCTTCTTCTTCTTCATTTTTCTTTATTATTTCTTCTTTCTTTTTTCTTTTTTGTTCCATCTGTTTTGCACTTCCTTCCTACTTCCTCCTTTCTCCATCCTTCTTGCTTCATCCTTCTTCCTTCATCCTTTTGCCTTTTTCATTCTACTCTCTTCTTTCTTCCTTCTTCTATTTTCCTTCTTCCTTCTTTCTTCTTTCTTCTTCTTTCTTCATCTTTCTTCTTCTTTCCATCTTCTTCTTTCTTTTTTCATTTTTCTTCTTCCACTTCTTTTTTTCTTCTTCTTCTTCTACTTCTTCTTTTTCTTCTTCTTCTTCTTCTTCTTCTTCTTCTTCTTCTACTTCTTCTTCTTCTTCTTCTTCCTCTTTTACTTCTTCTTCCACTTCTTCTTCTTCCTCTTCTTCTTCTTCCTATAATTCTTCCCTTCACCCTCTTCTTCTTCTTCCTCTTCTTTCTCTTCTTCATCTTCTTCCTTCACGTCTTCTTCCTCATCTATTTATTTTTCTTGTTCTTCTTCTTCTTCTTCCTCTTCTTCGTCTGTCGCTTCTTCTTCTTCTTCTTCGTCTACTTCTTCTTCCTCTTCTTCTTCTACTACATCTTCTTCTTCTTCATCCTCTTCTTCGTGTTCTTTTTCCTCCTCATTTTGTTCTTATTCTTCTTCCTCCTCTACTTCTTCTTTGACTTCCTTTTTTCCTTGTCTTCCTCTTCTTCTCCCTCATAATCATATTCTTATTCTTCTTCTTCTTCTTCTTCTTTGTCTTATTCTTATTCTTTTCTCCTTCTTCTTCTTCCTCCTCCTCTTCTTCTTCTTCTTCTTCTTCTTCCTCTTCTACTTTTTTGACTTCTTTTTCCTTCTCTTCCTCTTCTTCTTCTTTGACTTCTTCTTTTTCCTTTTCTTCCTCTTCTTCTTCTTCTTAGTCTTCTTCTTCTTCTTCTTCTTCTTCTTTTTCCTTTTATTCTTCTTCTTTTTCATCTTCCTGTTCTTCTACTTCTCCTTCTTCTTCTTCCTATTCTTCTTCTTCCTCTTTCTCTTCTCCTTCTTCTTCTTCTTCTTCTTCTCCTTCTTTTCCTTCTTCTTTTCTTCTTCATCTTCTTCTTCTTCTTCTTCTTCTTCTTCTTATTCTATTACTTAATCTTCTTCTTCTTCTTCTTCTTCTTGTTTCGCTTCTTTCTCCTCTTCCACTTCCACTTGTTCTTCTTCTTCTTCATCATCTTTCTCTTCTTTCTCTTGTTCCACTTCTTCTTATGCAGTTTCTTATTCTTCTTCTTCTTGTTCGTCTTCCTCTGCTTCTACTTCTTCTTCCTCTACTTCATCTTCCTCTTTTTCTTCTGTCTTCTTTTGCCGTTCTTTTTCTTGTTCTTC